>JAGFNQ010003122.1:227716-313168 GCA_024364735.1 Boesenbergia rotunda
TATAATTATATTTTGCAGCTCATTGTAATATATATGTTTATATATATATATATATATATATAATATATATATATAAAAGTTTAAAAATCATAACAACTTTAGGAAAAATTATTGAATAATTTTTTTGAAAATTTTGAAAAGATTTACGAGGATAATTGGGCACAGGATAGATTACATACAAATTAATTGAGAAAAAACTTAAAATTTCAGAATATATATATATATATATAAATAAAAGACCGCCCCCCCCCCCCCACTCGTGCCCTAATTCCATCTGCGTAACCCTCCACTCCTTTCCAGCCTCGCGCGAGCAACCGGTGGCGACGCCCTCTATACGTGACCACAGCCGACATCGCCCTGCGCGTGAAGGAAGGACAAACAACACCGTTGACACCTTCCCTCACATGCGATCACCACCTTCCTTCCTTGATCAACCCATCGCCGATCGTCGTTGCATCACACGATCACCGCCCGCTCGATTTCTCCTAATCCATTCTTCCCGACAACACTGCCATCCCGAATCTGCACACCCTCTCACGAGACCTCTCTGGCACAGGCAGTTGCGATACTCCCCGTCCTCTGAGTTCTACCGTCGGCACAGTCAGGTAATGATCGACCCTAGTTTGATTTCTTAGGGTAAATATTGATCTGGATGTGCGATTGGATTGTATCTTGGAGTGATTGTAGTTTTTTTTATCCTCTGTTGTTCGGTTTGTTAGGACCGGTAGGAGAGCTAGAGGGGGTGATTAGCTCCAATCTTTGCTCGTTGTAGATTTGTTGCGGCGGAAGACTTAAGCAATGCTAACACCTCAATTTTACTTGGTATCCACCTCCTTGAGGTGACTAATCCAAGGGTTCACTCTCCTCACTCTCTCATACACTATGAAAGATCTCCTTCTTGAGGTGGAGAAACCTCTTACAAGCTTACAAGAAGATACAATAAGAATCCAAGCAAATACAAAAGAAATCTTACAAGATTTACAAAACTTAGCTCTCTTTGCTTTCCTTGCTATCTTCAAGCTTGGAATCGCCTCTTGATCCTTGAAAATGCAACAGCACTAAGCTCCAAGGCCTCACTTGAAATGACGATGAAGGAGGAGGAAGCTGTGCGAGTGATCCCGCTTCAAACCTGCGTGAAAACCCTATATACTAGACGCCTATGGTTCCCTAATCGATTGCCCGATCGATTACCACGTTAGACATAGTCGTTCAACGACTATTTTTTGAAGCCTAATCGATTAGTCAATCGATTAAGAATAACCTTAATCGATTACTGAATCGATTCAACACCTTTTTGTGCTCTCGCGCAATACTGTTGTAATCGATTGCCCAATCGATTACCAGACACCTTAATCGATTGATCCAATCGATTAAGGAGAAGGCTGAATCGATTCACCCATCGATTCATGCCAGCTTCTGTTCCCCAACTCATTTCTCCCAATCGATTCACTCCTTCCTTAATCAATCACTTAATCAATTAAAAGTTTCTGTTTCGCGAGAAACCAAACCCCAATCGATTACCCAACCGATTAAGTCCAACCCCTAACTTGGTGCACAAGTCTAGGGTTCTCTTGCCTAATCTTGTCAACTGTGATCTGTTAGGACTTCTCTACCAAGTGTCCGATCAACCCTTTGACCAATTTAGATTTCTCTTGCCTAGCTCCCAACCAGGACTTAACTTGATTCCCAACCAGATTTGCCTAACCCTCGAATTAGGTCTAGTCTCTCGGTAGACTTTTACCTTGCCAAGCGTGCGATCTCCCCGATCCACCTGGACTTCACCTAGTCCCACTAGGTTGTGCCTAGTCCCACTAGGTCTTTTCTCATGCTAGCGTGTGGATCTCCTGATCTACCTAGGACTTCACCTAGTCCCACTAGGTGTGCCTAGTCCCACTAGGTCTTTTCCCAGTCAAGTCTCCAGTCAACCTTGACCCACTTGACTCACACGATATATTCAAACATCATTATCAAACATCGAAACATCCAACCTTAAGCTTACCAAGGCTTACCAAACATAAGCTCACCCGAGCCTAGTCAAACTAGGTCAATCCTGACCTAACAAAGATTGCCACCAACAATCTCTCCCTTTTTTGATGTTTGACAATATATTTGAGAAAGGACTAATCCCCTACTAGTCTTTCAATTTTCTCCCCGTTTGACATACATCAAAAACTCTCCCAAGAGTCTATATGGTCAAAGACATGCCCAATGAAAGTCACATACTTTTCATTTGAACTCATGCTCAATCTTAAGCATTCATCGTCATGAAGATTCTCAATCTTCATTCTTTCACTTATCCCAAAAATAAAAATTCAAACACATGCTTTAAGGAAATCCTCCCCCTCAAAACATGCTTTAACCCTCTATCATTGCATCAACAATGATTTTTGCGTTCCTAAAACTTTAGGAAATCTCAACTTGAGGTTATGAGATGTTGAGATTCAACACTTGAATCAAAACCTCTCTTTAACCCTATAGTTTTCACCAAATCATCTCCCTTTTTTATTTCACAATGAAATTGACCCAAATATACTTATAAAAGTATTTCAAAGGGTTAGGGATTGTTAGGTTACTCAAAATTGGGTTAACTGACTGAAAGAAGACAATTTCAGTCATGTCAATCGATTGGTGTTGGGTCCCAATCAATTAAGCTATGCCTTAATCGATCAACTGATCGATTACGGTGGCCCTTAATTGATCAACGGATCGATTATGCGAGCTTCTGTGCTCGCAAAAAAGGTTCACCAATCGATTGATCAATCGATTGGTTACTGCCCTAATCGATCACCTGATCGATTGGGAGTTTCTGATTTCTAAAAATAATTTCAGACCAAAATTTAGAAACTCCTAAATAATTTTACAAAATTTGAAAAATCCTGAAATTTTGTGTAGACATTATTTATGACATATACTATCAAGGAAAAATAATTTTATACGAAAACAACTCCCATTTTCAAAGATTTGACATAAAATTGAAAACCATTGAGATACTTCAATGTTTCACTCTATTTTGTACTCAATTCATCAATTATGAGATCTATCAAAATATAGTCTTCACCAAGGTTTTCCAAGATAATTTTGAAATAGGTTTCAAAAATAATTTCCAACCATGCATGTTCCTTGGGCTAAATGCACATGACTGTACATTAGCTTTCCCAATGATTTGGGTTCATTTACATTCATGTTTTGATGAACCTCAAACTCAATAGGATGCACATTAATCAACACCTTGAGTTTCATTCATCATCCTAACATCTCACTTGTTTCTAATGTGTCTCAACATACACACAAGTCAACTTATGGTCATGGTGAGATGTGAAAGTCATGTTCTCCCTAAACTAAGGGTTCATACATTTTTACCTATGCATTATAAACTTTGATCATTCACCTAGAATGTCAGTTAATGTCAATGTCCTTAATTTCAATAAAAATTAAATTAATGCATGAAATAACTATGACATGCATCATATAAGAAATTTCAAAAGAAAATATTATGGCTAGATGATGCATATATGACATGACATGTAATATTTTCATAATAAAATATGAATGATAAATTATGATGTCATGGCATGTGATAGGGCATACAAAACATGGCGTAGTAGCACAAAAGAAAATACCTAGATTTTCTATCTAAGTATCAGTAACTCATCGCTAAGCCATGATAATCCTAATTTTGCCCCTAATTTCCAAGATAATGCCGAAACTCCCCGACTTGACATATCTTTGGATTCTAACCTTGTTGTGTCAACTTTATTTAGATCAATCTTTCAAAAATATAGTTTGACACAATTTTACTCCTCCTAGAGTAAATAAGTGACTCTTTCATTTTCAAGGGTAGTAATTCTTTGAAAATGCCTCAAAGTGTCAACTTCATCTTAAGGTTGGGTTAACTACCCTTCCAATTTGAGTTGACACTCCCCAAACCTATCTAGGGTGTGGCGAACACACTTTTAGGAACCCAAAATCTATTAGTGCTCCTTGGGTGTTCTAGGTATTCATTAGGGATAACTTCCCTTGATACCTTCCTAATGACTTTTCTAGGCTTCTCCGAAGCCTTAGTCAAGTTGGTCTTGTCTTGGTCTACTCTAGGGATGACTTTCCTTGTGACCTTGACTTGACTCCTAGACCTAGATTGAGTTTCATACCTATATGGACCATCGTTCTTGGTTTTAGGTTTGTACCCCAAACCTTTCTTGCTCCTAGAGGGTTCTTAATTTCCTAAATCTAGGTTTTGAATTTTTGATCCCTTAAATATATTTTCTATTTTCTTAAGAGAACTTTCCAGTTTATCAAGTTTTGACCTCAAAACTTGATTTTCAATCATTACCTCATCAAGGCTTGGTTGTCTAATATAACCTTGGTGATTATTTTTCCTAGCCTTGTGTTGGGTAGGTTTACCATGAAAAGTTCTAATTTGTTTCCTATCCTTAGATATAGTAGTCCTAGCATGGAAGGCTCTATAGTTCTCCTTAGGTTTTTCATACCTCCTATTTTCATGATAAATAGCATTGAAATGATAATATTTATTCCTAACATCCATATTATCATGATTCAAATAAGTATCATTATCTAATGATACTTTAATCTTGCTTTTGGAGGCTCTCCCTTGATTCAAGCTCCTTCTTTTTGCCTTGGTCGAATCTTTCCCCTTTAGACATTGATTTTGATAATGTCCCTTTTGTTTGTATGAGAAGCACACAATGTGCTTCTTATCCTTCTTTACGACGGGGCCGACCTCCTTCGGCTTCTCCTTGGTCTTAGGTGTCACTTGCACCTTCTTCTTGACCAAATTTGGACACTTACTCTTATAGTATCCTTTTTGCCTACACTCAAAACAAATAATGTGATCTTTATTTTTACAAATTAAAATTGTTATACCTTTGCTTGTAGGGGTGGCACATGACTCTTCACTTGATTCAGAGGTAGAGGCTTCTTCTTTTTCCAGAGTTAAAGATCTTTGCTCCCCCTCAATTCTAGAGGTAGAGACCTCTTGAATTTCCTCTTCGGCCAAAGCTTCTTGAATTTTCTCCTCGGATGTTGAACATCTCTCAACTTCCAAATCTTCTTCCTCCGATGAATCTCCCTCTTTGGATTTGTCTTGATTTGATACAGTGGAGGGATCTTCATGAAGCTTTGCCAATGTATTTCAAAGCTCTTTGGCATCTTGAAATTCCTCAATTTTATCCAAGATGGTGCTTGGCAATAGATTGACCAATAACTTGGTGACTTTGTCGTTGGCCTCGCATCTCTTGATTTGCTCCTCATTCCATTTGCTTTTCTTGAAGAGCTTTCCTTTGGTGCTTGTTGGAGCTTCAAAGCCCTCCATTAAAGCAAACCATTGCTCTATCTCCATCATGAAGAAATTTCAATCTTTGACTTCCAAAGATCGAAATTTACTTTGTCGAATGGTGGAGGTGCCCGGGTGTCGTAGCCGAACTCCATTTTTAAATTTTAACCCTCTTGATGATGGCTTCTTAAAATTAGGGTTTCTTCAAACATCTTCTTCTTTCTCTAGCTCTTGCTCTCTTGGCGATGAGTCCAAAGCAGAGCAACCTCGCTCTGATACCACTTGTTAGGACCGGTAGGAGAGCAGGGGGTGATTAGCTCCGATCTTTGCTCGTTGTAGATTTGCTGCGGCAGAAGACTTAAGCAATGCTAACACTTCGATTTTACTTGGTATCCACCTCCTTGAGGTGACTAATCCAAGGGTCCACTCTTCTCACTCTCTCACACACTATGAAAGATCTCTTTCTTGAGGTGGAGAAACCTCTTACAAGCTTACAAGAAGATACAACAAGAATCCAAGCAAATACAAAAGAAATCTTACAAGATTTACAAAACATAGCTCTCTTTGCTTTTCTTGCTATCTTCAAGCTTGGAATCGCCTCTTGATCCTTGGAAATGCAACAACACTAAGCTCCAAGGCCTCACTTGAAATAGCGATGAAGGAGGAGGAAGCTGCGCGAGCGATCCCGCTTCAAACCTGCGTGAAAACCCTATATACTCGACGCCTAGGGTTCCCAAATCGATTGCCCGATCGATTACCACGTCATACTTAGTCGTTCAACAGCTATTTTTTGAAGCTTAATCGATTAGCCAATTGATAAGAACAACCTTAATCGATTGTTGAATCGATTCAGCACCTTTCTGTGCTCTCATGCAATACTGCTGTAATCGATTGCCCAATCGATTACCAAATACCTTAATCGATTGATCAATCGATTAAGAGAAGACTGAATCAATCACCCAATCGATTCAGCCAACTTTTGTTCCCACAACTCATTTCTGCCAATCGATTGCCCAATCGATTCACTCCTTCCTTAATCGATCACTTAATCAATTAAGAAGACTTCTGTTCGTGAGAAACCAAACCCCAATCGATTACCCAACCGATTGAGTCCAACCCTAACTTGTGCGCACAAGTCTAGGGTTCTCTTGCCTAACCTTAGTCAACCGTGACCTGTTAGGACTTCTCTACCAAGTGTCCGATCAACCCTTTGACCAACTTAGATTTCTCCTGCCTAGCTCACAACTAGGACTTAACCTGATTTCCAACCAGGTTTGCCTAACCCTTGAGTTAGGTTTAGCCTCTCGGTGGACTTCCATCTGGCCAGCGTGCGATCTCCCCGATCCACCTGGACTTCACCTAGTCCCACTAGGTCTTTTCTCATGCTAGCGTGTGATCTCCCCGATCCACTTGGACTTCACATAGTCCCACTAGGTCTTTTCCCATGTCAGCGTGCGATCTCTCCAATCCACCTGGACTTCACCTAGTCCCACTAGGTCTTTTCCCAGTTAAGTCTTCAATCAACCCTGACCCACTTGACTCACACGATATCAAAACATCCTACGTCATTCAAACATCATTATTAAACATCGAAACATCCAATCTTAAGTTTACCAATCTTAGTAGACATAAGCTCACCCGAGCCTAGTCAAACTAGGTCAACCCTGACCTAATCATGATTGCACCAACAGACTCACCACCCCTACCATCGAATTCTATTTTAGGTAGTAAATTGATGCATTACTTGGAGCTAGGAGAGAATCCAGTTGCTAGACTCATGGTGTTGAGTGTATTGTAGTTTTTCCACATTTACTTTATTTTCATTTTTTTTATTTTTCATATTTTCTTTATTAGACTGTAGTTATAGTTCTCAGTAGAGTTATGTTTATGTATTTATGGGCTGATATGTTTGTCGTTGGATTTATCTTGAATTTTAATTCTTTTATTTCTATCCATTATATCTTTTATACTACGTGGTTGTGGAGTATTTTATATTGGTAATGGTTAAGCCATATTATGTGTGCGATGTTATGTATAAATGTTCCAAATTATTCGCCGTACAGTGGAGATGCTGCCCGATTTATTTATATATATAAAAAACCTTATTTATAAGAACCCCCCCCCTCTCGTGCCCTAATTCCATCTCCATAGCCCCCCTCTCCCTTCCAACCTCGCGCGAGCAACCTGTGGCGACACCCTCTCCACGCGACCATAGCCGACGTCACCCAACCCGTGAAGGAAGGACAACATCACCGTCGACACCTTCTCTCACACGCGATTGCCACGTTCCTTTCTTCCTGACGACACTACCATCCCGAATCTACGCGCCCTCTCACGAGACTTCTCCGGCACAGGCGGTTGCGATCCTCTCCGTCCTCTGAGATCTACCGCCGACGCAGTCTGGTAATGATCGACCCCTAGTTCGGTTTCTTAGGGTAATGATTGATCTGGATGTGTGATTGGATTGTATCTTGGAGTGATTGTAGTTTTGTTTTGATCCTCTGTTGTTCGGTTTTGGTTTTCCCTTGCCATGGGTTGCTGTATTGGGATAAGCAATGATTGGATCATGTTGGTTCATGTAGGGAACTTAGCATAATTTGGGTTTGGGATTGGTTTTGTGATTAGGGATTTTGCTGTGAGCCATAGGATATGGAGAGTTTGTCATTTGCTTGATCATGATTTAGGTTGGGTTGTATTTGTAATATGTTTTGGGTTTGTGTTTCTATGGCGTTTAGATTACTATCGTGAGTAAATTTGTGGGTTTGGAAATTCATTTTGATTGAATTAGGTTATAGGTTGATTCCCTGCCATGGCGTCTGTGGTATAGTTGAAGGTGTTTTATTAATTAAATGGTGCAATTGATTGAGATTATGGTAGTTGTTAGTCTCGTTGGGGTTTTAGGAATTATCCTAATAACCAAATTGAGATCGTTAGGCTAAAAAGAACTTGTTTAAGATTTAATTAAATGATTATTGAAATTTAGATTAGATACTAATTATGTTTAGTATTTAGTTTAGCTACTTTATTAATTTTATATGAATAGCTAAACTATGTCCTTAATACAGGAACTTGACTTTGAACTTGCACGGTTGATCGTAGGAGGTTTACTTGGATACGGTTTACATTTAAGGCGGGTACTTCTTGCTTGTTTCTATAGTTCTGTTTATCTTTAAATGCATGGTTGTTTGTTTATCTGAGTAGGTCGATTGATCTTAAATTTATTCCTGTTATTTTCTTGCTTGATACTTATTCTATGCTTAACAATTGAGTAGAAATTCAAAATGTTCAATTATACATTATCAATCTCTTGGCTTCTGATTAAAAGAGTATTGCTTGTATGTGTATACTGTAGCACCATCATGTAACCTATCTAAGATTTGATTGACATTAGATAAACCCTACTGAGTAGGTTAGTGCATACTTATTTACTTTGGTATTGAATGCGTTTCATATTGTATTGATTGCATGGTTTTGGTTTGATTGAGGTTGTGTATATTAGTAACATGCACCATAATATTATTTGCATGCCGATGACCACTGACTCCCTTATGGTTGAGACAAGTTATTAGTTATATTTTTCTGTTGTGCCACGCTCAGTTGGAGTTATGTGCAAAAAGTTGATATACCTCAGGTGTTTGGAGTCCCCATAGGTATTTCGGGGTTTTTGAAGGCACAGATGTTACGACTTTTCATTCAAGGCCCCAGGTATTGTGGTATATTTGCATAGCCATAAATTTTGGCACTTATATCTTGTCCACTCAACCTACCCAATGTAGCGGTGGTTGGTGTGTGTACAGTGTAGGTCATCGCATTATGTGTATATTATGCATTGTGCTTTTGTTTGTGTTTGTTGTACTTGTTTGAGCTATGATTGTTGTATTTGATTTACATACATATTCGATTATGATGTACATTTATTATATGATCTGGATCTGCTCGACAAAAATAGCAGTTTACTCATGAGGTATTAGGGGGATTTCTGACCTTGCCCCTACGTGTTACATGGTTTTCAGGTATTTTATGTACAGATGCATTCGTTTTACGTTCTTTATTCCAGAGACTATATACCTTTGATTCCATATGTTTTTTTTACCTTTTTATATACCATACATTTATCTATTCTTATACCCGCAGAGTTCCATCCGGAACTCACCATCCCTCGTTCTTTTTTTTTGTTTTAGATAGTAGATAGTCGCGTCTCGTGTCATTAGGAGAGGATCTAGCTGTCAATCCCCAATCTTGGGTAGTTTCTTATCGTTTCCGTAATGTCATAGTAATTTTATTGGATTAGCGTCATTTTAGTTTTGTTTTCATTTCGAATGGTATTTGATTTTCTTTGGTTGTGTATTTCCATTGGATTTTCATTTGTCGCAATTGGTTTACGAAAATTTACTTATTATATTTATCATTTATTATGCAAAATATTAACTCCGTGGTTGTGATTGTGTAAATGCTAGCCAAGTGTGGTTGTGCCTTATTGGTATGGAGATATGTATATGTATAAATATTTTAGATTGTCTATCGTATAGGAGAGATATTATTTGATTTTCAAGCGAACCCTAGTCTCTAGAGCGTGACACTCATGATATCCATGATACAATAAGGAGAAATTAAATTCATATATATTTCATTTTGAATGTGACAGTATAGTGTAGTTATTTCTTACACGCAATTAAGATTTTTGATTTGATTGCTATGAAAAGTAGGATGATCTTGCTTTGATGATACCTACCCTAAGCTATTAAATGGTAACCGAATCCTAAGCTATTAGACTTTTGATTCCTTGATATGATGTACGGAAGATACGTCCCTCTGAGACTATGGTATAATCATAAGATGACTAATCGTTATCTCAGATATTTATAATTTGATCCTTAATTATAGTATATTTTGTAAGAATTTTTTTTTTTCAAATGAGACGCGAATCCTAGATCGCTGGGCTTTTGAACCGTCCACTGTGAGCGCTTTTCGATTTATCCTAGTGACCTATGGAAAATTTTCGTCTGGGTTTTTGGACCGTCCACTATGAGCGTTTTCTGATTTATTCTTTGACCGATGAAAAATTTCTACAAGGTCAGATCGATTATTTCAAATTTATTTACTATCTGATTTAATTTTTTTAGATGGTAATCGATTACTTAAGCAATTTATCGATGATCTAAAAATAAAATGGTACGTGCAAAGTGAACAAACAAAGTTTGTCGAAGACAAAATTACATTGGTTTGAGTAAATCAAGGGTTGCAATAAATTAACAATTTATCGTTTTTTAATCTGATTTTTATATTTATTAAAAGACACGTTTATTTGTTAAAATAACCTTTTTATTATCTTGGTAAAAAATGACAATAATAATAAAATTATTAAAGAAGAATCCAATCCTTAATTTTGAAATGGTTAATCGCACACCACTGCTACGCATGATTTTTATAGGATTGGTTAATCGTACACCACTACTGCTCATGATTTTTATAGGATTGATTTATAGGTAGTACATAAAACGTCGTGAAATTTAGGATTAAATCTAGATGAACTTCAATGCATATCCTCTTTTATAAAGTTAAATGTATGTTCTTTGATAAGTTAGTCATTGTCCGGATTATAATTTTCATTATTTATTTTTTTTATGTTGATTTTGAGATGAATTAATAGGGGTAACTAACGAATTATCTTTTGTCATAATGATGATTGCAAAATAAATTCCAAATCTAAACAACCTTTTAATGGTAAAATTGCGATTAAGATGCCGTGAGTTAATCAAGAACTCTGTGGCAATGGATGCTCAAAGAGTATTCTTGAATTTTTTTCACAGTTTTATTTTTTTATTTATCTTTTTGCCTATAGGAAAAAGGAAATTTTGAAGATATTTCTGTAAAAAATTAATGAATATGAAAGTCAGGTATCTATTTAAATGGATGCAGAGCAACAATTGTGCCATTCAAAAAAAAATGGAAGCGCTTGTCTTGTCCATTCTCTTCCTCGTCGCACTCCTCTCCTCTCTGCTTCTCGCCGGCGGCCGAGAAGCAAGAACCAATCCGGCGATCCGGAAGCTCCCGCCCGGCCCTGCGAAGCTCCCGGTCATCGGTAACCTCCACCAGTTACGCGGCAATCTGCTGCACCAGACCCTATGGGAAATCTCCAAGCAGTACGGCCCACTCATGCACCTAAAACTCGGCCAAGTCTCCGCCGTCGTCGTCTCCTCCGCCACCTGCGCTAGGGACGTCCTCAAGACCTTCGACCTCGCCTGCTGCTCCCGCCCCCACAACGTCGCCACCTCAGAGATGTCCTACGGCCGGTCCGACACCATCTTCATCCCCTACGGCGAGCGCTGGAGGCAGCTACGTAAGCTCTGCACCGTCGAATTCTTCAGCGCCAGAAAGATCAACTCTTTCATGTCTGTAAGGGAAGATGAGATCTCCAGGATGGTGAAGCATATCTCTTCTTGCATCTCGAGCTCCCTCGTCGTCAACGTGAGTGAGCTCGCGCTGAACTTCACCTGCAACACGACATGCCGGGCGGCCTTTGGTCGAGACATCGCCGGCGACGACCTCAACCTTTACGACGTGATCAGGGAAGCGGAGGAGATGTTGGCTAGCTTCTTCATAGCAGACTACTTTCCCCTGCTCGGGTGGGTCGATGTGGCGACGGGGATGAAATCCAGGCTTCGGAAATTGTGTCTTGAGCTCGATGGCATCTACCAGAAATTCATCGATCGCCATCTCGACGCTAAGAGTCGATCAGGAAGCGAGGAGAATGAGGATTTATTGGATGCTCTGCTCCCGTTGCGGAAGGATGGGCAGTTGACAGAGGAGAACCTCAAAGGAATTCTTATGGTGACAATTATTTTGAGTTTCGATGTCAAAATGAATTGTAGAACTTAAATCTAATTCAATTTTTGGCAGAATATTTTTATCGGCGGGACGGTTACCTCGTCGGCAGCGGTGGAATGGGCGATGGCAGAGCTCATCCGGCAGCCGGAGTTGATGAAGAGAGCCCAAGAGGAAGTGAGAAGCTGCGTGGGGAGAAGCAAAGGGAAGGTGGAGGAGTGCGACCTGCACCAGCTTCACTACCTCAAACGGATCGTCAAGGAGACGATGAGGCTGCACCCGCCGGCGCCGATGTTCGTCGCCCGGGAAATCATGCACCCGGTCACTTTAAGCGATGGGTACCAAATTCCTCCCAAGACGAGGATCTACGTGAACGCGTGGGCGATCAGCAGGGATCCAGATGCGTGGGAGAGACCGGAGGTGTTCGACCCTGAGAGGTTTGTAAACATGGCGTCGCCGACAGTTGACACGTTTGCGCACTATGACTTCAAGCTGCTTCCGTTCGGCGCGGGACGGAGGAGTTGCCCGGGAAAGAATCTGGGTCTGCTGATGGTGGAGGTGGCGCTGGCCAACCTTTTATATTCCTTCGATTGGCAATTGCCGCCGGGAACGAAGGAGGAGGACTTGAGCATGGAAGAAAAGCCGGGGGCCGTTTTGCACAGGAAGCATGCTCTGTGCCTCATGGCCGCCAAATTTGAGGCAAACTGAGCATGTCGTTGATCTCATGCATGAGACTAATGTTCTCCGATAAGACTCTCATGCATGAAGAAATTGACCAGTGATAATAATAGAGACTAAATTATTGAGTGGACCCACTACAAAAGAAAGACAGATTAATAATAGAATATTTATTTCGTGACGTAATTTCTTTTATAAAATTAAATATTTAATCGTTAAATTAGAGACTAAATTATTTTTTATAGTTAAATTATTAACTGAATTAAACTTTTTTTTATTAGAATTCTTCCCAAAAATAAAATAATTTTTTTATAACTTTTAACTCATGTCATTAATTTATTCAGCTCACTTTATTTCTATTTATTTTTTTATGACATCAATCACATAATAAATTAATTGAAGTCTTTTTGGCGACTAGATGAAATCGTCACCTTGATAACCCCTTATAATCTAAAGAGAAATAAATTATAGAGGCTTCATATCCATTGTAAATTGACTCAGATTTATTGATAGCAGCATTCTTATATGAACCAAACTATGCTAATCCATGAGAGGAAAAACCCTTTGAAATAAATATTCGAAATAGTAGCATCAATCATAGTGGGATAGAATAACTTTCGAAAATCATAACATTTAACTCGGTTATCAAAATTTAATGATTTTTTTTAATAGAATCTCGTTCAGAGATCTATAATTCAAAAATAAATCATCTTATTCTGATTTTCAAGTCAAAGTTATCATGTTTGAAAGTTTTCTACTTTCTAGTAATTATTAACTATTACACATTGTATCAACTATTAGCTGCTACATGTTGTAGCAGCCACTGTACAATAGCTACTACTCATTGTATCTGCTACAACAATATAGTTGCTATAGTAAATTATTGAAAATCATAACTCGGATATCTTGAATCGAAACTTGTTCAGAGATCTATAATTCAACAAAAAAAATCGTCTCATCTTAATTTCTGAGTCAAAAGTTATAGTGTTCGAAGTTTACTAACTAGCTGCTATAAATAGCTGCTACATGTTATAGCAGCTATTGTGAAGTTGTTGCTACTCGGCAGTAGTTGCTACTTGTATAGCTATTGTAGTAAACTTTTGAATACTATAACTTTTGACTCGGATATCTAAATAAAATAATTTTTTTAATCGAAGCTTATTCAGATCAGATCTATAATTAAAATAAAAAAAGATCGTCTCATTTTGATATTCGACTCAAAAATTATGATCTTCGGAATTTTACTATGTTGTAGTAGCTATTGTCGAGTAGCTACTATACGATATAGCAACTACTGTGGAATAACTGCTACTGGTTTTTAAAAATCAACTTAATAGTGATTGTTTCATGTAATCAAAGGAGAGAGAAAAGATAATTTTATTTTAATTTAAGAGGGAAAACAAATAAGTTATTGAATGTAGCAAAGAGAGGAGTTAAAATAATTGAGTTTTAGCCGTATCAGATCATCGACATTGGATGTCGCTCATGATGGCATTGGAGTAGGAGACGTTGGGCAGGATATTATCACACTCACTCACAGACACACACACACACTCTCTCTCTCTATATATACACACACATATAGAGAGAGAATATATATATATATATAATATTATATATATATATATTTTATATATTATATTATATATATATATGAAAATGCTATACTACGGATTGAGGTGTGCACACCTATGCTGACTTGGAGCCCCTGGTTTCAATCTAGGCACCCTGGATTGAATCCAGGAGCCCGGATTAAATCCAGCGACCGATAAATTTTTTAAGGATATATTATATGTATTTAGGGTTTAAGATTTAAGAATTAGGTTATAGTAGGTTTAAGCTAATAAAATTTCTCTCTAGGGTTCAGTTTCCCTCTTGATTATAGTGTTCAAAATAAAAAATCTTAGACACTCACGAGGTATATTATATGTTTTTAGCATTTAAGATTTTAGAATTTAGGGGTTGAGTTATAGTGTGTTTAAGCTAATAAAATTTTTTCTCTAGGGTTCAGTCTTCCCTCTTGGGTTATTTTGTTTAAAATAAAAAATTTTAGATGCTCATGTTATAAGATTAAGAAATTGTTAGTAAGATTTAGTCCCTCTTGAGTTATAGTTTTGAGATTTTTAATTGTACACCACTATTGAACTCATGGTTTCCTATGGAATGAACCGATGACTAACACATGAGACGTTATCGTCATGAAGTCTGAGAGTCAAATCCTAACAAAGCCAGCTGTTTGCCCTCTCTTATACGGTAGTCAATGTCTAGACTAGTAATCCTTATGATTTATTTCCTCCGTGTTGACTCTGAGACAGAATTGATGAGACGAGATTGATGGGGATGCTTGGATGAGCAAATCATTTTTGCTATCATGGTCGCTACAAAATGACTATCAAAGTTTTCTTGAATTGGTTCACAGTTTTATTTTTATATTTATCCTTTTTTGCTATAGGAAAAAAGAAATTTCGAATATATTTTTTAAATTTTTTTGATAAATATGAAAGTTATGTATTTATTTAAATAGATGCAGGGCAACAATTGTGCCCATCATATCGTGCCCCCTTTGTTAAGTCGAAAAAAATGAAAGCGCTCTTGTACCTTCTCTTCCTCGTCGTACTCCTCTCCTCTCTTCTTCTTGTCGGTGGCCAAGAAGCCAAAACCAATCCGGAGATCCGAAAGCTCCTGCCCGGCTCTGCGAAGCAATCCGATTGATGGGGAATCTGCTGCACTAGTTCCTATGAAGAGAGACGCTCATGCACTAGTCCCTATGAAAGATTCGCGGCAATCTACTGCATATGAAATATCACCAAACAGTATCACACGTTCATGCACCTGAAACTCGAATTCAGGTTAATACAGGAAACTCGGATTCAGGTTATTACAGGAGATTTAGAAATTAATATCAATTACGGATTGATGGGGTTAGTATTTCAGAGTTAATATGTGACACGAAAAAATTACGTTTCAAGATCCACCGAGCCCGTCCGTCAAGGTCGGACTCCCGAGATCACCTCGGGTGGATAGACGTCCGAGGTCATGCCGGACCTTAAACTCCCGAGACCACCTCGGAAGGACAGACGTCCGAGGTGATGACGGGTCTTAGGCTCCCGAGACCACCTCGGGAGGACAGATCCCCGATGTTATACCGGGCCGTAGGCTCCCAAGACCACCTCGGGAGGACAGACGCCCGAGGTCATTCTAGGAAAAGAGACCCCGAGACCAACTCAGGAGAGCGGAGCTCGAAGATCAATACATCAGATAGTTCGACTTTAAGTAGTCGTTCCTCTTTCCAGATCAGGAAAGTCATCGGATAATTATTGTCCGCTACACTTGGCAATTAAGGTCTTAATGATTGCAGCGGCCGTTACCTAAAAGTTATCACGTAACCGATGATTAGGAAATGTGGAGAAGAACGTGGAGATACGGGTGACCAAACCCTCAGGTATATAAAGTGCTTCGACATCCAGATAAGACGGGGAGTTGTCCGAACTGAACCAAATCCTGCTTCCTTATTCTCCTCCTACAAATTCGACTCTGACTTGAGCGTCGGAGTAGGCTCCGCCGGAAAATTTTTCGATGTGTTCCCATTAACGCTCGTGTTAATCTCGCAGGGCGCGATCATCTTCTCTCCGTCATCGTCCTCGTGGGCTGCTCTCTGGTGACTCGCCGTCCGCATCGATATCCCTTCCGCAACAAGTTTGGCACCATATGTGGGAAACTAAATCAAAGCACCAGAAGGAGCACCGTGATGACAGATTCAGAGGGACAACCCATCATCTTGATGAGAGAGGAGTTGGATCACCTAGTCACCAACGTCGTCAAAGGAGCGCTGGAACAATAGCAGATCGAGCAAGCTGCCTCACGACGAGTGACTTTGGGGTAAGGTGAATTTCCAACAATGTTTGCCTCACACCCTCGCAACCGAATATCAGTCTCGCCACCGGCGGGACCAACAATGACAACTCTAGTGTACCGGCGAGATTCCTTGGGAAACCTGAGGGGAGCACACTCCGCCGCCTTCAGCGCTTTACGGCAGGACGAAGGACTGGGGAAGATCGAGGGATCCAAGGCCCTCCCGAAAGCTCTGTCTACACCTTTCTCTCCGGATCTCGTAGAGGACCCCATGCCTAAGCAATTCCGTGGTCCAGGAATTGCTGACTACGATGAGAAGATAGATCCGGAAGATCACATATGCAAGTTCGAGAACGCGGCCTCTTATACCAGTACATAGATGGTGTGAAGTGTCGGGTGTTCTTGAACACCTTGTCAGAGGCCACCCAGAGATGGTTCCAAAGGCTGCCCTAAGGTTTTATAAACTCCTTCCTGGAGTTTAGAACCGCTTTCCCACACCACTTCGCCAGTAGCCATCAATACCAAAAGATAACGCTGAATTTGTTCACCCTTAAACAGAAGGCGAAAGAACCACTGAAAGATTATATCTAGCGGTTCAATCGGGTGGTGCAAGATATGTTAACCGCTACATCGGAGATCCTCATCAGCGCCTTCACGCAGGGGCTCTCCGAAGACGACTTCTTTCGATCATTGGTGAAGAAGCGCTGATTAGTTTCGATGATTTATTGGGGTGCTCCGTCAAGCACGTCAACATCGAAGAGGTGCAGCATGCTTGCAGTAAAGACCCAGCCAGAGCCCTATGCAGATCTCGATACGATCTGAGAGAAGGGAACCACCCGCACCGGCCCGGGCGAAGGATCCTTGCCCCGGGAAAGACCACTGGGTTGGTAAGAAAAGGCTGGAGGAGATGGTCGACACCCAGGAGCTCGAATCACAGAAGAAGTACTGCGACTTCCACGGCAGTACA
Organism: Boesenbergia rotunda; assembly: GCA_024364735.1. Taxonomy (NCBI): domain Eukaryota; kingdom Viridiplantae; phylum Streptophyta; class Magnoliopsida; order Zingiberales; family Zingiberaceae; genus Boesenbergia; species Boesenbergia rotunda. Next base: position 245,329 of record JAGFNQ010003122.1, read on the forward strand.
ACACACTCCACAGAGGAGTGCTTCGCATTGAAGAAGAGGAGAGCTCAGGAAGCAGATGTCAGGCCTCACAAATGGTGGAACAAAGTGGGGCCTCGACGGCGATCCCCTCGGCGAAGCCTTTCCCCTCATCAACAACAATCTAGGGATGATAGAGCCAGGCGGCGATCCCGATCTCGTTCAAGGGGAAGGAGTCGGGAAATAGTATCCTGCCAATCTATATCCTCCCAGAGAGATCCCAAGAAGGGCAAGGCTCCGGTGCGCGGGCTTCTGTCAGGCCATGTGGGAGTGATCTCTGGAGGACCTACCGGGGGAGACTCTAATCGGGCAAGGAAAGCCCATACACGTCGGCTGGATAACTATGCCATAGGGGCCTGTAGCGACAAGCGCCAGAGCCCAATCATTTTGTTCAACCCCGATGATCTGGAGGACGTAGAAGCTCCCCACGAAGATGCATTGGTAATCCTCGCATGTATAGCTAATTACGAGGTTAAGCGCGTCTTTGTGGATACAGGTAGTTCAATGAACATCCTGTATAAGGCGGCTCTGGACCAAATGCAAATCGATGAAGGTGAACTGCATCCGGTCTCGACCCCTCTCTTCGGCTTCACCGGATACCGAGTGCAGCCGATAGGGCAGATCTCCCTCTCCATGTCGTTGGGAGATGATACGCTGGAGAGGACGAGGAGGGCACCCTTCATGGTTGTGGATGCCCCTTCGTCCTATAACGCTATCCTGGGGCATCCAGCGCTCAGCCTATTCTAGGCGGTGGTTTCAGTCTACCACCAGAAGATCAAGTTTCCAGTGGGTGAGCAGGTGGCCGAGATCAAAGGGGACCAGCTAGCTTCCCGGCGGTGCTACAGCGGGGAGGTTAGGACAAAAGACCGCAAGAACCTGAGGATGCACGAGCCACTACAAATCGACCTCGCTAACCCTTGCGAAGAAGAAGGACCCAAAGAAGAACGCAGGGAGGTCGAAAGTGAAGAGGCCCAGATTCATCCTCAGCAAGCGGGAGGAATCACAAGGATAGCAACTGCCCTCACCCTGGAGCTGAAAGGTCGTATTACCAGTTGCTTGAAGGACCATCGGGACGTGTTCGCATAGGCTACTGAATAAATCAAAGGAGTTCCCCCTGCTTTGGCCACACACCGCCTACACATAACCTCGGGAGCCTGGCTGGTGAAGCAAAGGTGGAGACATTTCGCCCTTGAGCAGGACAAGATCATCAAAGAGAAGTTGCCAAGTTGCTAAAGGCCGGACACATAAGGGAAGTTCAATTTCCGACTTGGCTGGCTAATGTAGTATTTGTCCCTAAGCCCGAGGGGGGGGGGGATAAATGGCGGGTGTGTATTGATTTTAGAGATTTAAATAAAATCTGCCTTAAAGATTGCTACCCCTTGCCTCGGATTGATCGGCTAGTGGATTCTAGCTCTGGCTGTGATTTTATTTCGATATTGGATGATTACCAGGGATACCACCATGTTCCTCTCGCTCGGGAAGACCAAGAAAAGGTCAGTTTCGTGACAACAGATGGGACCTATTGTTACAACGTCATGCCATTTGGGTTGCACAACGCAGGGGCAACGTATCAGCGAATGATGGATAAGGTCTTCCGACACCAAATAGGGAGGAACATTGAAGTATATGTGGATGACATCCTAGTCAAGACAGACAAGGGGAAAAACATGATAGTTGACCTGGAAGAGACGTTCGCCACCCTGAGGGCCAACAGGCTGAAGCTGAACCCCGCTAAGTGTCTATTCGGGGTGAAGAGTAGCCAGTTCCTTGGGTACATGGTGATGGAAAGGGGGATTGAAGCTAATTCAGAAAAAGTGAAAGTCATCCTCGACATGCCATCTGCTCGCAACTTCAAGGACACACAGCGACTGAATGGCAGAATTACAACCCTGTCTAAGTTCATCTCCAAATCTGCTGACAGGACCCTATCGTTCTTCAAGATTCTGAGGAAGGCAGTCAAGTTCGATTGCGATGACCAATGTGGGAAGGCATGCACAGATCTGAAAGCATACCTCGCCAAGCTCCCCATTCTTTTCAAGCCATTGGAGGAAAAAACATTGTTCGTCTACCTGTCCGCAACAAAACAAGCAGTGGGCTCTGCGCTCATTCGAGAAGAAGACACTGTTCAGTACCCAGTCTACTTCTTCGGACATCTCCTGAAGGACGCAGAGATGCGGTATATTACCATGGAGAAGTTTGCCTATGCTCTGGTGCTAATAACCCGGAGGCTCAGGCCATACTTCTTAGCACATCCCATCGTGGCACTCACCAACAGCCTGCTTGGGCACATCCTCACCAATCTAGAAGCGTTTGCTCGACCTTTGCTCAAGTGTGTCAGCCCAGAGGAAGCCGACTACTGTTAGATGCGTATATTGAAAGACATGACTTTTATTATATGAACATCTTTTATGAAAAGAAAATCACACTACACTAGGTGTTTGTTTATAATAGTACATACACGAAGTCCCATTGCTTAGCATTATAGATAACATGGTGTGTGGTGTCACACGGAAGATCATGTTATCAGTACCTTACTTAGCATAAATAGAGGCTCACAACCTAGATGGAATTGGACAACCCATCGGGAAGGTTGTAGTGTAGTCAGGTGTGGTTGGTCTTGACCATAGGACTACACTAGTGTGCTATGAGTGCATTGAGTAGGACCGAAATCCGAGGTTATCCGATTTTGTACTGACTAAATAATTGGATAAAACCTTAGTTGTTATTATCTAGGGTGATCCCTTAATCCCGAAATAATATTGGGCATATATTATTATTATTTATTATTTCTTTGATTTATCAAAGGGCGAGATCTATTCTGCTAGATCAACAGACCCGATAAATTGGGAAATAATATTAATAATATGATGTGCTGATGATTATTGACGAAATCCATGTCCTGAAGAGTCAGGATGATGATGCCCCCTTGATGAGCTCAAAAGGTTCATCGTGCCAAACCCTGCAGGTGGATTTGATCCGGCACGCTGATAAGGTTGAGTGGTACTAATCAAGGATCTAGAAGTTAATTATTTTAAATTATCAGTAATTTAATTAATTAACGGGCATGCGCGATCTTAAATACGGGGGGATGGACGACTCGTAATATGTGGATCCCATATGAAAATATGGGGGTTGGTGAGGTGAGTTCAATTAGGATCCTTTAGTGGAATGGATCCTAATTAATGGATCGGGTTTGGATCCATTAGCGGGCCAAGAACCAACTCCTCCTCTTGGTCCATGCCTTAGCCTTATAAATACCCTATGAGATTAAGAAACCAAACCAATTAATCAAACCTAAGAGCCAAGGAAAAACTCTCCCCCTATCCCTCTCTCTTCCTCTCTCGGAGCCGACTAGGGAGAAGGGTTCTCCCTTCGGTTTCCTTGATTGCTCCTCCACCAAGCTTCGGCCGAGAGTCAAAGAAGCAAGGTAGGGATATCTTCTACCTTGCTTGAGGCTCAGGAAGGGCTGAGGAGGCGCCGACGAGTAGAAGAAGGCGGCGCAAGGGCTACCTTGCGACGGCAGCGCAAGAGGGAAGAAGAAGGGGTCTTGAGGGCTTTTGTGGCTGAGAAGAGGGTTGTTCCTTGTCTTCTTCAAGGTGTACCGCTGATTCGGAGGGCTTGGAGCCAGCTCCAATGGACGGCGGCACAAAGGGAGTGGAGGAGGTACCGGCGGCGCAAGCCCTAGGATTTAGGGTTTGCGACTGGATTGGAGAAGGGGTTTGGTTGGTGTTCTTGATGATCTCAGATCGTGCTAGATCATAGCCCACACGACGTTTGCGAAGGGAGGGACATAAGGTAGAAGACCGCGAGGTGATCGAAAAGGTATAACTTTCCATAAGCTCCTTTGTATTTCCTTATGTCATACATGTGTTGTGTGGATATGTCTTGTCATTTTATGTGTAAGAATTTTATGTTTTGCTTGCAAAATATATTTAATGAATTCTTAACTGGACCCTGACCATAAACACAAAAGCCGACAATCAACTCGCCGCCTTTTTCGCGGTCGAATGATTAAGCAAAGTGCAAGGCCAATTTTGGTAATTGGCTAAGTTGCAACTTTGGATCGTTCGATACGGCACGAGACGGTCGATGGGAAACGACTCTCTATTTGGATTAAATTTTTTAATCCATAGGCATAGAGAGGTCTCTCGGATCGACCAGGTATTCGCTTAGGAAACCCGCCAAGCCATACCCAACAATTGGTATCTGAGCTGAGGTTTCCGGCTTTGTGTGTTTAGGATTGGTTGTTTTTGAAATTTTTTATACAATTTTATTTTGATGATGCGTGGATGTGTGTAGCCTAACTTTATGTTGCAGGTGTGAGATTCCAACATCATAGCCAAAATATTATTTGTGTGAATGTGTGCAATTTTTGTAATGATTTAATCCTCGGGGTTAACGAGGCTAGGTATTTAATTTTTATAATTAAATACGACACATGTTTAGCCGATTTTTTTATTTTACAGTTGATCTAGATTTCATGTACACTCCCTTGTGGAGTATAGGATCAATGATGTAAATAATTAACTCTTCATTTCGGCACAAAGAACCCTCAAGGTAGCATGCGCAAAAGGAAGGGAGAAGTGAACGAAATGACAGCACGACTGGAGGCACAAGAGAGACCAAGGGGCCATGAAAGTTGGAAAATCTAGGATTTTTCACTATTATTATTTTCATGATGTTGGTTCTGTGCTTGGTTGTGTGGTAGTACTAGAAAATTCCTCGAGATAAATTACTAAGTGGGAGTGGGACCCTAAGGGTCCCACGACTTCCATTATAATTCGATAAGTGATGTGAACAAGTCTGCGCGTTGGCTCTGAGTGTCTTCCTCCCCATCGGATGGACTTGTTCTGCGAATCACTGGGTCGAAAAAGATTGTAGAAAATTATTAAAGAGCGTGTGGACTTCCCCATCGGAAGACACATAATCCGACATAATTTTCTTGGTGTTGTGTAATGGTGCACACTTAGATGCGGATAACAGTATCCTCCCCATCGGAGTCACTGTTGTTATTCTGCAGAGCCGAAGGAAACCAACTATTGATCTTATTTGTCAAAAAGTTAGGTTGACAAGATAGTAAGATCAATGGATAAAACCTCCTCTTACGAATGTAGGGATTCGTATACGTCCACACCATCGTGGCATGCGAATTTCTCGGTGTACAAGGGTGTTGGTGAAATTCGAAAATTAATTGTTTGAGGAATCAATTTGTTTTCGATTTTTAAAGTAGTGTATGTTGTGATTCTCAGGTTTTTCATAAATGGCTTTTACTCCACGTGCAACCATTCTTAAGGACAATAAACTTACTGACCCTAATTATATTGACTGGAAGAGGAACCTAGACATTGTCCTCACTGCTGAGGAGTACAAATTTGTACTCTTCGAAGAATGTCCGGAAAAGCCTAGAGAAGACTCTGGTGAAGAGGTGAGGGAGCGTTATAGGAAGTGGAAAAAGGCAGATGAGATGGCGCGGTGTTACATTCTGGCATCGATGTCGAATGTGCTGCAACATCAGCATCAGGTCATGCCCACTGCCAGTGACATGATGCTGAACCTCAAGGACCTCTTCGGGCACCAAGGTCGAGCTGCCAGGCAAAGTGCGATGAAGAGTCTGATGTCAACCACTATGGTTTAAAGGACACCCGTTAGGGAGCATGTCCTAAAGATGATGGCTCATCTCAATCAGATTGAGGTTCTTGGAGCTGAAATCGACGGGGAATCCCAGGTCGATATCATACTCCAGTCTCTACCAAAGAGTTTTGAGCAGTTCAACCTCAACTATAATATGAATGAGAAGAATTATATGTTCGGTGAACTGCTAGGAGAACTCTAGGCAGCGGAGCCACTTTTTCAAAAGAACACACATGCTTTAGTAACTCAAAAGGTTTCTACTTCTAAGCCGAAATGTAGGAAGAAGAAGAAACGAGGAGGGTTCAAGAAGGCAGGTGCATCGCAAGGACCCCGGACTGGTGTGAAGAAGCCAAAGGGCAGGTGCTTCACATGTAGGGAAATTGGGCACTGGAAGGCGGACTGTCCCCGTCGTAAAAGCGAAGGTATTTCTTCAGCCCTAGTCGTTAAAACATGTGTAGCGGTGCTATCTACCAATACCTGGTGTGTATATACAGGAGCCACTGACCATGTCTGCAATACTCTGCAGGGGTTCCAGGAAACCCGATGGCTGGCAAATGAAGAAATAATGGTCTACATGGGCAATGCTACAAGGGTAGCAGCAGTAGCAGTGGGAGTCTTTCATTTATCTTTTGAGAGAAATAAAGTGTTAGTTCTGAGAGATTGCCTTTATATACCGTCATTTAGAAAGAATCTAATTTCAGTTTCTAAATTATTCAAGGATGGATATGTTGGTGCAGACAGCACCTAAGTCAAACCTGGGTTTTGATAATGGCAAAGGGTTCAAAAGTTAAGATATAATGTTGATCTAACATGTTTACTAAGTATACAGAAAAAGAAGCCATAGGTACACTAGGCACGAAGTCCTAGTCGAGGACTGGGCACGAAGTCCTGGCAAGGAGCTGGGCACCGAAGACCTGCTTGGAAGGTGGGCACGAAGTCCTGGTCGAGGACTGAGCACGAAGTCCTGGCAAGGAGTTGGGCACTGAAGACCTGCTCGGAAGGTGGGCACAAAGACCTGGTCAGGTGCATCGGGCAAAAGTTCAACCGGAGGAGCCGGTTGGCAAAAGGTAAACTCTCCTGAGAGGAGTAGGTGAGGACGCGTTCCCCGTCGAGGGAACAGTAGGCATTGGCTCGACCTAGGGCTCCATTTTGGAGACCCGAAGTCAGAACCAAGACAGCTGTAGCTGTAAAATTCACTAACATGCTTGCCCTGTTCTTGTGCTGTGTTTTCAATTCCGCTGCGTATTCTCTTAACCTCGAATCCGAAAAGTTTAATACGATATTCACCCCCCCCTCTATCGTATTCTCTCGATCCAACAAGTGGTATCAGAGCGGGGAAGCTCAAATTTGGTGCAACCACCAATTTGAGAATTTTTCAGATTTTCTTCGAATTGTTTTTATTTCTTTTATCGAAATTTTATCGTATATCGAGGTTGGTGCAACACCACTCGATAAGTGATTTCTCCTTTTCCCGCACTGCTAATCTAAGACCAAGTCTTGGGATATTTTTTTTTTCTCTCTCTCTTTTCAGTAAATTCTAAATGGCTATGCAAGAAGGCTTCAGCACCGCCAGACCACCGCTCTTCAGTGAGGAGGATTTCTCCTACTGGAAGAGTAGGACGGAAGTCCACCTGAAAACTCAGGTGGATATGTGGATAATAATCCAGTCAGGACTGGAAATTCCGAAGAATGCTGATGGAGTACAACAATCCTACACTGAATGGGACACATCACTCAAAAAGAAAATTGAAGTCGATGCCAAAGCAACTCAAACACTTCAATGCGACCTAACCAAGGAAGAGCTGAACCGGGTGGGTCCATTCAACAGCACAAAGGAACTTTGGGGTAAGCTAATTGAATTACACGAAGGAACCTCCGACACCCGAATTAGCAAGAGGGACCCACTACTGAACAAGCTGTATACCATCAAGATGAACGACAACGAATCTGCAGCTCAGCTCCACGCCAGAATTCAGGAACTGATGAACGACCTTCACACAATCAGTCATAAGGTAGAAAACCGTGACCTGATCAGGTATACCCTTAACGCTTTCCCAAGAAACACCTTGTGGGCATCTATGGTAGATGCGTACAAAGTTTCAAGGGATTTGTCTAAAATTAAATTAGATGAACTATTTTCCGAACTTGAATTACATGAGCAGACTAACTGCCTTTATTGCAGGTAAAACTGGAAAGATAACCAAGAAGAAGCCTCAACCTGAGCCCGAGTCTGATTCAGATTCAGACTCAGAAGTAAGCGAAGGAGATTGACCCAAGATGGTCCGGCTTGCCCGGAACTACTACAAGGAATTAAAGAATCAATCCAACAGAAGAAAAGCCAACCAAAAGAAGGACGATCCAGCTGACCCAACTAAGAACAAATCAAGTGTGACTTGTTTCGAATGCAACAAAAAGGGTCATTTCAAATCGGAATGCCCTAACCTAAAAGAAGCCAAGAAAGCAAGAAGAAAGAAGGCTCTTCAAGCAACATGGGACGAGTCTTCCTTCGAAGAAGAAGAAGATGCCCCACAGTCGAATCTGCTCGCACTAACCGCCTCAGAAGAAATCGAGACCGAGTCAAAATCGGAGCCGGACGACGGCAAACTCACGTTTTCAGAGGACGGCAGAATCACTGTAAGTGGTTTTTCTAGAAACCAATTGAACGAATTAATTACCTATCTTTCTCGAGACTTGGCGAAAGCCAAAATTCGAGTCGAATCTCTCTGACAGGAAGTAAAACTCCTGAAAGAGGGAGCTGACTCTAGATCCTTAACTGAGAAGGTTCAAGAAGGAACCTCTACTCAAGTTGAAAAACTTGAGAAAGAGAACTCCTCCTTGAAAACTCAAGTCAAGGACCTTAGATCAGCCTTAGAATGGTTCACTTCTGGTTCCAAGGGTCTAGACATGATTCTTGGAAAACAGAAGTCGGTTCAAAATCGATCCGGGTTAGCCTATAGAACCAAGTCTAGACAAAGATCATACTATGCTGTGCTGAATCAGTCTAGACCTAAAATTCAGGCATGGGTACCCAAACTATGTCTGAATAATCAAACTGGGTTAAATCAATATTGGATCCCCAAGGACAAGATTCACATCTTGCCAAACCATTATCGTGGCTTTAGTCCAGGGGGAGCCAAATTTAAAACGATATTCATAGTTAGATAAATTTCTATTCTTGTTCTTTTTAAATTGCATGATTGCTTGTTTATTTAATTTCTGCAATTTACCATACTTAGACTTACGACTGGTTAGTTTAAGGACTAAACCAATTAACTGAAATTTGAACAACCTAGTATTGGGAGGCGGTGAGATGATAGTACGTTAGGGAAGCCTCTTCTAATAAGATCAAGTATACTCTACTTGGTCTCTTTATATTGGTGAAACTAGCCGAAGCTACCGATCCAAGACCCAAACTAGTTAGACTAGAATTTTTTAAAGACTAATTTTGAAAATGAAATTCCATTGAAAGGCTTTGTCAAGGAAAGGGTTGATGATCCAATAAGGCTACGGCCAAAGAAGGCCTAGTGCCTCGCCAAGACCTGGAAGCCAATCTTTGAAATTCAGATTTAAATTATTCATTGTCAAATTTGAATCTAACACAAATCTTCAATTAATTGTAGATTCAAACATTTTCTTAAAAATAAATTCAAAACAATTGTTTTCAAAATTAACTTAACTTTTTCAAATTAAATCATAATTTTTCAAATTAATTCTATCTACTAAAACCTGTCTCACAAAAACCCTTAAGTATAACGTGATTGACAACTTTAGATTGGGTGAGACAGATTAGGTTGTGAAAATCAATTTAGGCTATTCCTGATTCTAATTGGATCCAAATCAACAAAACTCTTTATGTGTAGGAACATAAAGATTTGGACCAATGGATATTGGATAGCGGGTGCTCCAGACACATGACTGGAGACAAATTGAAATTCACCAAACTCAAGTTCAAAAACCTAGGCTCAGTAGCATTTGGCAACAATGCTACACTCAAGGTGATTGGGTCAGGTAACATTGAACTTAAATCTGATTTTGTTATTAAGAAGGTTCTTTTGGTTGAAGATTTTAAATTTAACTTGCTTAGCATAAGTCAATTGTGTGATACCGGTTATGTAGTTACCTTTACCAACTCTAACTGCCTGATTAGAAACTTGCATGACTCAGAAATCATGCTTAAAGGCACTAGGAAAAATAATGTTTACACTATAAACCTACCACTAGTACCTAAATGCATGTTAACTCAGTTAGAACAATCAAACCTCTGGCATAGGAGATTAGGTCACACTAATTTGAGAATAATTTCAAAAATCACCCAACTTGGCCTAATTAAAGGTATCCCTAAAATCAAGAACCATGAAAACTTAATATGTAAATCATGTAATCAAGGTAAACAAATCAGATCCAATCACAAATTAATTCAATCTGATCTAACTCAAACCACACTTGAGCTCCTGCACCTTGACCTATTTGATTCACATGGAGCCAAGTCACTAAGTGGAAAACGTTACTACTTAGTAATAGTTGATGATTACTCTAGGTTTACCTGGGTTAGGTTTCTAAAGACCAAAGATGAAACCCTAAACCTATTCAATGATTTTTGTAAGTTAATTGAAAATCAAAACGATACCAAAATCAAAAAAACTTAGGAGTGACCACGGGGGAGAATTTGAAAATCAACAATTCGAGGAATTTTGTAAGGTAAATGGGTACATACACGAATTTTCGTGTCCTAGAACCCCCCAGCAAAATGGGATAGTTGAAAGGAAGAATAGAACCCTACAGGAAGCCACTAGGGCTATGCTAAATGAATTTAACCTAGCTAACCAATATTGGGCAGAAGCAATTAGTACGGCTTGCTACATCTAAAATATGTTCCTCATTAACAAACGACACAATAAAACACCCTATGAATTATACTACCACAGACTTCCAAACCTACACTACCTAAGGGTCTTTGGGTGCAAAGTCCATATCCTAAACACCAAGGACTATCTAGAAAAATTCCAATCTAAGTCAACTCCAGACATCTTCTTAGGATATTCAACAACAAGTATAACCTATAGGGTTTACAATAAACAAACTAAGAAAATTGAAGAAACAACAAATCTCATATTTGATGAAGAAATTAATTCAAAATCTGACAATCCAGATCTAAATTCATCAAATACTGATCAAGAAGATAATGAACAAACTATTGAACCTTTAATTGAATCCCTAAGTGAGCTAACTATTGAGCCAACTACTGAGTCAAGTGAACCAATAATTGAACCAACCCATGTAGTTGAACCAAATACTGAACCAAACCGACCAGCCGGACCTGAGGTAGAACCAAGCTCCAGAAAAACTAAGAAACCCAGACTCAGTCACCCAACTGATCAAATTGTGGGTGATCCAACTTTAGGAGTCAGAACTAGGTCTTCCTATAGAAACCTTAGTCAGATAGCAATGATTTCAAAAATAGAACCTAAGACTATAGAGGAAGCCTTACCTGATCCTGATTGGATCATACCTATGCAAGAGGAGTTAGCCCAATTTGAGAGGAACCAAGTCTGGGAACTAGTACCTAAACCTGAGGGTATATCCATCATTGACACTAAGTGGGTTTTTAGGAATAAGCTATATGATTAAGGAGAAATAGTTAGAAATAAAGCCCGCTTAGTAGCAAAAGGGTTCAGTCAAGTAAAAGGGTTAGATTATGACGAAACCTATGCTCCGGCAGCTAGACTTGAGTCCATTAGGATGTTATTAGCCTTTGCATCTCATAAAGGATTTAAACTATACCAAATGGATGTAAAGTCAGCCTTTCTAAATGGATTCATTAAGGAAGAAGTCTATATAGGTCAACCCCCTAGTTTTGAGGACTTAGAAAGACCTGACCATGTTTACAAACTCACTAAAGCACTTTATGGACTAAAACAAGCACCTAGGGTCTGGTATGAACGATTATCAACTTACCTAATCTCTAAAGAATTTAAACAAGGACAAATTGACTCAACCCTATTTATTAAAACCTTAGGAAAAGAAATCTTTATTGCCCAAATCTACGTCGATGACATAATTTTTGGGTCCACCAACTCAAACTTCCTAAAAGAATTTTTCAAAATAATGGAAAATGAATTTGAAATGAGCTTAGTTGGTGAGCTCAACTTCTTTCTAGGGTTACAAATTAAACAAACTAGGGACGGAAACTATGTTCATCAATCCAAATATACTAAGGAGTTAATAAAGAAATTTAAAATGGATAACTCTAAAAGCATAAGTATCCCCCATGGCCACAAATGTAAAAATAGATAGTGACCCTGATGGTAAACCAGTAGACCTTAAACTCTATAGAAGTATGATTGGAAGTCTACTGTACCTTACAGCCAGCAGACCTGATATTCTTTTTGCTATAGGAATGTGTGTTAGATACCAAACCTGTGCTAAGGAAACACACTTAGCAGCCCTAAAAAGAATACTAAGATATGTTAAGGGCACCCTAAATGTAGGGATTTGGTATCCTAGGACCTCAACCTTTGAATTGTCAAAATACTCGGATTCTGACTACGCTGGTTGTAAATTAGATAGAAAGAGCACAAGTGGTGTTGGGACCGGGTGCATGTTGACATGGATACGAGTTCGTAATTTTAAAGTTTAATTACGTGCAGCGGAAGAATTAGCATAAATAATTCTCAAATTATTTTAACCACGTATCTAGCATGCAATCTTATGGTGTGTGGACATGATCATAAATTAAAATTTTGTAGAAAAAGTAAACTAATTTACTTTGTACCTCGCGTAACTCGAAGAAAGGGACGAGATCCAACCGTAGCGTCCCTTGGAAGCTTCGCCTCTATTCGCGTCCACGCCGAGTTCTCTTCGGGATGACTTCGCAAAGCCACGAGTTTTGTGCCGACAAGAACTACTAGATTCTCCAAAGGCACAACTAGAATATCAAGAGAGAGAGATGGAAGACTAACCACCAAGTAACGGAATCGAGATCCGTGAGAGGAAGGAGTTGCGATCCGCTTCTTCTTCTTCTTTGTCACCTTCTTGGTGGAGGAGGCTCACGGGAACTCTAGGCGGTGCGCCGACCCTAGGGAGAGAAAGCGGCGCCGGCCCTAGAGAGAGAAAGGGGCGCCGGCCCTAGAGAGAGAAAGGGGCGCCGGCCCTAGAGAGAGAGGGAGAGAATAAGGGAGAGAGAGAGAGCTTCTTAATCTCTTTATTAATTAGAATTCAAGGCTTGCCTTGGTTCCTTTATATAGTAGCCTCTCCATTGCCAAGTCTCCCTTTTAACGGAATAAATTTACATAAGAAATTTATCTTACAAATTTTCTTATGAATTATTCTGTTATGCCAAGTTTTATTATAACTAAATTTATAATAAAATAAACACATCTCCCAATTAATTATGGAATAAATTTTTTACAAGAAATTTACTATATAAATTTTTCTCATTATGGAAAAATCAATTCTCAATTGATTTTATAAAATAAAATAAACCATTTAAAGTTTATTTTAATCTCCATGAAAATAAATTTATTTACATAAATTTATTTACATAAATTTCTTTATATAAATTTATTTATCCATAATTTTATAAAACAAATCGCGCTTGATTTATTTTATAATTTAAACCAAATAAATTGGTTTCTCTCCTTTATTGTGGCCGGCCAAACCAAAGGGGTTGGGGACCCTCTTTGGCCGGCCAAACCAAACTGCCTCCTCGCTAATTAAACTCATTTAATTCGACCAATAAGCCTTCAAAAGACTTAGCCATTTTAAGCTTCCGATGCACCTCTGATAAATTCAGATTCGACTTATTTCTCTTGATCAGAAAATCCAATTTTCAACTCGTTTTAAATCCCTCGGATTACTCGTTGTGCGTGTGACTAAATCGGCTTTCGATTTATGTTGGCCGTCTATAATTAACCAATTATAGAACGATCATGAGTGGCACCTAGTAGTACATCATGATCCCCAATTAATCGAAAGATCAACGGTTGACCTCAGAAATAATTCTGAAACCCTTCAGCAGCTATAATGAGTCGTGCCTCATTCCCTTCACCATCTTATACCCACTTGGTTCAGGACACGGTCTATGTGTGTCAGTCCCCACTAGGCTGACTACGTCACACCTAGCCCAAGTAATGTCTTTCTCGTCCAACGGATTCTAATTACTCTCATGTTTCCTAGAGATTCATACTCGGAACATGTTATGCTCTGGCCAGAGACTTCGAGTAACAATCCGACGATAGGCCTTGGGTATACATCTCCTCGTAAGGAGTGGTGAATCCTTTGTAGGCTGTTCAAACATCTTCGAGCACTTCGGCTTATACCCAACCATCCTGGGTCCACACCTCCTTAGAGATGCTTGCTTAAGATGTTAAAGTATAAGTCTCCGTGACCAAGATGACTTGAACACCGCAAGTCAAAGGAATATCGCACTTAAGCTGCAGTAAGAACTTCATTGATATAGCTACATGTAGATTCCCATATGAAGTCTTACAGCCAGTCACTCCAATGAACTAGTTCCCTTAACTAGCATCCATGTTTATCTCCGGACATCCTAATGTCACCAGCCAGTGAGAATCAGCTGATTAGAGAATAACCCATGCTAGTCTCAACAGAATTGATAGTGTCCGTATTTATCAATTCATCGACTAGGGACAATTTCAATACTTCACAATTGCACATGTAGAGATAATCACTAGTTGTGAATTCATCACAAATTCTCTCATGCTATGAATTATATTGCGGACATTCAGTAAATGAGTTCAAGATCTCAATCAAATACATGAACATGTATACTCAAATAGTGAATTTTCATTTATTAAAGTAAATGATTACAATCATAAGGCGATTGCCTTAGGACACTGACAGACCCAAACTATGTGTCACGAATGTGGGTCTCAAATTTAGATGTGAATGAATAACTGGAAACCCTTTTTACAATCAAAAGTATGAAAATGTAATATAGAGGCCACAGGTCGTATTTTTTCTCAGGGACTAGTTGAAGGTTTGATTCATGCTTGTATTTATGTGTCGTTTGTGAATTTGGGTTTCGAATGTGATTGGGTTTGGGTTTGCAATCGGAAATGAAATGGCAATGAAAATGAAGGAAGACAAACTATTAAACCAACCAATGTGATGGCAAGTAATGACTCAATCTATGAAAATCTGATTAGAGCACTTACAAATTTTGGAAATTGAACAAATCTGATTTCAAATGCAAGAGCACCCTACCAAACTGATTTAAGCTTAAAACTTCCCACTCAAACCGAAACTTAAAGATGGACTGATACATAACTGTGCTAAGGCTTTTCTTGATACCAAAATTCAGGGAGACAAGCCTGTGAAGTCACTGCTTTCATGTGCAGAATTCGAAATGCAGAATTTGATGTGCAAAAACCCATTCAAAAGTTGAGCTTGATGTGTAGAATTTAACTTGATGCAGACTTTCAGAATTGCCAATCTAAACGCAGGACAACATAGAATTCATAACAAGCAAAGCAAATGAATTGAAATGCTCCAATCCAATATTCAGTTTAGGTTCAGAAAACAAACTAGGTTTGCTGACATAAAACTCAGAAGTGCTAAGCTAAACACTGCAGAAATGAATGAATCTGAAGCAATTTTCAGAAATGGATATGTAGAAAAACTGGTTCGATTGCAGTAATTCGAAAACAGAGATGAAAATGCATGGATCTAAACAATCGAAGGCAGTGACGCAGCGACGAATCAAGAGCTGAGACTAACAGTTACCAATTGATACACAATACACAATTGAACTGATACGAAATGACACTGATATGCTAATTGAAACTGAATTCCTACATGTGCAGGAAGTGCAGAACATATGCAGAGATGAATTAAGTAAAAATCTGACAGATACAAGCTGAACTTGAATCACTAATCTGAGTCTAGAAACTAGAGTTACTTGGCATGGAATCCAGAAGATACAACTGGCAAAAACGTGCAGGCTTAATGCTGAATTTGCTGAAACAAATTAAACAGTGATGTGCAGGAATTGTGCCACAACAAAATCTGAATGCAGGAATCATTGTGCCGAAACAAAATCAGGAAACTAAATGTTGGTTTCAATAGCAGGAATTAAAGTAACTCAACTGAATTGAAAAGAACTTGCAAAAAGAATCAGAAATAAACTGGCTCGCAACAAGAAAGCTGGAAAATTTCAGACACTAAGGATGCTGATACGCAGCAATAAATTGGCACGCAAGGAATTGAACTAAAATTAACTGAAATTAAACACAACTATCCACTAGATAGGTTCCTAAACTACTCAACTTGAAGGACATAAACCTAATTAAGCAGAAACAAGTAGGAAACGAGATTAACCAATCTGAAACCAAAAGAAACGAAACTAAGCAGTAATGGAAATTTACAGCTACAAACATAATGAAACTAGCTAACTAAACTACTCCTCAATCTTCCCTAAGCTCAAAAACTTCTTGGTCGTCAATCAAGAGCCGGCTTCGAACCCCTAGGCACAACAAATCAGTGGAAATCCATTTCTGAAGTTGATTCTGCTTCAAATCTGCGCTTGCTGGAAATCACAATCCGATTCACTCCATCTCAATTGGTGGAGCTGCGATGATGAATTGGGAAGCTTCTAAGCTCATCTGAGAACCCCTACAAATGGCTCAAAAGCTTTGAAATGGACTGTGGAAGAAAAGACAGTGGTCGGACTGAGGAAATGCCGAAACCCTCAAGCAATCCCTGTTCCGGCGCAAATTCGAGCTGAATTCTTCAAAGAACGATCGCCAAAGACTCAGAATTTGATCCAAGGAGAGATTGAGTGGTCGCGCCTCGAATTGGAGAAGAAATTGAAGCAAAAACTATGAACTATGAAGAAAACGAAGCTTGCGGCGAAGACACGACAAGGCTTGGCTGCGACGAAATTTTGATTAAATAGTTATCAACGGACGGCTGTGATTGATTGGAGAAGATCCAACGGCTGATCTTGCTCTGATTGGAGCCAAACTTTTATGATGATGATCTAGGGTCAGGATCTGCCTCGTGGTAGCTCGGATCCTCCAGATGTGCAACGGATGGTCCAGATCAACTCTATCTGTGAATGGACGCTCTAGAGCCCTCCTTGCTTGATCCAACGGTTGATTGAGCTCTGATTGGAATGAAACCTTCAGATCTTGGTCATAGAGCTTGATCAACCCTAACCCTAGCTCGGATTGCTTCAGATCGTTCCGGATGGCTCAGATCTAGCCGCTCTTGAATCGGACGGCCCGGATTACTTGTAAGCTTGATAATTCGATCCGGTTCACATCCGACTCAAGTTTGACCCAGTATGCCCTAGGTCCAAGATCCTTTCATGCCTACTAAAATATATCAGAAAATTAGTGACCAAATAATCCAAAAATGTGTAATTTTGCAATTAAGTCCAAAATAAGAGGAAATCCTAAAACCTAGGGTAAAATCACAATTAAGCAATAAAAACATAGGTCAAATATGGATTTTAACAATTAAAATAATCAATAAAATGGTGCTTATCAGACACTTCTCTCATATTACTAACAAACTCCCACTTGGCCTAATGTCAATTGCTACGGTATCCAATACCACAGGCTCTAACATGACCCTCAAACTTGCTTTGAGGCAAGGCCTTAGTTAAAGGATCCGCTAAATTCCTTTCAGTGGGAATTTTCTTAATTTGTATGTCATTCCTACTTATAATCACTCTGATCAGATGATAGCGGCGAAGCACGTGCTTGGATCGTTGATGAGACCTTGGTTCCTTTGCTTGTGCAATAGCTCCATTGTTGCCGCAGTAAACCGGTATTGCTTCATCAATGGTCGGAACCACACCAAGTTCTGAGACAAACTTCTTGATCCAGACTGCTTCTTTTGCTGCTTCCGAAGCCGCGATATATTCCGCTTCCGTGG
Organism: Boesenbergia rotunda; assembly: GCA_024364735.1. NCBI lineage: Eukaryota > Viridiplantae > Streptophyta > Magnoliopsida > Zingiberales > Zingiberaceae > Boesenbergia > Boesenbergia rotunda. The sequence continues at coordinate 262,876 of JAGFNQ010003122.1, forward strand.
TAGAATCCACTACAGTGTCTTGCTTGGAACTTTTCCAACTTATTGCGCCTCCATTCAAAGTAAATACGTATCCAGACTGAGATTTGAAGTCATCCTTATCTGTCTGGAAACTGGCATCTGTATACCCACGTATTACCATATCTCCTTCTCCATATATTAGGAACACATCCTTAGTTCTTCTTAAGTACTTAAGGATTGTCTTGACAGCCGCCCAATGATCCATCCCTGGATCACACTGGTATCTGCTCGTGACACTCAGAGCATACGATACATCGGACCTAGTACATAACATAGCATACATGATAGATCCTATCGCGGATGCATAAGGAATCTTATTCATGCAAATCCTCTCGTCTTCTGTGCGCGAACACATAGACTTTGAAAGGTTGATCCCATGCCTGATGGGAAGGTAACCTTTCTTGGATTCCGACATGCTAAACCTTTTTAGCACTCGGTCTATATATGTAGACTGCGAAAGACCAAGCAACCGTTTTGATCTATCTCTATAGATTCTAATCCCAAGGATATAGGTTGCTTCTCCCAGGTCTTTCATGGAGAAAGTTTTGGACAACCAAATTTTAACTGATTGTAAGACTGATATATTGTTTCCTATAAGCAATATGTCATCGACATATAGTACTAGGAATACGACTGCACTCCCACTAACCTTCTTGTACACACAAGGTTCGTCAGGATTTTGTGAGAAATCAAACTCTTTGATTGTCTCATCAAAACGGATGTTCCAGCTCCTGGATGCTTGCTTCAGTCCATATATGGATCGTCGAAGCTTGCATATTTTGGTTTTATCAACCGATGTGAAACCTTCAGGTTGTATCATGTATACATCCTCAAGCAGGTTTCCATTAAGGAAAGCTGTTTTCACATCCATTTGCCATATCTCATAATCATAATGAGCTGCTATGGCTAGGAGCATCCGAATGGATTTAAGCATAGCTACTGGCGAATAGGTTTCGTCATAATCAATTCCTTGTTTCTGACGATATCCTTTTGCCACTAATCTAGCCTTAAAGGTAACAACATTACCTTCCATGTCGGTTTTCTTCTTGAAAACCCACTTGCACCCTATGGGCTTAATCCCTTCAGGTGGGTTAACCAAGTCCCATACTTGATTTTCGTACATGGAATCCATTTTCCGACTTCATGGCTTCAAGCCATTTGTCCCTTTCTGAACTTTTCAGAACATCTTCATAACTGATAGGTTCGTCATCGCTTATGAGTAACACGTCGTTCGATTCACTTATGAGAAATCCGTATCTCTCTGGAATATTGCGTGTCCTATCAGACCTACGAAGAGGTGGTGTTATTTTAGGTTCAACTGATAGCTCATCACTATGAGTTATCGGTTGTGGGTCTAGACTAGGTGTCTCTGTAATGTCTATTGGAGTTTCTTGAACTTCATCAAGTTCAATGCCACTCCCACTGTTTTCTTGTAAAAGAAATTCTTTTTCCAGAAATACAGCATGCCTTGAAACAAACACCTTTTGCTCCAAGGGATGATAGAATTGGTAACCCTTCGTTTCCTTAGGGTATCCAATAAATAGACATTTATCAGACTTAGCATCCAATTTGTCTGATACAGTCCGCTTCACATAAGCAGGACAACCCCATATCTTAAGGTGAGTTAAGTGAGGTTTCTTACTATTCCATATCTCATATGGAGTAGTAGAGACTACCTTGGTCGGGACTCTGTTTAGCAAGTAAACAGCTGTCTTAAGTGCATAGCCCCAAAAGGATTTTGGAAGAGTTGCATGGTTCATCATGGATCTAACCATGTCCATCAAGGTTCGGTTACGCCTCTCAGATACACCATTATGCTGTGGTGTATACGGCGGAGTCCATTGAGACAATATCCCATTGTCCCTAAGATAATCTTGAAACTCTTGACTCAAGTATTCACCACCCCGATCGGATCGAAGTATCTTAATACTTTTGCCAAGCTGTTTCTCTACTTCATTTCTGAACTCTTTGAATTTCTCAAAAGCTTCAGATTTGTGTTTCATCAAGAACACATACCCGAATCGTGAGTGATCATCGATAAAGGTGATGAAGTAGCTATAGCCTCCTTGTGCAAGAGTTGACATTGGTCCACATACATCAGTATGTATTAGACCAAGCAATTCTCCCACTGGATTACCTTTTCCGGAAAAGGGTAATTTGGTCATCTTGCCTTTTAAGCATGATTCGCATGTATCAAATGAACCGGGTTCAAATGATTCCAGAATTCCACATCGGTGTAATTGGTCATGCGTTTCTTACTTACATGGCCAAGACGACAATGCCAGTTAGGAGTCTATTCGATTATCTATTCGAGCACGTTTGTTGCTAACTTCGATATTGAAAACGTCACCGGATAAATCTAACGTGTAGATACCATTGCACAAAGTTCCGGTCCCATAAAGAACACCATTTAAAGTTATGTAACAACAATTGTTACTAAAAGTTAAATGATAACCTTTTCATTCAAACATGAAATAGATACAATGTTCTTTATTAACGAAGGAACAAATAACAATTATCCAATTCTAAGACACGTCCAGTAGGGAGCTTTAGCAAATATGTTCCGATGGCAACAGCAGCAATCTTTGCTCCATTTCCAACTCGCAAATTTGCTTCTCCTTGACGAGTCTTCTTCTATTCCTTAGCCCCTGTATGTCATTACATATATGTGAGCTACACCCAGTATCAAGTACCCAGGTATTGAGGAAATAGAGTGACATTCAATAACGAAGATACCTGAAGAGGATGGGGCATCGGATGCCTTATTCTTCAAGGACTCAAGATAAACCTTGCAGTTTCTTCGCCAGTGACCCTCCTTGCCACAATGATGGCAAGTGCCTTTTGGTGTCTTTTCAGTCTTTTTGGCCTTTTCTTCTTTCCCTTATTCTGTTCTTTGGCCTTCCTCTTAGAACCTTTCTTCGAGGAACCAACTAACAGTACCGTCTTCTGATCCTGCTTCACAGAAGGCTCTACAGTCTTCAGCAGGTTGAGCAACTCAGGTATGGTGGTCTCCAGCTTGTTCATCCGATAGTTCATCACAAATTGTGAATAACTTTTGGGTAAACAATGCAGAATTAAGTCAATACTTAGTTCATGATCCATTGCAAAATCGAGTGTGCTCAGTCGCTCAATGTACCCCAACATCTTTAACACAAATTGTGAGGCAGAAGTGCCTTCCTGCATCTTTGAGGTGAAGAGGAGTCTGGAGACCTCGAACCTTTCGGATCTCGCCTGCTCTTCAAATAACTCGTGAAGATGGAAGATGATGGTATAAGCATCCATATGCTCATGCTGCTTTTGCAGCTCAGGTACCATAGAGGCTAGCATGATGCAACTCGCAAGTTCAGAATCGGTCACATGTTTCTGATAGGCCAACAATTGGTTGGAGTTGCATTTCTGGAGGATGGTTGGGAAAGTTGATCTTCAAGGACATAAGCAAGCTTCTCTGCCTTGAGGACTATCCTTAGGTTTCGAAGCCAGTCCATGAAGTTTGGCCCAGTCAGTTTGTTGGTGTCCAAAATGGAACGCAAATTCAGGGAAGACATGATCGAGTGATTATCCTAGAAATACAAATTGAGCTTTATGTGAGAAGAATGATAAAGAATGCATCAACATACATTAATTAAATCTATTTATTTTTCGAATTGAATAACCCTTTTTCATCAATTCGGGAGATCGTAGGACATCTCCAAATAGGTTGATATCCAACCATAGATAAGAACAACCATGGCTGTGGCCATCAAGTTATTCTTAGTATGAAGGTAGGAGTAATATACCGATTACATATCACATATATGTAACTATCACATTATGCTATCAACTAATTGAATGTTTGTTATAATCATTGTGTTGTTAACTCATTAACAAGTATGCAACATTACATAGCACCCAACTGCACCTCTCTTTACATCGACCTTGGCTGTGGCACAACAAATCGATGCTCCAAGCTTAAGGCTGACCCATTAATCAAGAAATAGTTTTAATATGGTTGGAGCTCANAGGTTGATATCCAACCATAGATAAGAACAACCATGGCTGTGGCCATTAAGTTATTCTTAGTTATGAAGGTAGGTAATTATACCGATTATATATCACATATATGTAACTATCACATTATGCTATCAACTAATTGAATGTTTGCATAAATCATTGGGTTGTTAACTCATTAACAAGTATGCAACAATATGCATAGCACCCAACTGCACCTCTCTTTACATCGACCTTGGCTGTGGCACAACAAATCGATGCTCCAAGCTTAAGGCTGACCCATTAATCAAGAAATAGTTTTAATATGGTTGGAGCTCATTCAACCGTTTAGTCAGGCTTGGATGTGTCCAACAACCAAAACTAAGGATTGACCTCTGACTCCAACTATATTAATCATAAACTAATTCTATGGTTTGAACATGTTAAGGTTCAAGTCGGGCATGGATGTGTCCATCAACCCAAACGAGAAACAAAACTCCGGTTCTAACCTTATTAATGGAAGGTGTTAGCCTTAATATTTTGTAAAGGGTTTTGGGTCTCATCCTTTCTTTTCTAAGCACATTCATGGCATTAATTATGTCATGCACTAACGATTTCCTTAATAAAGTATGTATGTGACTTAATTTATCAAGTCTGATTAATTGGATTAGAAACCGGATTTACTAATTCCAATTTCATACTTTATTCAAGGAATTATTTTGGGAAACAATTTCCTAAATTGTCATAATCAATTTCGGAAATAATATGTTTAAGACTTTGATTTCTCTAAATCAAATCTTATTAAATTAAGAGACAAATTCCCTTAATTCAACCACATATTATTTTAATGAAAATCTTATTTAAAAAAACTCTATAGGAAACCATTTTCCTAATTAATTTTGAAGACAACAATATGTAAGAGCATCACATCTTAGATCAAATAAGGAAATTATCCAAAATTTTCAAGATTTGATTACATATTTTATTTATGGATTAATTAATTACAACAAATTATTTTCTCTGGGTGGCTCCCCGAGGCTCAGATACCCAAAGAAAAGAAATTTGTCGTAAATCAAATTTGGCTCGCTCCCCGAGACGTAGCCAAATTAAACTTGACAATTCTTATTCAAAATTAGGAAATTAAATTACAACAACTAACTTTAATTTGGGTGGCTCCCCGAGGCACTCCCCAAAGTAAAGAAAATTTTGTTAATAATTTAAAACCCAATTTGAATTTAATTGTCAATTAATGGTCCATAAATTTGTCTAGACTTTCTTGAAAGAAAGTGCCCAAAATTATGAGATTTCATAATAGGCTTTCAGAATAATTGTAAGTTTCTGGTACAAAGAAAACTTACATATTTCCAAAATTGGAAAATTTCCAAAATAGGAAATTTCCAAAATTGGAAAGTTTCCAATAATGGGAAGTTTTCACAATTATCATAAAATTTCAGAAACTAGGATATTTCAAAAGTTTGCGAAATTTCATGAGGATTTCCAAACTTTGAAATTCCTAAATCTAAAATTTATCATAATTGGAAAGTTTCCATAATTAGAAAATTTTCCAAAATTGAGATCATGACAAAGTTTTCCACAAAACAATTATATGATTATGTCGAACACTAACCGGCTCTGATACCACTGTTGGGATCGGGTGCATGTTGACATGGATACGGGTTCGTAATTTTAAAGTTTAATTACGTGCAGCGGAAGAATTAGCATAAATAATTTCTCAAATTATTTTAACCACGTATCTAGCATGCAACCTTATGATGTGTGGACATGATCATAAATTAAAATTTTGCAGAAAAGTAAACTAATTTACTTTGTACCTCGCGTAACTCGAAGAAAGGGACGAGATCCAACCGTAGCGTCCCTTGGAAGCTTCGCCTCTATTCGCGTCCACGCCGAGTTCTCTTCGGGATGACTTCGCAAAACCACGAGTTTTGTGCCGACAAGAACTACTAGATTCTCCAAAGGCACAACTAGAATATCAAGAGAGAGAGATGGAAGACTAACCACCAAGTAACGGAATCGAGATCCGTGAGAGGAAGGAGTTGCGATCCGCTTCTTCTTCTTCTTTGTCACCTTCTTGGTGGAGGAGGCTCACGGGAACTCTAGGCGGTGCGCCGGCCCTAGGGAGAGAAAGGGGCGCCGGCCCTAGAGAGAGAGAGGGAGAGAATAAGGGAGAGAGAGAGAGCTTTTTAATCTCTTGATTAATTGGAATTCAAGGCTTGCCTTGGTTCCTTTATATAATAGTCTCTCCATTGCCAAGTCTCCCTTTTAACGGAATAAATTTACATAAGAAATTTATCTTATAAATTTTCTTATGAATTATTCCGTTATGCCAAGTTTTATTATAACTAAATTTATAATAAAACAAACACATCTCCCAATTAATTATGGAATAAATTTTTACAAAAAATTTACTATATAAATTTTTCTTATCATGGAAAAATCAATTCTCAATTGATTTTATAAAATAAAATAAACCATTTAAAGTTTATTTTAATCTCCATGAAAATAAATTTATTTACATAAATTTCTTTACATAAATTTCTTTATATAAATTTATTTATCCATAATTTTATAAAACAAATCGCGCTTGATTTATTTTATAATTTAAACCAAATAAATTGGTTTCTCTCCTTTATTGTGGCCGGCCAAACCAAAGGGGTTGGGAACCCTCTTTGGCCGGCCAAACCAAACCGCCTCCTCGCGAATTAAACTAATTTAATTCGACCAATAAGCCTTCAAAAGACTTAGCCATTTTAAGCTTCCGATGCGCCTCTGATAAATTCAGATTCGACTTATTTCTCTTGATCGGAAAATCCAATTTTCAACTCGTTTTAAATCCCTCGGATTACTCGTTGTGTGTGTGACTAAATAGGCTTTCGATTTATGTTGGTCGTCTATAATTAACCAATTATAGAACGATCATGAGTGGCACCTAATAGTACATCATGATCCCCAATTAATCGAAAGATCAACGGTTGACCTCAGAAATAATTTAAAACCCTTCAGCAGCTATAATGAGTAGTGCCTCATTCCCTTCACCATCTTATACCCACTTGGTTCAGGACACGGTCTATGTGTGTCAGTCCCCACTAGGCTGACTACGTCACACCTAGTCCAAGTAATGTCTTTCTCGTCCAACGGATTCTAATTACTCTCATGTTTCCTAGAGATTCATACTCGGAACATGTTATGCTCTGGCCAGAGACTTCGAGTAACAATCCGACGATAGGCCTTGGGTATACATCTCCTCGCAAGGAGTAGTGAATCCTTTGTAGGCTGTTCAAACATCTTCGAGCACTTCGGCTTATACCCAACCATCCTGGGTCCACACCTCCTTAGAGATGCTTGCTTAAGATGTTAAAGTATAAGTCTCCGTGACCAAGATGACTTGAACACCGCAAGTCAAAGGAATATCGCACTTAAGCTGCAGTAAGAACTTCATTGACATATCTACATGTAGATTCCCATATGAAGTCTTACAGCCAGTCACTCCAATGAACTAGTTCCCTTAACTAGCATCCATGTTTATCTCCAGACATCCCAATGTCACCAGCCAGTGAGAATCAGCTGATTAGAGAATAACCTATGCTAGTCTCAACAGAATTGATAGTGTCCGTATTTATCAATTCATCGACTAGGGACAATTTCAATACTTCACAATTGCACATGTAGAGATAATCACTAGTTGTGAATTCATCACAAATTCTCTCATGCTGTGAATTGTATTGCGGACATTCAGTAAATGAGTTCAAGATCTCAATCAAATACATAAACATGTATACTCAAATAGTGAATATTCATTTATTAAAGTAAATGATTACAATCATAGCGATTGCCTTAGGACACTTCTCTCATATTACTAACAGTAAGGTTGTGAACACCCTATATAAAGATGATCACGCTTTGGAGACCTTGGGGATTACAGTTGCTATTAATTGGTTGATTAGTAGAATAGGGTGGGATTGTTTCATGAGTATGAAAACTTACCCTAAAATTACCCTCAAATTTGTAAGTTCTGTTGAAGCTAATATTTTGCAAGGTGAGGGATGTTTTGTAAGGAGAATTACCTTTCGAATATTTAATGAGGAATACAAATGAACTTTGGAGGAATTCAATTTGTGCTATGAATTACCATGAGGGGGAGAAAAAACAATGGAAGAATTTCAAGAGCATTCCCTTTTGGAGAGAAGTTGCTGGCACTAAAAACATACGACCCCTCACTAAAACATGGTTCTGACCCTTCAGAACCTTGTTTTCCGATATCACCACCGAGTTAAGGTTCACACTATCTTTGGCAATGAACATAGCAATGGGGTGGTGCGACCGAGTGAGATGTTATTTCTTTGGGCTATGATTAATAATGTGAATGTTGATAAATGATCCCATTTTATCTAGCAACTTGTCAAAATTGGAAAAGCCTCGGCGAGGATATTGCATTTGGTGGACTGATAACACGCATTGCTATGACCTTAGGATGTGATCTGCATGGACTCAAGGAAGTTAAAGGTAGTTTGAGAATTGATTTGGAAGCTTGCTTAACTATAAAGATGATTATTAAGGAGGTGAAAGTTATTGTCTAGCTTTGAGAGACTATATACCCCTTCGACTACCCAATCCCAATGCACCACCGTTCAGAACTGAGCCCTTTGGTGCACCTATCCCCAACCCCATTGACATGGAGCTTTTTGATTCCCAGTCTACTAGACCCGACGTTGTTAGGCATTCCTTTGCTTTTGGTCATTTTTTGGCAGGGCACTCTGGATTTGACTTCTCAGATTTATACACATCCATCCACATCACACAAGCCAAGCAAACTGAGCATAACTGCTTCCCAAAGGAGCAGAGGCACATCTCAGATGAGCAGTACCACAACGTAAAGCAGCACTTCCAAAGGGCAAATGATTTTTATACCGTGAATATTTCCGCGCCGAGGCGATACATCGGCGAAACCAGGAGGAGCATTGACGAAGAGCGGAGGATCATCACCGCAAGATGGAGAGGCCCGCCAACAGCTCGACAACATATACGATTGGCACATTAACATGGGTCAGCTTCCTCACATACCTCCTTTTCCTCCTCGTAGTAGATTTGATCTAGGGACAATGCAAAGCTAGGGGCTTAAGTTAGTCTAGTTGGATTTTCCATTTTTTTGATTAATTTTTAGTTTAGTTTTTGTTTAATTCATCATGTGTTTAGTTTTTCTTTTCATAACATCGTATCATCATGTCATCATGCATTTGTTTGATTGTTCTTATAGCATGATAGATTTTATGTGTTAGTGATAATATGCTAGTATGCTTAACGATTTATTTTCTTCTGTCGATAGTAGCATGACTTAAGCATTGTCTAGCCGTAAGAGTTTTAATGTTGGCCACTTGTTTAAGATCTCTTTTCATATTATGTTTGATATGAATCTGAGAATAGATATGATCCATAAAGCTAAACTAGTACCTTTGTTTCCTAAATGACAGTTTACTACATTTTTGGTTCATGGTACTCATTAGGAAAAATCAAAATCCAAAAAAAAAGAAAGAAAAAAAAAAGAAAAAAAAGTATGTGATAGAAAAAAAATGTGTAGTATCAAAAAAAAGGGATAAAAATAGTTGTTGTAGATGGAAACAATGTGATACTCGTTTGAGACTGAGTTACGTTACTAGAGAAATCGCTATCAATTTCTCTATACTAAGTACATCTTTGAGACTTTATCTAGCATAGCACCTTGGGAGGGACGAACCTTACACGTGGAAGATAAGTATCTATCGTCGAAAGCATTAGGAACATAGTTAGATGACGACTTAACAAAGATTAAATATCGAAGCTTTAGAGTTAAGCCAGTTGCACTAAGCACGGAGAACTTTCCATTAGACCACATTGGGACAATTCGTTTATATTTGCTCATTAGTGAAACTACATGATAGGATTAGACGAATCTATTAGGAATTATGATGCATCGCTCACACAAATTGCAATTGAAGGTTTTGCTTGAAGACAAGTAAAGGTTTAAGTCTGAGAGTATTTCATGCATAGCTTTTAGTATTGTTTCACATGCATTTTTTTTTATCATCTGAGCATATTTTACATACTTTCATATCTTTTGCGTTGTTTTCACTTTTTTAATTTGGAGAACTGCTCTTTACACTTTTTGATTGACAGGACGCGAATTTAGAACTTAAATGAAGTTAAAAATCCTTGGAACAAGAGTCCACAGCAAGAAACACACTCTGACCATGTCCCATGATAAAGGCGTGTTCCTCCGGCCGAAGTTAGACGCAAAACGAAACAGCTATAGAGTTTGTAGAGTTTGACACGGGGTGGTCATGGCCACAAGCACAGTCGTGCTCCCTCCGGCTGAAGAATCAGTTAGGTATCCTTCAACACACCCAAGTCATGCTGACTGACAATTTAGAAAGTCGCGATGAATATGGAATAATTTGAGAGATTTTGAAACTATAAAAAGACCTATGGGGCTCATTTTGAGGCATCAAGGGGGTTTTCTTGTGAAAGGAACCATAAGAGTGTCGTTTCTAAGGAGTCATCGAGACTCCGTCCTCTCGAGAGCTTGGAGCTCATCCGAAGACAACTACGAACGCCACGACTAAGTTTTTCTTCTCTCTTCTCTTTGATTTGAGTTGTAAAATATTTTTCTTCATGTCTTTTGGTTGTAACTCCATCTTCATAGAATAGTTCTTTTAATTGTAAGACAAGGGGTAAATCGATGAATTGTTAACACTTGTTGCATGTTTATTCATCTTTTGTTTATCACATGACGTTTTTAATTTATGATTAGGCTTTAGAATACATGACTTTGACACTCGCGTGTATTTTCATATCTCACGAGATGTAGGGGGGCCGAGAGATGAAACTAATTCCTCAACCCCTGAAGTCCAAGACTTGAGGAATTGTTCACGAAAATAATTTAAAACCTCATAGGGCACTATTGATCATCACAAAGCTTAATGGGTTTATTCCCAATTCGACGTAATGAAGTCGGGGATGGCACCTAGAGGTCCATGGGACGTCGTAACAAGAGCCTCCCTAAGAAAGCAGTCGCTTTAGTAAGGTTATTCTAAAAGTAGGCGTGTGTTTGGGTATGCACACCAATATAATTCAAAGTCTATATCGAGTATCTCGAGATAGACCACCTTCATAATTATCAAATATAAAAGAGTGAATAATGTTCGACGATCATCGTGGCCCAAAAAACAATTTTCTCACATAAACTTTCTTTGCTTTCCCTAGTTAGTTTTCTCGTTCGCACAATTTGTCTCAATTTTGATTGATTTAGATAGTCTGCTTCGTGATTCTGACAAGTACTCAATTTACACTAATATGCGATCAATTTTTTATTACTTGACGACAACCGTGCACTTACAAAAATTGACACAACACCTGAACCTATTGGCTATAAATTTTAAAGTAGAAAATAGTAAAAACACAATTGTCCTAAGAATCTTTGTATTCTCCATCAAAAGATGCACAAGAGAGATATCTGTCTATACATACTGGAATCCTTGTTACCCACGTAATATATATAAATTATCAGAATTTTAGATTGATTGACAAGTGAAGATCTTCTCTATATTACAATAATTCCGTTGTGCCAGTATACTTGCTTTAGACTACTCATATCATTGTAGAAACAACATATTTCAAGATCTATTAAGTGAATATTCCTTGAGAATGATTTTCATAGAGTCATGCACTAGCAAAATGGGGGGTGTTGAAAGAAAAATGTGTTGGAAAATTTAGAGATCCTGATTGTATAAAATCAGAAATAATCTTTAAAAATCAAGAAATAATCCTTGAGATCCTGATTGCATAAAATCAGAAAATAATCTTTAATTGTAGTAATTTCTATTTCTTATGTTTCCTTTCTTTTATTTGTTCCTATTTCTATATTTTGTATCTTCTATCTATTAATGTAATTTCTAGTTGAAAAATAATAACAATTACTTTTTGCTCTGTTTTTCATCATGGTATCAAAGCATAGGTGATACTAAAACAGGACCTTTTCCTACAATTGCTGAAAGAGTCATCTGTAATCTTAATTTTTTGGTTACCTGCACAGTTGTAAATGGCAATAGGCAGTGGCAGAGTGGTCAGTGACCGTCTACCACCTCGGCCGCCTAAGCAGTGCCTAAGTGGTTCAATTTTTTTTACTATTTTTTATACATAATATTATAAATAATTATTATATTTTATAATATTTATATTTAATAAAATAAATTAATTTAAAATTTAAAATATCTAAATATTTAAAAATAAAAAATATAATTTTACATATATATAAGCTGATTAAAATTATTAACCCTAAAGTAATTGAATTAAACCTTAACTTACTACCACATATCCTGTTTCGGCTAAGTGACGAGTTCAATGCATCACCGGGACCGCATGACGAGTTCAGATGTGTCACCAGGTCCGAGCGACGCCTCCGAGGCCATTGTTAGGCTCGGGCGATGCCTCCGGACCCATTGTCGGGCCCTGGCGACGCCTCCGAGCCCAACGGTGGCATAAGAAGGTGAGTTACTACCTAAAGCACCGCCTAAGGCGGTGCAGTTAATGTTCGCCTCCCGCCTAGGCGGCTGCCTCAACCACCATTTAGAACACTACCTGCACAAGGTCTATATGAAGAGAGAAGGTTTGACATTCCTAACATATGGTTAGTTGCACCTGAATCAATGATCCCAGCACGATTAGAATTGGCACTAAGAAAGGTTGTTGTCATGCAATTACCTTTTTGAGCTATTGGACAAGGTTTTTTCTCAGACTCAAGGAGTTTGTGCAATTACTCTATTTGTTCATTGGTGAAAGGAAGTAAGCTTAGAAAAGACTGCCCCTCTTGATCTGAGATAATAGATAATAGTCTGAAGTGCACGGTCTTCACCATCAGTTATTTTCTTCCAATTTTTGGGATTCTCATGGATTTTCCAACATGTTTCCCGCATGTGCCATCGGCGTTTACAATGGTCGCACCATGGCCTTCTAAAACTTTTGTCATCTTTCTTGCTTCCTCTTGAAAACCTTTAGTAACAAGGGCAAAACTTTTCAAACTTAAGTTTGCTAGAGATACTCAGATTTAAAGAACTCTTCACAAATGTTTAGCCTAAACTCAAGGCTATGGCATGCAAAGCAAGGGGAACCGGATGTGACTTCCTACTATAATGAGTTGATGACGTTGTGGCAAGAACTAGATCTATGTTATGATAATATTTGGAAGTGTGTTGGTGATAGTGTTCCTTTTATAAACAGCAAGAGAATAATCAGATGTTTATTGAAGTGTATCGGTTGATACTGACAAATACCAAAGGTTAGTTGAGAAACTAATTTACCTATCTCAGTTAGTGTTATGAGTCAATTCATGCATGCACCATTTGAAAAACACCTTGAGGATGTCTACTGAGATATTTGAAAACTACTCTCGAAAAAGGCCTAATTTTCAGAAAGACTAAACAAAGGAGTGTTGATGTGTTTGCTGATGCAAATTGGACAGATAGGTTAATGACAGGAGATCCATTTATGTTAGGACAGAGGGAATTTAGATATCTCAATAATGGTATGATATTGTCCACTTTGAGACTAAACGCTTATGGCTTTATTTTTGGACTTGACCCAAAAGGTCTCATACCAATGGAGATATCTTTTACTTATAAGCATATGATTTTTTCCCATGTGTTTTCAATGTGGGACTATGTTTGTAACCTTGTAACCCCAAGAACTTCATGCTACTGCACCTTTGAATGAGGAAAGCTAGTATCATGTAGAAGTAAGAAGCAAAGTGTTGTAGCTAGAAGTAGTGCAAAAGCTGAGTTTAGAGCAATAGAATACTTGAGGAGCTCAAAAAGACCATAGAACTTCCATTGAAATTATATTGTGATAATAAGGTCGCAATAAGCATTGGTCATAATCCTGCCCAACATGATAGAACAAAACACATTGAGATTTATCGACATTTTATAAAGGAGAAACTTGAAACTAAAATCATTTGCTTACCATTTGTACCTTCAAACCAACAAATAGTGGGCATCATGATGAAGGGACTTCAAGAGTCGACTTTGAACGGTTAATGAGCAAGTTGGGCATAATTGATATTTATGCACCAACTTAAGGGGGAATGTTGGAAACTTAGGAGATCCTGATTGCATAAAATTAGAAATAATCTTTGAAAATCAAGAAATAATCTTTGATTTTAGTAATTACTATTTCTTATGTTTCCTTTCTTTTATTTGTTCCTATTTCTATATTTTGTATCTTCTATTTATTGATGTAATTTCTAGTTCAAAAATAATAGCAATTACTTTTCTTCCGGATTTTCTTCAATATGCATATGATTGAGAAAATTTGTACACCATTAATTTGCAAGGGAGATCTTCTCAAGTTTTGCCCAACATGAGACAATTTGTAATTTCTGAAATTTGGCAAGGAATGATATCAATTTTATCGTATGTTACCTTATAAATCGCTCTTCCTCAATTGTTTTACCCCTTGCTTTGATATTCTCTATCCCAGGGTAGAAACAATACTCCAAGATAATTTCCATGTATCTACAATATACAATTGTCTCCACAAATCAAAATTTATTTGAATTTATTCTTTATTTTCTACCAAACCATCTATTTTCAAGTTTGTCGTGAAGGATTTATCTATTTTATCACTATTAACTATCCTAAACCACCTCTTAAAACGACAATTTCAAAACCAAATACATCAAAGTCCTAAGTAGAGGATGAAGAGTCAAGCATGTCATAAATAGCCCTTCAAACTCCCATCTTATCCCAACACCACCTACTATTCAGATCCCATCACAGGCCTTTCCCATTGCTTTAATGGTACTCATAAGTTTAACACCTTACATCCTCTTTCTTAATACGTTACTTAGGCTTCATTGGCTTCCAGTCTTCTACTTGTCTTTCCATGTTAAAATTCTCCATACTTACTTAAAGGCTCTTTCAGATTAAAGGTGTAGACAACTAATGATTGGAAAGATGGCAAATCCTAATGGTACATGGGAAACTTGATTTTTTTTCTTTGGCAAACAATTTTGGGTTGCAAATGAATGTTTTTCATTAAAATATTCTCTGACTGCTCCATTGACAAACTTAAAACTAGATTAGTGGCAAAATGACGGTTCCGACCTAAACATCGTGGAGGGTCAAGCCACCAGTAAATGAACATAGGCAGGTTATACGTCTCCTGAGGGGATGCCAATGAGGGAGATGAATGAACCTTAGGCTCAAAAAAAAAAGATGTTAGAATGGCATCGAGAGCAGTGGGGTGTGCGTGAGTTGGAGGTATTAGTGTAAGCCCTAAGAGTCAATCATTAGTTGATTGACTTAGGTCATATAGTATCATATTTATGAATAAAAAATAATACTTTGGTTATTATATTTACTTCATGCTAGTGCAATAAATATAATAATATCCTAGAATCGTAGGTTCTAATACATAGCACATCAATTGGTTGAATTGATTATGAGAGACTGTAGAGAACACTACTCTTAACTATTCTTAGTCAAGCATTAATAATATACAATGGCAATATTAATATGTTGAGACTAGCATGTAAGTCAATTGATGACTTGATTTCACAAGTCATAGATATGAGATATCAAGTTGATATATGAATATATATTAAAGAATATGAACT
Organism: Boesenbergia rotunda; assembly: GCA_024364735.1. NCBI lineage: Eukaryota > Viridiplantae > Streptophyta > Magnoliopsida > Zingiberales > Zingiberaceae > Boesenbergia > Boesenbergia rotunda. The sequence goes on from JAGFNQ010003122.1 coordinate 278,525, forward strand.
CAATTGACCCGCCATGAGAAAGTTACATGGATCGTTATATGAGTGTCATAAATTTTTTCACAGTGACCATCGGTATGAATAGTCCTTAGACATAAAGTCACTACGATTCCCTACATAGAGTTGTGTATTTTGGTATCGGCAAACATCACCCGTAATAAAGTGGACTATAAAGTCGATCACTAGATATGCAACAAATTATGCGAAGGGATGTGAGTGATGTAAATGGGGTCTATCCCTTCCATATCACGAGAGTGATATTTGTGGGGGGCCCTTGATTGAGTAGAACTACTAATGCATGATCATGCTCAAATGAGTCAATATGAGATATTAAGCTCATTTGGTTAAGTGAGTCTACTTGGGGATCAAGAAACACAAATTAATAAGAAGATGACACGTTCTATGCCTCATTGATCAATCTAGATATCGAGGATAACAAGATAATAGACACTGAAAGGTTAGGTCAGCTCTCGACATTCTCATCAATTGAGCAGCAATGATGCATTGCTAGATGTCACTCATTTGTTTATGTATCTAAAATGATTTTAGATACATTGCCAACGTTTCAAAAGCCTATTAAGTCACACACAAAGAACATGTTATTTTGGAGATGCATTTATTTTAATTTGATCAAAATATGATGAAGTCTAATCCAAAATTGGATTAATTGAGTTAGACTCAAATGAATCAAATTAGATTATGGGATTAAGTCTAATCCGAATTATACTCATTAGATTAGACTCAACCATGAATGAGGATTAATATTCATTAATAAAGATTAATGGAGTTTTAATAAAAGGAAAATCAAGAGGCTTTGGTATTCATTGAGATTAATAGAGTATTAATGAAAGGAATACTAAGAGGTTTTGGTATTCATTGAGATTAATAGACATTAATAAGTTGGGAAGACCAAAAGTCAAAGACCTTTTGTATTCATTAGATGAATATAAAAGAGCCATTTTTGGTGGATTGAAGTAGTAGTAGTAGTTGTTGTTGTTGATCTTCTTCACTTGGCCGAAAGCCTCTCAAACCCTCTTCTCTTCTTATCCAAACCACATTCAAGTGGCTAACACCACGAAGGTAGTTCTTCTCCGAGACCAAATTCGTGCGACGAACGAAACGTGTTCGTGTGGATGGCGCAGCCATTCTAATCGTACTGAGATCCGCAAAACCAAAGTTGCTGTCAGGATTGTACTAAGGGCACGCAACAAAGATAATCTCTCGATCAAACATTGTATAGTTTTTTCGCATAGATCTCTGGAAGGGATCAATTTTTTCCGCTGCGTAATATGATTGTTTTTCGCATAAGATCCCAGGAGGAAATAGGGAAACGTTCGAGAGTTCAAGGGTTGGTGTGCTAGTACTTGCGCCCGCGCGAGCGAGCAATCTTTTAAAGAGTCGTTGAGGCTCACGTTCTCCTCAATGTGTGCCAGTGTTGTCCACGTTTCAAGAGAGGTGGTTGCATCGCCCCCATGATCTCCGATGTTCTTGCTAGCGATTGGTATGGGGGAGCCACGTGGTCCCATGTTCTCTATGTTTTCCCCGCACCCCGCATTTCAAGTAAGTCGTGTCGAAAACATTGGGGGGGGGGGGGGGGGGGGGGGGGGGGTCAATAAGGCTAGCAAGAGACCCTAAGCTCGGCTAACCGCTCGTGGTAGATATCGGGCTGGGTCGGAGGGACAGGTCGACATCATGTGTCTGAGCTAAGGAGTCAACGATGTCGGGCCTAACTCAGGAGTCGGATGTATAGCCGAGTTGAGAGGTCATGAGACCAAGATAGAAAAGAATAGGTCGGAGCGAGCGTGCTAAGAAGTGACCAAGCTGAATCGAAGTGGTTGAAGGGGTACAGGTATCTTGAGGTGAGTTGATACATTAGCTCATACTGAGGCTCATTAGGACAAGCCGAGCAAAGATCTCGAGGTTGCCTGCCCGAATTCTCAGGGAGGTAGTCACTCAAGACAAGCAGCAGTGGAGTACCTCCCGACCTCAATGGGAGGCTTGACATACTTAAAGAAGTCCTTCCTAACCTTCGCGAAAGGTCGACTGTAACGTAGAGGAGTCGACTGTTAATGGAGGGTGATAAGTCCAAGAGAAGAAGTCAGAGTAGGTGCAAATTGCTCAAATCAAGCTCCTTGGGTTCCACTAAAGTCGAACTGGGTTTCACTTGGGTTTTGACCGCCAGCTCAGCACGGCTATTGACTTCACAGGACACATAGAGACCGTATATTTCCACCACATCAACGACACACGTAGATATATGGTGTTAACTATATAAATATATTACTGCAGTTCTCTTTTCCCTACAATTGCAATTATTCTCAATAGTTATTAAAACAATCAGAAATCAAGAATCCTTTACTTCACTATAATTTATATGGGGACACATATATGGACCAACCTTCTAAGTTTGTTGCTTATAGGAAGCTTAAGCTAACCTTTTGTCTAAAGTAAAAAAGTATTTATATGTACTAAAGCAATTCTTAATAGTATGGTCTGATAAACATGGCTAAATTCATCTTCAGTTTAGTTATCAAGAGTGTATCAGTATTCAATTTTTGCATCTCAGTCAGAAGCATATTCTTCTTATTATTTATGTGGATAAAATCATCATAATTGATGACAATTTTGCAAGCAAGATTTATATTGACGCCTTCAAACTGAGGATTAAGTGAATTGAAGTGCTTGACATAGACGTTTTAAGTCAGAGAGAGATGCTTGGAATACATAAGAAAGCTATTATGTTTAGAGTTAATCTTAAGGATCTAAATGTGAAAGAAGAAGAATACGTACATACAGTTGGAGGGTAGAAGGGGTGCCTAAACGCAATGATAAAGTTGCTACCGTGAGACCTTGTGGTCACAAGTTCGAGTCAAAAAACAAACTCTTGCAATGCAGAGTAAGGTTGCATACAATAGACTCAATATGGTCTGCCCCTTCCCGGGACCCCACATTGTGCACCGAGCTGCCCGTCGATATATAAAGTTAGAGGGAACTACTTTAGGAATAAACCCTAATAACTTCACCAATTTAACATTAATGTAGTATTCTGTTGATTCACATCACATGGCACATAGGCAGAAGCATTGTTTACATTTTAGTAAAATGATGTAAGCTCTGTAAGGTTGTCATAGTAGTAAGTTGTAAGAATGTAAATAACCATCAATGCACTTTTAATAGGATATGACTCATACATGAACCTCACCCTCAAACATTGAAAGTTGTTTGGATGAATCAAACATCGTTATACATGTCTAATGATTCATCTAAATACGAGACTATATGATACAATAGTTTGCTCCTCTTACCGATGATGTCTACATCATTCTTAGTCAACCTTGGTTGCATCATATGAAATTGATGGCCTAAGTTTGCTAACTAAAGGAACCAGTCCAATCAACTTATATAGAATAAAACAAAGGGTGTGCTTAATAATCATTCAATATTGAAACAGACCACCTCTTGAAGTGACTCCTTGGCAGTCTATTGGAAGCTTCAACCATCCTTTAACAATTTTCTAGGAGGCAATCCATCAGATTTCCTTAACCTCAGAACCCTACTCTATCTTGAAGACCATATTTTTCCCTTGTCTTGGCTAAATACATTTCAAGTTAAAGATCAATCATAATCTAAAAAGACTTGGTAATTAACCTAACTAAAACAAGGAAGAAAAGGAAGCCCAATATGCACAGAACCATAAAATGGCGGCATACATATTAACATTTCAGGTTAAAAGCAAAAATCTTGAATCTTAAGGTTACAAAATAGAAGTACCTCAGAAATGAATCCATCAAGTGACAAACCACCTAAAACATTCTTCTCTGCAGCATCCTTGTAAGGAGATTCGGACCAAGGGCTATAAAGAACACAATAGACTTAGGGCAAAAGAAACCAAAAGAAGCACGAGAAAAGATATTGTATTTCACGCCATTGAAATTATACTTTAGCAACAAAAAGCCCAAGCACTTTAACAAACTGCATTCATGTAATAAATGCAGGAACCAAATTATCAAAGCAGGGCACCTATGGATTATAAGTGTTGTCGCCATGTGGTAGCTTTGATCAGAAAAGTAAGGAACGAAAAGGCTAGTGACATGCATTTCAGAACAAGATTGGCTACATCTCCAATTTGTGCTACTTGCTTCAAGCCGTTACATTGTTGGAAAATGATTGGCTAAAATTTCAACACGTTCTACTTGCTTCAAACCGTTACATTGTTGGACAATGATTGGCTAAAATTTCAATACATGCTATTTGCTACGGTATCTGAGAGTCCAGGCTACAATTACAGCAAAACTTTTAAGAACTAACTGAGGAACATAATGAAATATATATTTTTATAGGTGAATCAACCACACAATAAAAAAAACACCAAGCAAGGAAATCCAAAATTAGAAGAAATATTAGTATGTGGGAAAAGCAAGAGACAAGGAAGTGGAAATAATAGAATACCATACATATATAAAGAAAATATTTTTAAAAAAGTGGGAGAGGGCTTTCCCACTTGCTCCTTTATGAATTTATTTGGCAAATTTCCCAAACCACACACCGAGTTCGGGTAATTCTTAAACAGCACACAACAATTCAGGAATACTAAAAGCATACTCCTTAAAACCAAAATATCCTAAATACACCATGTTTGGCACACAAATACCTCCCTTTTAAATCAATCCAAACTAGAATAGTTATAGAATATCCTGTCTCCATTGGTGTTACACTAAAAGTATGAATAACATAGTATACTAGTGAAATTATCCATTCAATAGTTCCATGTAAACATATATAACCATGCAACCAAATAAATAATATGTAACAATTTAAATTATAAAAATGTAGAACACGTCATATATATATATACGGAATAAGTCTATGATCGAGTACATGAGAAACTAACTCTTAAATAACACTTATAAGTTACCACACCAAAAACTTACTAAAAAAATATTTCACAATCAAAAGAGCCAATCCTTTGAACAAGGGTTGAAGTATTATTCAATGTCAAAGTTTTATAATCAGTAAAAAATGGGACTAGGTATCGTGTATGTTGACACTTGACACAATTTTACACATTTTAGACTCGTGCATATAGCAACTCAAATGAGTTCTAATCCTATAATCACTTATCTCTGAATATAAACTAATTGAGATTGAGATTAGGGAAATTCTTACCCAAATCCAAGGTTCATCTACCTTTATTTATTTATTATGACAAATAGGGAATGTTGCAAGTAGGTTTTTTACCCCTTAGATATTTATAAATAAGTCAAACAAATTAAATTGTAGATCAAGTTAAAAAGTATATCACAATCATCTCGAACAATAATTAAATATTACTAATAATAAAATTACAATTGTGCATACAACATTTACTATTGGTATCATCCATATAATTCACAAGAACTAAATAAAATAATATTCTGTGGACATTTAGCATTGGATTGATTTCTCATGTCTATAAATATATCTCAGCAGCCATTCGGAGTTAGAATTAGATTAATATAATCTGAACTGGAACAAACATAGATAATAGATGAGCCATGATTACTACGACTCCATCATCACTTGTCTTTATTGTTGCTTGTGCTCTAGTTGGTTCTTCCCCTCTTATAATGTCCTATCTTTTTTATAGTGTTTTTATCTTGTCCCCATGATTGAAAAATTGGATTGAAGGGAGAATCATGGGAAGAGAATATCAACTACGATAGGCATTCTTTCAATCAATACGATCAATATTATATCAACAAAGATGGACAATGACACTTCAATCAACATGGTATCATTGGTTGGTAGTTGAAATGATCCGTTTTCGTTATGCCGATGTATCAATCCACACTTGAAACCATACTCAAAAAAGAAAAAGAAATGATAAAATCACATATTTTTTAAGAAAGGACTAGATATTTAATTTGGTTCAACCAAGACAAGTTAAAAATAAACCAAATTTTAGTTTCTTTAAATGTAAGCATATTTGGCCATAAACTACATACAATTCCAAGTAGATGGCAATGAGCAACACAATAAAATAAACCATAGATATAAGACCATATATGCTACATATGATGCAGTCCCTTGCTGCAATTGCTTAATGCTTAAGCAACTGCATAATAAAATCATGTAAATTATCCTTTTCATGGCAGGGCAATAGTGGATCATTTTAATCACCTAACATTGAATATATTACATCGATGGTCTTCCATTAATTCTTAATCTCAATTTACACAACTAATAGCAAGTATTCACCTTCCACATTCCACATGTACACATGAACTTTATCTTATAGCAATTTTGGCTAAAGAAATCTAAAAGGCATATGTAAAACGATTGATTAAACAAGATTTAAACACATAAAATCCTTATTATTAACCAGTATTTCAAATGTAATTTTATATCTAACCAAAAAATTGTTAGAGGAATAAGACTACAAGAGTTATTACTCTAGTGGATTTAATCATATAGAAGAGTTCTAAATTTAGAGATTTCCCATACATGTGATGCTTATATCATATTCAATATAATATTTTTTGCCTAAATTCAACGAGGTGTCCGTGTCCAAGCCTCTTTCTAGGGTATCATTTTATAAAAATATTCCCCATTAAGGCATCAGTTTTTCATTTCCATACTCTTAACTAGTATTGTTTCACATGTAAAGCTACCTTCATTCTCCCTTCATGTGTGGTGTGTGTGCAAGTTGGGAAATTATCATGAGATTATAAATATTCATGTAATGGTTATCTCATATCAAATGCAATACATGATATCGAAGCCCCTTTATAGGGTAAGGTTTTCTAAAAATATTCCCCATAGGAGGCCTAATCCTTCGTTACTCTCGCCTAGTATTGTTTCCCATGCAAAGCCTCCCTCCTTCATGAGGACAGGTACACAAGCTGGCATCCTCATCTTGCTGCAGATCATGCATGCCCACTCTCAGCGATGGCTGGCAACGTTGTAAGCTTCTTCACATTTGGCCACACTTCTCTACTACACTGCATCCACAATTGCAGGTGAATCCCAAGCTTTCTTGCCAACTTCTTCCTTCCCCTTAAAAAGGTGCCACATATAGCCAAGCTAAAGATTGGCATAACACATCCCCTCTTTGATGTCATGTGCAACAATTTATGGTCGTTGTCTATCAGATGTTGTCGCATGCATCTTTGTTGCACGCCTGCACGACTACCAAAAGAACAAAATATGATTTGCGAAGGACAGGAACTAGGATTTGAGTGCCAGTTAGCATCGTTCCTCGGTGACTCCTTCATGCGTCATTACCAAAAGTATAGGTCAACTATAATCTTCTTTCGCCATCCTGCTTCTCCATCATGTATTAGCAAGGAGTCTCCCTTCAAGTGCTCTGGCACACCACATCCAGAACTAGTGGCTCCAGATCCTCATCCTCTTTGTTTTCCATCAATGCTTTACTGAAGAAGACTTCAACCAGCATAAAGCACTAAGTATGCTCAGCTTTCCCTTAACTTGTTCTCCCTTAGGCATTCTAGAAAATGTCATCGTGAAAGAAAGTTTATTGGAATTTCGGTGAGTAATTTGTAGTCATGCATGGTTGAAAAACAACATTGAAGCTAAGCTAAAGGGATCACTGCACTACTAATCTCCACTCACAACCCAACTGCCTTCCTCTGCTCATTGCAAGAACAACCGAGGGTACACTAGCACTACCACTACCAGTATTTGCTATCAATCCACAAGCTTGCCAACAACCACAACTCGCGTGGATATGAGCATCACCAATATGCTTGTGCTTACTCTATGCATGACTTGAATCGACCAACTACTGACTATAGTGTCTCATGAGAACACAAGCACCGCTAATACTAGTCTTTGCTCGCAAACTGACCGCCCACTACTCCATTGACAACAACGAAAGCTTTGCAAATCTAAGGGCAAAGTGTTCCACAACCCTTGCTTCATTAGGTAGCTAAGGAGATTAATCTGCTATGTTTTTTGTTTTATTTTGGTCATAGTTTAGTCTAGATTTCTGGTTCATATAGAAAATTGGAAAGAAAAAAAATAACAATTGGCAAAATCAACTGATAGCTATATGGATCGCCTGAGCTAAACGTGTGTCTGCAAATGTTGACACAATTTTTCTTAAAAAATTGGCATCACACGAGATTAAAATTTTTTGGAAAAACTAGAAGCTTCAAAGAAAGTAAGATTCAGCCGAGGATAATTCCTTCACATTTTGTTGATTCTTTATAATCACATTGATGAAATAATTATAAACTATATCAACTTAAAAATCAAGTCTAATATATTCCTAAAGATACTAACATGAATTGACCTTGTAAACTAGCTTCATTTAGGTAAGTCAACTCGATTTTAAAGCAATTATTGAGTGATAATGTGCTATAATGCATAAGGTACTAGCTTTTACCAGACAAAAGTTTTGTCAAGCAGATCCATGTAAAGGATAAATCAATGTGTAAAATATTTTTGTTGAATCTAAAGACAGGAAAATCATTGTATTTCTAATGCAATATATTTATCTATTTGAGGGATAACTTACTTTTCGGGAGCAGTTGAAAAAAGCTCATCGAGTTCAGAAGGTCGCAGAGCCCCATCCTACCAAATGATCATATACATATTTAGGTTGTATTAAGTAAACATGATGAAGTATAAGAATAAACATTGCATCATCAATCGAAGAATAAACATTGCATCATCAATCGATAAATATGATTGTGTCCCACCAATTCATAGATACACTATTCCAATTGATTTTCAATAATCTAAAAACTGCAGTCTTGAACTTTTGTTAAAGAAGTAAACACTTGAAACAGAATTATCTCAACTTAAAAATTGAATCAAACCTAAACTGTCACAAGGATTTTCATTCAAGGACAAGAGCTAAACACTGGAAACTGAATTATCCTAATTTGTCAGTGCTTGGTGCATGCAATTGGGTAGTTGTGTACGAGCAAGTTAACCCATATACTACAACTGAATTATTTTCATTGGTTTAGCGCTTAAAATGCAATTGCATGGGGCTGCATCTCATCTCAATCACTTACATTTGACCAAATTATTATACATCAATATAAGTTGCATGTGTTATGAGACCAATATTTTAGCAATGAAGAGAACAAAAAACCCAATCAACTTCCCATTTCTTCATTAAATATACAAAATAGAGAATCTCCATATAAACAAAAGAATACTAATTTGCATAACATAAATGAAGAGACATCCAATCTGTTTAGTTGATGGCTTAACAGGAGGGGGGGGAGGAAAAGAACATAAAAGCACATGAAAATTTCCCCTCGTTATTCAATGTATTCTTAAGATTCCTTTAAGCAATACAGTGATACAAATGCAATGAACACCTAATTTATTCACCACTGTAGAATCCAAGAAATTAAATAGAACATGTTCTGATATCAGAAGAGATATAATGATTCCATACACTGTCGATATCAAAAATGTGGAAGATATCCTTTAGGAATTCCAACGCTTCATCTCTCAGCTCAACAGTCTGCCAAAAAAATAAAATAATAATAATAATAAAATAACATAAAATAAAATAAAAATAACTTAAAATGTAATGCAAATTCTACCAAGATAAATACAAACTGAATATTACCATGTCACAATTTTGAAGAGAAATCATCAAATTACATCTATGAACCAATATTTGACTCAAAATAAGCACAAAGCAGGTTAGTTATAACGATGATGAAAGAAAAATTTTAGCTAATAGTGTAAGGAATGAACAATGGAGTAGACAGAGGAGATCCTAGATGGATATATCAAGGAAAAATAGAAGCATGCTAAGATATAAGTTGGAATTGCAAATTAGAGTGCAAACATGCAACTTGGGACACCTAATGTCACTGATGAGTTTTCTTGAACACCATGTTGATACATGTGCTTCATACTAATCTGATTGAGCACTGAAAGAGGAACCCAATCAAGATACAAGCCTAGCATGGAACAACAAACAAATTTGAAGTTGAAACTTTTCTAAACAAGTGTTTACCCTCATGTCTAACCAGGAAAATTAAACAGTGAATACCCACATAAATCATTTAAAAACAATCTTGGATCAAATAAAGCAATGAACAGTGATAAAAATCAAGAGCACCTGATCAGAAGCAAGTTTGAATGTTGTTGGTAGGAGTTCATCTTTCAGTTTAAGATCATTATCATAACCAAACTTCCTCAAGACTGACCAAGTTGTTTCTAGGCGGCCCCTTTCTATGAAAAGAGCATGTAGAAAAAGAAACCCAGTCAATGTTAGCCCGCGGTCATTAACTCCTTCAGGTATCTTCTCTTGGACAACCCTCTTAACCCCCACAATTTCAGATGGCTGGAGAGGAGCATTAAAACATCTAACCTGAAAGCTTTTAACACACAATTAATATGATTTATCTAATAAATTACTAACAACAACTGTTCTAAAATTCATTTAATGAACTTAATCTAGTACAAGAAAAAACAACATAGGCAAAACATAGAATAACCTGGAAGTTATTCAATTCAGCATCACTTAGTGCACCATCTCTATCATTGTCACACAAGATGAAGATTCTTTTCAAGGCCCTTGTGCATCGGGCCTTCAATGATTGTGTCTCCTGATCAAAAAGTGGAGCAGTTGGATGAAGAACTGCTTTCTGAGCATAATAAAAGACTTCTTGGACCTGAAACAAAAGAATATTCCCAGACAAAATATGATTATAGTATAAAATCAAAAAATGATTAACAAATCTAAGCAGTTGACATAAACGACAAAAGAGAGGCGATAATTTATGGCATGGCATGCTAATGTTCCAAAAATAGTATTTACAACTGCTTGTGTAAGTGCAGTGTGTGATAGGATTGTAGAGGTAGGTGTGCAAAACCTTCACATACAAAGTCCACAAAAGACATGGCTGTACAGCTTCTACATAAGATATGTCAATGAACTTTACACAAGCATTATGCACGAATACTTGGTTGTAGACCTATAATCTAATTCCAACTAATAAGGTTGGTAATAAGAAATCGACATACATGTTCACATATCTCATGTGATTCACTAAGCTTCCACGATGATAATAAGAAAATAAGACATGCCTGTTTTCTAATTTTGTATTTTGTATGTTCCTAAAATAATTGAATTATTGTTGCTAAAATAATTGAATTATAGTTGCATGATTTTGAGCACCAAGAACATTGGCAATTACATTTGTAGGTATTCCCCATTGGTATTGTGGCATGTTACATGGCCTAGTGCATTGGACAGGTCCTCCAACACTGGATTTTACTAGCACCAATCAAAGAGGTAGACATCCACTTTCAAGTTTCATAAGTTAATATATGGTGGTCAACTGATTAGATGAAGCAGAAGTAATGTGTTAGCTAGTGAGATGCTACAAGAATACCAAAGCATCGATTACGTATTTGCACAAACAAGAGCATTAAGTTGCATGAGAATAGTAAGAGGGGATGATGTAAGACTCCTGGCAAATCAACAAACTGAGCAGATCCTTGCCATTGTCTATCTCAGCCATCAGTTAACTGATTTAACACAGCCTTATGTCCCATCCTGATAATATAATACTAGCCAGATGTAACAAAGAAACAACTAAAATATACAACCAACTCAAACCTGAATCTGTCTGAGGGCAGAACACTCTATGCATGTCTCGATCTCCCGGAATTGTTGCATGATTGGAGCCATAACCTGGTCCAGACTAACTTGTTGCAGATCATCCCGGAGGTCAAGCTTGCATCCAACCACAAGTACTGGCACTTTTACCTGCCCATCCGGTAAATCAATTAGAAGAGATGAGAAAAAGACCTACTAAATGCAGAGTTAATCCGTGTGAAGAGAGGCATAATTAGAGAACCTCCAGTCGGCGGAGTTCAGGAAGCCAATAAGTACTCAGGCGGTCTAGGGTGGAAGGTCGGTCGCAGGCATAGGTCAAAACAATGACATCGGCGGCCTTGCAATCCGCAATCAGCTTTGCTTTGTGTTCGGGTCTGGAACAGAACAGCATCTGAACGTCAAGTAAAGAGGATGAAGATGACGAAAGGCGGTACATTTGTGCGTACATACCTGGAGGAGGTATCGATAATAGTGATCGGGACGCGATCCGGGTAGTAATCAGAAGGGAGACGAGTTGGGGGCAATACGTGGGGAACGTTCTCCGGGAAAGACTCAGTGGCGACGGCTACGATAAGACTAGACTTACCGGTGCCGGCCTCCCCCACCACAACCACCCGGACGTTCGGATCACTGGCCATTGCAATGGCTTGAGGCGAGGCGAGGAGAGGATTAGGGCTTGAGGCGAGGCGAGGGGAGGCGAGGATTAGGGCTTGAGGCGAGGCGAGGGGAGGCGAGGATTAGGGCTGTCGGACCCTTTTTTTTTAATTTCATATAATTCCCGCAGTCCACGTGCGCCCGCAGTCCACGCGGCGCGAATTTTTTTTTTATATATAAATTAAACAATTCCTCACAAAAAAAATAAGAAAAATAATTTTTATTAATTTTTTTTTCTCCTCCCACCGCTCGCTGCTCGTCTTCTTCATTGGCGCGGCAGACGGCGGACGGAGGCGGCGACGGCGGACGGAGGCGGCGACGGCGACGGCGGACGGAGGTGGCGACGGCGACGGCACGGCGGACGAAGGCGGCGATCTCAGCATTTGTAATCAGACTTAGAGCTTCTGCAGAATCAGTTTCAAGGATGTCATCTTTTATTTCATTACCATCAAAAGCATTAATCGTCTTTCTATTGTCCAAAGTTTAGCAGCTAAACTTGATTCTTTATATTTCGGCTGTCGTCGCCGCCTCCGTCGCCGTCGTCGTCGCCGCCTCCGTCCGCCATCTGCCGCGCCAACGAAGAAGACGAGCAGCGAACGGTGGGGAGGAGAAAAAAAACAAAAAAATTAATAAAAATTATTTACCTTATTTTCATGAGAAATTGTTTAATTTCTAAAAAAAAAGTCGTGCATCGGCGCGCGTGGACTGCGGGCGTACCATATCAATCTCCTTTTCATATAATTGATATGGTGCGCCCGCAGTCCATGCGCGCCCATGCGCGAATTTTTTTTTATAAATTAAATAATTCCTAACAAAAAATAAGGAAAATAATTTTTATTGTTTTTTTTTTTTTTTTTCTCCTCCCCACCGCTCGCTGCTCGTATTCTTCATTGGCACGGCGAACGGAGGCGGCGACGGCAACGACGGACGGAGGTGGCGACGGCGACGGAGGTGGCGACGGCGACGACGGACGGAGGCGGCGAGCTCAACATTTGTAATCAGACTTAGAGCTACTGCAGAATCAGTTTCAAAGATGTCATCTTTTATTTCATAACCTTCAAAAGCATTAATCATTTTTATATTGTCCAAACTTTAGCAGCTAAACTTGATGCTTTATATTTCGGCTGCCTTCGCCGCCTCCGTCCGCCGTCGCCGTCGCCGCCTCGTCCGCCGTCTGTCGCGCCAACGAAGAAGACGACCAGCGAACGGTGGGGAGGAGAAAAAAACAAAAAAATTAATAAAAATAATTTACCTTATTTTGTGAGAAATTGTTAAATTTCTAAAAAAAAAGTCGCGCATGAGCGCGCGTGGACTGCGGGCGTACGATATCAATCTCCTTTTCATATAATTGATATCGTGCGCCCGCAGTCCACGCGTGCCCATCGCGATTATTTTTTTAGAAATTAAACAATTCCTCACAAAAAATAAGTATAATAACTTTTATTAATTTTTTTGTTTTTTTTCTCCTCCCCACCGCTCGCTGCTCGTCTTCTTCATTGGCGCGGCAGACGGCGGACGGAGGCGGCGACGGGGGACGGCGACGGAGGGGCGACGGCGACGGCGACGGAGGTGGCGACGGCGACGGCGGACGGAGGCGGCGATCTCAGCATTTGTAATCAGACTTAGAGCTTCTGCAGAATTAGTTTCAAGGATGCCATCTTTTATTTCATAACCTTCAAAAGCATTAATCGTCTTTCTATTGTCCAAAGTTTAGCAGCTAAACTTGATGTTTTATATTTCGGCTGTCGTCGCCGCCTCCGTTCGCCGTCGCCGCCTCCGTCCGCTGTCTGCCGCGCCAACGAAGAAGACGAGCAGCGAACGGTGGGGAGGAGAAAAAAACGAAAAAATTAATAAAAATTATTTACCATATTTTCGTGAGACATTCTTTAATTTCTAAAAAAAAAAGTAGCGCATGAGCGCGCGTGGACTGCGGGCGTACGATATCAATCTCCTTTTCATATAATTGATATCGTGCGCCCGCAGTCCACGCTTGCCCATCGCGATTATTTTTTTTAGAAATTAAACAATTCCTCACAAAAAATAAGTATAATAACTTTTATTAATTTTTTTGTTTTTTTTTCTCCTCCCCACCGCTCGCTGCTCGTCTTCTTCATTGGCGCGGCAGACGGCGGACGGAGGCGGCGACGGGGACGGGGGACGGAGGTGGTGACGGCGACGGCGACGGAGGTGGCGACGGCGGACGGAGGCGGCGATCTCAGCATTTGTAATCAGACTTAGAGCTTCTGCAGAATCAGTTTCAAGGATGCCATCTTTTATTTCATAACCTTCAAAAGCATTAATCGTCTTTCTATTTTCCAAAGTTTAGCAGCTAAACTTGATGCTTTATTGTCCGCCGCCGTCGCCGCCTCCGTCCGCCGCCGTCGCCGCCTCCGTCCGCCGTCTGTCGCGCCAACGAAGAAGACGAGCAGCGAACGTTGGGGAGCAGAAAAAAAACAAAAAATTAATAAAAATAATTTACCTTATTTTCCTGAGAAATTGTTAAATTTCTAAAAAAAAAAAGTCGCTCATGGGCGCGTGTGGACTGCGGGAGTACGATATCAATCTCCTTTTCATATAATTGATATCGTGCGCCCGCAGTCCACGCGCGCCCATGCGCGAATTTTTTTTAGAAATTAAACAATTCCTCACAAAAAATAAGGAAAATAATTTTTATTAATTTTTTTTCTCCTCCCCACGGCTCGCTGCTCGTCTTCTTCATTGGCGCGACAGACGCCGAACGGAGGCGGCGACGGCGACGGCGGACGGAGGTGGTGACAGCGACGACGGACGGAGTCGGCGATCTCAGCATTTGCAATCAGAGTTAGAGCTTCTGAAGAATCAGTTTCAAGGATGTCATCTTTTATTTCATAAACTTCAAAAGCATTAATCGTCTTTCTATTGTCCAAAGTTTAGCAGCTAAACTTGATGCTTTATATTTCGGCTGCCGTCGTCGTCGCCGCCTCCGTTCGTCGTCTGCCGCGCCAACGAAGAAGACGAGCGACGAACGGTGGGGAGGAGGAAAAAAACAAAAAAATAATAAAAATTATTTACCTTATTTTCGTGAGAAATTGTTTAATTTCTAAAAAAAACCGCGCATGGGCGCGCGTGGACTGCGGGCGTACGATATCAATCTCCTTTTCATATAATTGATATCGTGCGCCCGCAGTCCACGCGCGCCCATCGCGATTATTTTTTTAGAAATTAAACAATTCCTCACAAAAAATAAGGAAATAATTTTTATTAATTTTTTTTTTTTCTCCTCCCCACGGCTCGCTGCTCGTCTTCTTCATTGGCGCGACAGACGGCGGACGGGGCGGCGACGGGCGGAGGCGGCGACGCGGACGGAGGCGGCGACGGCGACGGGACGGAGGTGGCGACGACGGACGGAGGCGGCGATCTCAACATTTGTAATCAGACTTAGAGCTTCTGCAGAATCAATTTCAAGGATGCCATCTTTTATTTCATAACCTTCAAAAGCATTAATCGTCTTTCTATTGTCCAAAGTTTAGCAGCTAAACTTGATGCTTTATATTTCGGCTGCCGTCGCCATCGCCGCCTCCGTCCGCCGTCTGCCGCGCCAACGAAGAAGACGAGCAGCGAACGGTGGGGAGGAGAAAAAAAACAAAAAAATTAATAAAAATTATTTACCTTATTTTCGTGAGAAATTGTTTAATTTCTAAAAAAAAGCCGCGCATGGGCGCGCGTGGACTGTGGGCGGACGATATCAATCTCCTTTTCATATAATTGATATCGTGCGCCCGCAGTCCACGCGTGCCCATCGCGATTATTTTTTTAGAAATTAAACAATTCTCACAAAAAATAAGTATAATAACTTTTATTAATTTTTTTTGTTTTTTTTTCTCCTCCCCACCGCTCGCTGCTCGTCTTCTTCATTGGCGCGGCAGACGGCGGACGGAGGCGGCGACGGGGACGGGGGACGGAGGTGGTGACGGCGACGGCGACGGAGGTGGCGACGGCGACGGCGGACGGAGGCGGCGATCTCAGCATTTGTAATCAGACTTAGAGCTTCTGCAGAATCAGTTTCATGGATGTCATCTTTTATTTCATAACCTTCAAAAGCATTAATCGTCTTTCTATTGTCCAAAGTTTAGCAGCTAAACTTGATGCTTTATATTTCGGCTGTCGTCGCCGCCTCCGTTCGCCGTCGCCGCCTTCGTCCGCTGTCTGCCGCGTCAACGAAGAAGACGAGCAGCGAACGGTGGGGAGGAGAAAAAACGAAAAAATTAATAAAAATTATTTACCATATTTTCGTGAGACATTCTTTAATTTCTAGAAAAAAAAGTAGCGCATGAGCGCGCGTGGACTGCGGGCGTACGATATCAATCTCCTTTTCATATAATTGATATTGTGCGCCCGCAGTCCACGAGCGCCCATGCGCGAATTTTTTTTAGAAATTAAACAATTCCTCACAAAAAATAAGGAAAATAATTTTTATTAATTTTTTTTGTTTTTTTTCTCCTCCCCACGGCTCGCTGCTCATCTTCTTCATTGGCGCGGCAGACGGCGAACGGAGGCGGCGACGGGCGGAGGCGACGATGACAGACGGAGGCGGCGACGGCGACGGCGGACGGAGGCGGCGATCTCAGAATTTTAATCAGACTTAGAGCTTCTGCAGAATCAGTTTCAAGGATGTCATCTTTTATTTCATAACCTTCAAAAGCATTAATCGTCTTTATATTGTCCAAACTTTAGCAGCTAAACTTGATGCTTTATATTTCGGCTGCCGTGGCCGCCTCCGTCCGCCGTCGCCGTCGCCGCCTCCGTCCGCCGTCTGCCGCGCCAACGAAGAAGACGAGTAGCGAACGGTGGGGAGGAGAAAAAAACAAAAAAATTATTAAAATAATTTACCTTATTTTCGTGAGAAATTGTTTAATTTCTAAAAAAAAGCCGCGCATGGGCGCGCGTGGACTGCAGGCGTACGATATCAATCTCCTTTTCTTATATTTGATATCGTGCGCCCGCAGTCCACGCACACCAATCGCGATTATTTTTTTAGAAATTAAACAATTCCTCACAAAAAATAAGGATAACAATTTTTATTAATTTTTTTTCTCCTCCCCACCGCTCGCTGCTCGTCTTCTTCATTGGCGCGGCAGACGGCGGACGGAGGCAGTGACGGCGGACGGAGGCGGCGACGGCGACGACGACGGGGACGGAGTTGGCGACGGCGACGGAGGTGGCGATGGCGGACGGAGGCGGCGATCTCAGCATTTGTAATAAGACTTAGAGCTTCTGCAGAATCAATTTCAAGGATGCCATCTTTTATTTCATAACCTTCCAAAGCATTAATCGTCTTTCTATTGTCCAATGTTTAGCAGCTAAACTTGATGCTTTATATTTCGGTTGCCGTCGCCGCCTCCGTCCGCCGTCACCGTCACCGCCTTCGTCCGCCGTCTACCACGCCAACGAAGAAGACGAGCAGAGAACGGTGGGGAGGAGAAAAAAAACAAAAAAATTATTAAAAATTACTTACCTTATTTTCGTGAGAAATTGTTTAATTTCTAAAAAAAAAGTCGTGCATGGACACGCGTGGACTGCGGGCGTACGATATCAATATCCTTTTCATATAATTGATATCGTGCGCTCGCAGTCCACGTGCGCCCATGCGCGATTTTTTTTAGAAATTAACAATTCCTCACAAAAAATAAGGAAAATAATTTTTTTAATTTTTTTTTGTTTTTTTTCGCCTCCCCACCGCTCGCTGCTCGTCTTCTTCATTGGCGCGGCAGACGGAGGCGGCGATGGGCGGAGGCGGCGACGGCGGACGGAGGCGGCGACGGCAGACGGAGGCGGTGACTGCGACGGCGGACGGAGGCGGCGACGGCGACGACGACGGCGGACGGAGGCGGCGATCTCAGCATTTGTAATCAGACTTAGAGCTTCTGCAGAATCAATTTCAAGGATGCCATCTTTTATTTCATAACTTTCAAAAGCATTAATCGTCTTTCTATTGTCCAATGTTTAGCAGCTAAACTTGATGCTTTATATTTCGACTGCCATCGCCGCCTCCGTCCGCCGTCTGCCGCGCCAACGAAGAAGAGAGCAGCGAACGGTGGGGAGGAGAAAAAAAACAAAAAAATTAATAAAAATTATTTACCTTATTTTCGTGAGAAATTGTTTATATATATATATATAAAAGCGGTTATGTATTTTTATTATTATTTATTTATTTATTTATTTTTAAATTATAGATTATATTAATAAAATTTTGTTTTTAAATTATATTATCAAACTTAAAAAATTAATCAAAAAATTTTAAAATGTATCTCAAATTTCAAATGGAATATATATATATACCCCAAACATCATGTTTTATAATCATTAATGTGATCCATTTTTAATTAATTTTTAATTAATTTATAATTAAAACATAATTACTATCTTATAGTGTAAAAAGTAAATAAAATAAATTTCTTATAATAAACAATAAATAAGTGATTATCCAAAATACACCTCTTCATCATGTTACACGTCAATGTCGAAGCTTGAGTCCCTACGGGATGGACTGATGGCTAGTGCATGAGGGTTGTCACCAAGAGGTCCGAGGGTCCCCGTGATTTACCAAAATACCCACCCTCCTCATGCACTAGCCACAACATCCCGGCTAGTAGCCTCCGTAATTTTCCTCCTCCGTGTTGGCCCTGGGACGGGTTGGCGGGGGCGCTGGGGTGAGCGATTCGCCTTTTGTCACCACGTCAATGTCGAAGCTTTGATTAGCAATATGGATGGAGGAAAGTTGTTGTTCTGAACTGAGGGGTTGAAGCCCCTTTTATACACTGCATTCGAGCGCCCTAGAACCCATTGAAGCACCTCGCAGTGGTCAAATTTGATCTGAACCAGCGAACTCGGCGCAGGGATAAAATCCTGTATCCTAGGTGCCTGGGAGCACTGAGACACCTTTGATGTTTCAAGCACCTGGGATGTTGGGCGCCTGGGATGGCCTCAACCCCTTAAGGGCACCCTCCACATAGGGCGCCTGGGTTGATCCGGGTGCCCAGGAAGCCCTTTCCCAAAACCTTATTTTCTTGCGTTTGCTCTCCTATCTTGCCTCCAACTCTAGGTTCCTGCAAGACAAATAAACACAAGACAAACAAATAATCCTAAGCATTAATGATTGACAGCCATAGCTGACTGGTTCTAACTTTGGATTTCAAACGAAATCCTATGTCGAACCAACGCCTACTGTTCCCTTTCCTGGGAATGCGTCCTCACCTACTCCACTCTGGAAAAGTTACCCTTTGCCAATCAGGACCTCTGGTTGGACTTTTGCTCGGCCTCTGAGACTCCCGGATCTTGAGACGTCCGATCCTCGACCCATCTCTACTTCTGTCCGTAGTTCTCGCTCGGCTAAGTTTTTTGCCCGACCTTGACTAGGACTTCGTGCCCAATTCCTCGAACTAGGACTTCAGTGCCCAACCCTCGGGCAGGACTTCGTGCTCAATCCGCGACTAGGACTTCATGCCCAATTTCCCGAACCAGGACATCGTGCCCAACCCTCGGGCAGGTCTTCGTGCCCAGCTTCACTCACTAGGATTTCGTCCACCTGACTTCACTCACTAGGACCCAACTTCACTCACCAAGATTTCGTCCACCTAGCTTCATTCACTATGACCCAGCTTTACTTACCAAGATTTCGTTCCTCGATAAAGTCTTCTTTACTAGTCATCTTAATCATAACTAGACTTCTCTCTGTCAAACATCAAGTCTTCTTTGGCTCAGTCCTTGGTCTATCTGACCATATATTGCTTTGGTCACTCTGTCAGACATCAAATCCTGTTTGGCTAACCCTTTGTCAAACTGATCAAACCTAAGTTTACCCTACCAAATATCAAGTCTTGTTTGGCTTAACCTTTGATCACTTTGACCAAATCATTGTATATTGTCAAACATCGAAACACTAGAGGTTGACAGTTCGTGACTGATGCTCTTTGCACCAACAATCTCCCCCGTTTTATTGTTTGACAATAATCTTAAATTAGGTTATGATCTAGGGGTTTTAGGTCAATACTTAGGAGAAATTGAAAAAATATAACTTATGGTACTCTCTACCCCTTTGACACACATAAAAAAATAAAAGATAATAAAATTTGCATCACTAATACGATTATTGAAAATATTTAAGTTTTTTAAAGAAAACATAATTTTCAAAAATTCTCCCTTTTTTATTAAAAAAAACCTAGTACCTTTATCAAAAAATATTTTAAGAGACACTAAGTACTTGAGTAAAATTTGAAAAGATAAGTACTTTATTAATATGAATTTCCCTAAATCTGACAAAACCCTAGGAATCTTGTTGACCACAAGTAAATTTCCTATGTGTCTTAGAGATTTTCCAATTAAGATAAAGCATTTTCAATATATGTATTAAATTTCAAAAAATAATAAATTTTTTGATTTGGATTCCTCCCCAATATGACATAATCCTAGAAAACCTTGTTAACCATAAAGAAAACTTTCCTATGTGTCTTGGAGATTTTTTCAAACTCAAGTAATTTTTCAAAGATTTTCAAAAATATTCAAAAAACAAAAGATTTTCAAAATATATTTTGGAAAATGAGAATATCATATTTTCAAAAATAAAGTGTTTTGAAAAGATAATATTTTTTGAAAATATAGTATTTTTAAAACTTCTAATGGTTCTTTTAATTTGAACCTCCCCCTAAACCTAATACAATCCTAGGAAGTTTGTTGACTACAAGTTGATCTTCCTCTGAGTATTAGGGTTTGATTCAAACGAAAAGAATTTAAAAAAATCAGAAAGATTTTAAAGTAATCAAAAATTAAAGGACGAATTGTTCTTTTGATTAGGACTCCCCCTAAGTCTGACACAATCTTAGGAATCCTTGCAGATCATAAAGAAAATTTCTTATGTGTCTTTAGAGTTTATCCAAATCATAAAAGCAATTAACGCATATTTTAGAAAAATATTTTTAAAAGAATATGATAATTTTTAAAAAAGTATTTTTCGAAAAATATTTTGAAAGACATAATAAATTTTAGAAAAATATTTTTCGAAAAGCATTTTGAAAGAAATAATAATTTTTTAAACAAAAATCATTTTGAAAGAGGTAAATTTTCGAAATGAATAATTTTTGAAAAAAACTTGAAAAAAAAATCACAAAAAGATAAACTCCCCATGAACCCGACACCTTCTGGCTACCCTTGTTAGCTACGAGGAACTCTACCTAAGTGTCTTAAGGGACTTTAGTGTTGACCTAGAGGATTTGTCCAGAGGACATATATAGTGTGTGTGTGTATGTATGTTTCATATTGTCCGCCGTATAGGGGAGATGTTGTCCGATTGTATATTGGACCAGCGGCTCCTCTCTAGGGGTGTGACAGTTGAGATCTCTGAAATCAATACAGACTCATCATTTGTTGTTGGGTTTCGGCACAAGCACCACATTAGTGAGCCAAGCAGGAAATTATACTTCTTAAATATGTCTGGCCCTTAGCAACTAATCAACTTCTACCTGAATAACTTGATGTTGTTTTATACTGAAATCTCTTTTCTTCTGCTTGATGAGTCATGCATCGATATACACATGCAACTTGTGTTCTATGATCTCTAGGGAGATACCTTCTAACTCTTGTGGGGACCAAGCAAAAACATTTTTGTTCTGAGAAAGATAAATGATAAGTTCTTGCCATATAGTAGGTGGCAGATCAGCTGTGATTTTGATTTGGCCTCCGAACGAACTAGATAAACTTATACTTCTCCTTTTTTTCTCCACCAACTCAGACAAAGATGAGCGAGAAACAAAATTACATTGATCAGTAGAATTTCACAAAGTTTTACGAGATTCCACTTTTACATCATTAACATAACAGCGAAGAGCCACAAGTTGGTCTCCTCGCACTTCTCCTACTTGACTACCGACAGGGAATTTAAGCTTTAAATAGAAAGGAGCTACCACAGCCCTAAAGGCATTTAACGCAGGTAAGTCTAAGATGGCATTATAAGCAGACGATGCATCCACCACCAAAAAGGTAAATCTTCGTGTCCCATTCAGGGGTTCTTCTCCCAGAGAGATGGCCAATTGATTTGGCCAATCGACAAGAATTCATTTCCAATGAATTTGTAAAGGGGGTGGCCACTGGCTGCAGTTTGGCGATATCAATCTGCAACTGATCAAAGTCCTGCTTGAAAATGACATTAACCGAACTGTCTGTGTCTACAAAAGTGCGGTATACTTCATAATTAGCGATGACCGCCATAATGACCAGAGCATCCTCATAAGGCAATTCAACTTTCTGTAGATCCTGAGGTCCAAAAGTGATCTGTGGATCGATAGCTTGAGCAGAACTTGTTCCAATTTCATGAATTTTCAAGCGTCGAACTTAAGCTTTCCTGGCTCGACTAGTGTCCCCATAAGTAGGACCACCAGAAATAATATATACTCCCCCTAGGTGGCATTACGCTTATTCTCTTGTTCTTCGTCAATGGGAGGCGAATTAGCATATGTCTAATCGGTTGGAGGAGGAGCCCGCTCGACACCTGGAGATTGTTGAACTCGTGCTCCTGGTGGGTGGTGGTTGTTCTATTGCCCATGAGGAGAGGCATGCTGCTGCGATTCTTGAGTCTGAGCGGCCTATTTAGCTTATTCTCGTGCCAACTATTGACAGTCGCTAGTGACATGAGTGTTGGTACGATGGAAGGTACAAAAAAGCCTCCATCGATTGTCTCCTGCTCGATTGTTCCGAGCAATCTCCACTTGCTTAATATGCTTTTGACTGCCTTCCCTATTATTCGGAGCCAGACGGGGGCCTCTCAAAGGGCCAATTGGTGGGTTTGTCTTGGTGCTTTGTTGTAGCGGAGTCGTCATAGTCTCCCTCTGCCGAGCAGCTTGCGCATCTTCTACATTGATGTAGCTAGAGGTCCTTCCCAAAAGATTATCAAAACTTTTTGGGGGGGGGGGGGGGGGTTCTCACCATAGATCGAGAGAAGTCTCTGTCAATAAGTCCTTGAGAAAATGAACTAATCAATATCTCTTATGTGGCTATAGGAACATCCATAATCACTTGGTTGAATCTTTTAATGTACGCCCGAAGAGATTCCTTGGAGCCTTGCTTCATAGAGAAAAGGCTCAAGTTAGTTTTGTGATTTCTTTTGCTACTGACAAAGTATTGTAAAAAGATCTTTTTGAATTCATTGAAATTATGTATTGAACCGTGTGGCAGCTGATCAAACCAACGTTGTGTGGGGCCAGAGAGGGTGGTACAATCTATACTTCACTCCATCGGAGTACTATTGAAGCATGACTGCATATTCAAACTTCATGATGTGTTCCTCAGGGTCTATTGTACCTGCATATTCTGTGATAGTAATATCTTTAAAGGGTGCGGCAAAGGGTCTTCTATAATTTCTTTTGAAAAAGGCACGTTCAGCCGATCAAGGGATTGTCGCTCGGTTGGCGCTTTTCCTTTGCGAGCATCGTTTCTGGTGTGACTAGAAGAAGCAATGTCCATGTGGTCGGCTTGTGCATCTCCTCGATCCTCCGATCAGAGGAGGGATCAGGGAAATTAAATTTGTTTCCCAGCTGGGTCTCCTTCTTGAGGGGCTATCACAGAAATAGTAGGAGCTGGGGGCAGAACTACCGGGCTATTGATATTGCTGCACCAAGAGTTGGGCTCTGACGGCTATCAAGAGCTCCAAATCTTCATGTGAAATTGTAGTTGTCTTGTTGTTATTAAATTCTGTCATTCTCAGTGTCAAGGATCAAACAAAGAAACAAGTTCCCACAGACGATGCCAATTTGATCCCATCCTCGAACTAAAAAGAACAGCGTATCACAAATCACAAATACGGGCCAACACAGTGACAATGTAGACTCGCCAAAGAGTCGAAGCTAAGTTGGGATGATCACCAAAAGACTCCTAAGAAGAAAGCCAAAGAAGAGGTCAGAAGTAACGCCGACGGGTCCCTAGCGTAGGCACTCTGACTCTTAAGTCAGACAAAGAGAATTGGAATGGTAGAAGAAGAATGAGAACAGCAACATACTTGCGTTGTAGAGAAGGGACCCCTATATATATGTGCACCTTTGATAACTCTCTACCGTTAAGATATCACATCCATTGGAACAAAGAGGTTATATCAAGGGTTGACTAAGCAGGTAAGTGTTTAGGCCATTGGGTCACTAAGCAACTGGGTATTAGGCTTGCAAATTTACTGAACAGCTGATCCTGTCAGGGAAGTATGTCAGTTTTTAAGGAAGTGACAAGGTGATGTCATCCTAGTCTTAATCAACGTGATAAGCTCTCCCTCTATGATGCTCCTCTGGAGGCCCAATAGAGAAATCCCAAAGGAAGAGGCACAGTTTGGCCCAATAGGATGCTGGGTTGAGGCCCATGGGAAATGATTAATTAAGCTCCAGCTATAAAGTAGTCTAGGGAAAGGAGTGTATCCGTCGATCTACCGTTAGACATGAAACGCCGATCGCCCTTATGGAGCTATAGGCTGATCGGCCATATGGAGCTTGCATGCCGATCGGCCATATGGAGCTTGCATGCCGATCGGTCGTATGGAGCAACATGCCGATCTATGAGAATTCTAACAATTTTGCTCCACTTTGTCGTCTAATTGGCCAATCTAGCCCATTCCGCATCGTGAATAGTCCACTATCCTGGGAACCTCTATTGCTATGTGTTCTTAAGTTGGTCTATACTAACCGTTTGATCAGGACTTTTCCTATGTAATCGAGGAACCCAAAACTCTCTCTTTCATGTTACCTGTGTTTATTCCAACATAAGTGTTAGCTCAACTCATTTACATATATTGAAGGCATGTTTTGTATTTGTCAATTATGCCACTCCCGTGGGAATTGCAGCCATTAACACATGCGTCAACTAAGCAGACATTATTCAGGTAATAGATGTGCAGCTGTATCGTGGAGCAATAGTTAGCTAGTCAACTCAACGCTTTCTTGATTTGAAAACACCGGAAACTTACTCATCACAGAATTTTACACGTACGAGTGAATATGCAAAACTTAATCTGAATATTTGCAAGGTGGATCACTGCTGATTGTGAATCGGAATCCGATCGACAAAATGCTCCTATGTGCAAATGACTGTATCAAATGTTATCCACGGCAGATGGCGGGGCCTGAATAATTAGTGGCATCTGAGTTCTAGGGGGTGATGAACCAATACCCATGTCCTCCCAGCAGATTTTTTTATTTTTTATTTTGTTCTTAGGACGTAGTCGAGCCCGTAAACATTTAATAGATTTGCATAATTAAATAATGATCGAATCCCAACTAAAGCTACCCTCCCAAAAGGGACATATTGATTTATTCCCTCCTAAAGATGTGGAAGAGTCATGGGAGGAGATCATCCGCTCTTTACCTTATCGCCTTACATTTCTATGGTGTTGTATTATGAGATTTGAATTGTTAATATTGTGGCTCAGCTAGCATTGTGGTATGTTCCTTCTCATTAGTGATTCTTGATTGGTATTTATTTGTAAAAATACTTAGTTTTATTAAGGGTGCTTAATTTATTGCCATTATACAACTTAATCGCATTGATAGACTTGTTCGACTGACTTCCTGTGCACATATTGCAGGAAGTTCTGACCTGATCTACAAATTTCTGTATGAAAACGACAAGTCGCTCAATTCTAATTGCTGTCAGGTAAAAAGTGTTAATGAAGGTTGAAAAATAATGAATCGAGCATGGTAAATGACTTGAGCATGTACCGTTTTGGAAAAGCATAAAGCTAAGGTGCATAAAATGACCATTCACTAGGATAACATGTTCGTGACAATCACGGACGTACTATCATCAAAATATTACCATGTTCGTGGCATTTATCATATTCAATGTGAAAGTATAGCCAACAATCTATCAAAGGCTAATATTTAATTGTCGTTCCCATGCGCAGGACGAGTAGCTTTTGTGGCATGACACCTCCATAAGCTTGACATTGCATGCCTCGTTACCAAATTATCACAATTTTTATATTATCAAGGTGATTGAGTACATAAATAAACATAGATTTAAGTAACGGGAGTTTACAAACCAATTAGAAATAGACTGGTTTTGCTTAGTTGACCCTCAGGGATAAAAGGAAACATCAAAATAACAAACTCGAATAAAAAAGGAAGCTACATGTTCACTGACGCTATACAACCAGAGAAAATTGATAATTGGAAAAGCTCCAAAAAATAGCAAACCAAGTACCATCGCATTTTATGATACTGACATCAACCCGACGTGTTCTTTCTGGCTGCATAAATTCGATAAGCAGCTAGTCCTGCAACTGTAAGAGCCGCTCCAACTGTATGGCAAGACAAGCAAAAGTAAATAAAGAATTAAGACGACAACGAGCCACAAAGGCAAAGAAGATGACATTTTGCAATTAGATGTCAGCTCTTTGTAAAATGCCTCCTGGTTTACCCCTTTTCTTAAAAAAAAAATGTCATCAAACTTTACCCGTTTCGAAATTTAGTTCCAAAGTTTTATATGGTAAAAAGCCCTCCAAACTAAATAAATCCTTGCAGGTAAGCACATATGCATGCAAAGAGAAGCAATCCCACTAAGATGGATGCAACGAAAAAGATGGAGTAGAGGCTAATAAATTGGAAGTTGGAACTGATTAAGAACAAAAATTTGAAGGATCACTTGGTTCCAACTGAAAGCCAGGCATTCTATCACCTGCAAAACTAATTAAATCAATATTTGAAACATCAAGCCAAGTTAGGGTCTTGGTCCTCAATCGGCCCAAGAAGTATCAAGCTGCTAGAGCAACTGGGGATGGGAGTGTCAAGCAGCCAAAGTGTTTGGATCAGTAAGAAGTAGGATCAGCAAGAGTAATTCAAGCAATGAATAACTAGAAAAAATATGCATCAATTTGCTATTAGCAGCAAACAGCTTATTCCAACAAAACATATGTCCATTACTTCTGATGGATTACCAAAATGTATGGATCTGTAAGAAGAGTAAGAATATGAAGGTACACATAAAAATAAGAAGCAAAATAAAAGTTGTAACGTCTTTCGAGTTTTTTTCCATAAATGTAACTTAATAAGCATTAACAGCTTCAAAACACTAGAAATGAAAGAAGAATCAAGAAATAAACAGGTACTATTGAAAGGTTTTAATTACCTGAGATAAACACAAGAGACTGATTGATAAAGCGTCGGTATTGTTTGCGGCTTTTGCCAGCTTCAGTTTCCGGAATGCTTAGATGAGGCTGTTGTGCAGCACTAACTATTCGATAGAAAACATCATTATGATCGCGTAATTTCATGCTGATGGGTATAGGTGACTCGATTCCCATCTCAAGGGTTACCTTGCAGGGAAAAAAAACATAAAATTAGGATCAACAATGTAGTGAATGCTCATACTTCATTCAAAAATAGAAGAGATCATCGAACATACTGGAACTAACTATCCACGATCAAAAGCATTAGAAGATGTAATTTAATCCCACATGGGCGTACCAGCATAAGGTATTATCTTAATCTCATATATGGATGTACTATTATCTCATTTTAATTGAATATATAGGTGTTTGATTGCTTTCAATTAAAAGGATATTATGGTAACATTAGCAAATTGTGTAAAGTATACAGGCAGTGTTGGGCTTTTACCAGCATAAGTGCTGGCACAGTAAACCAAACGTTTACTGGCTCATGTGCCTGTGGCCATGCACATGATAACCCAATTTTAGGGCCAATTCTAGCAGTTTCTTATTATGGGATTTCGTTCACATGTGACAGGTTGGAATTTTTCAATGGCTGTGAATCTTCATCGATGGAGCATTCTAGAACCCAGGCAAGACCTTGGCTGCATTTGGAAGCCTATGGGAAATCATCTCTTGTGGAGAAGACAAGTTTATTTTTTTGGAATTTTGTGTCCAAGTGTTCAAGGTGAGATTCTCTTATTTTTCTCCACTAGCATTGAGAGAGAAGTATGGTAAATTGAGGGGACATTATGCAAGGTGAAGAATAGACATTGATTTGTCCTATTTACATTGTATTTTTCGCTGATATATACTTGGATTTTCTCCGTGGAATAGGCTAGCATTGGACCACGTTAAATTGATCGTCTTTGTGTGTGTTATTCTACCAAGGGAAACGTCCCACCACATGGCATTGGAGTAAAGATTTCATCTAGAGACACCAGATATAGATTTACAAGTATGCAGTTTGTAGTGGCGAGTTTTAATTAGTGGTAAAACGATCTCTAACCTTATTGAATGGTATCAAAGGGACTAGTGATCCCAACATGCAATGGCAACTTAATGCTACATTACAATTCCAAATTTCCATGAAAGTAAATAATATAATAATATAGACAAACAAAATAACAATGAACAAAACATGGCTAGAAGTACCCTAGTTGAATCTTGTATGCTCAAGGGATAGGCATCAAGGTCATCCTTCGCAGAAATGATAAGACAAGGAACTTCATAGCCAGTGTTTTCTCCATGATAAGCAACTTGCTCCAGTAATTCTTTGGTTCTCTTCCAAGATTCTTCATTGAAACTACAAATAAAAAACTGATGTTTAAACTCCCTATGAAAAAAAAAATAAAATAGTAGAAATGCATAAAAAATGAAGATAACTTGCAAAGCAACACCCAGTAGCTAACAACATTATTGGGTTTACTCTGTCCAAAAGAACAGCAACAAGACCATTCTAAATTGTCCAGCTAAAAGATGAAACATGTCACAGCATGGACGCGTGAAGGATGATATGGATCTTTTAAGAGAGCAAGTCCAAAACATGCAGAAAGAGAACACAACATTGTTACTCAAAATTTAGCCTTTAACCCCACCATACATGTGTAGACATGACACATCATGGATGCAGACATGATATACGAGTCCGGGCAGTTGGACACAAACATGATATACAAGTCCGAGTAATCGTCCTTGCCTATGAGAGCTAGAAGAAACGAAGGAAACCTACCAGTGACTTGCGTGGTGGGAGAACCTAGAGTTCAAGAGTGCCATGCACGACCAAGGAGAGCATTATTGAATCGGTTGCACGTAGGTGGCCCATTGCTTGCACGTAGAGAAGGGATTTCAAAGTTCAGTAATGTTCTTGAAGCGGTGGAATTTGGCTCTCATGTCGCAAGTAGGTGGCCTGTGGGAGAAGCTTGCCTCTGGAGGAAAGGGAGTAGTTCACATTGAGAGGAAGAGAGCAGCTTGTGTTGGAACTAAAGGTGGGTTAGGGTTATGGAGCATATAACTTAGATAAATTAGTTTATATAAATTCATATTTTAAAAATATAAATTCAGATATAAGTTATAAGTTATACTTGTTATAATAATAATTACTATATACTATATGCTATATAATTTAAAAGTTAGGTTATATAACTTCTAACATTATATAAATTAATTAGCTATTATTTGATCAAATTTTAGTATTTGAAGTTTAAGATCAATTCTGTCCTCATTTTGAGAAAATCTCGTGCCTAAAAAACTCATGTACCTAAGACTCATATCCAACATGGATATGGATCTACTGTTTCACAAGTCTGAGTAACATATACATTCAATGCACTTAGGGAACCTTTTTAACATTGCACTCATCTATGAGAACAAAACCCAACTTATCCTATTTTCTGCATCTATGGATTTGAAAATTCAAATCTGAGTTCCCTCTTCCATCTAGAACACTTAACTTTTTATCCACTCTTTTAATTATTTTTTTTAATTCATTGCTTTACATCTTTCAAGGATCCTTATAGCCGATCTCACTGAATGTATCATACTTGATTGCTGTAATTTTTGAATTACTTTACATCTTTCTCTCCTTTTGTTAAGCACCATGATCAAATTCTCAAGGGATCGATTACAATCAGTTAGAATCAACAACATAGAATCATCTGACGTCAATTGGGTTGATTTCCAATTGATTCAACAAAAAATACCAATATCAATACATGGTGGATCTAAACGAACATAGATTTAGTTATCTTAGCTATCTTAGCTAGAACAAGTCTTACAGACCAACCATTGGGGTCAGCTACTTGAACCCCCTCTCCATTGAACAAGACTATGCTATCTAATTAGTTAGATGCACAACAAGAAAAGAGTGGTATGCTTTCTGTTTCAATATTAATTAAAATAGACAAATAAAAGATATAAAAACACTATAAAATTTAATGATTAATGAATTCATTATCCAATCCACTCGTCAAAGTTCTTGGATGGTGTGAATGCAGGATGAAAAGTTCATAACTAACAACTATAGCTAGAGCATAGTACCTGTCATAGATGAATACAGCTATATCACATGCTGCCAAAGACTCCTTGTTGGAAAGCAAGTTTTTTACTTCCTGTTCAGGTATCTCTCGCATTACAAGTATCTTTTTAGTACCCTACAAAACAACAGATACAGAATTAGAAATGCAAATAAAAATAAGTAAACTAACTCTGCAAAAAGAAAAGGAGATGGGAGAAAAAAGTCATTGTGCAAGTTATCAAGTCTTGGATTATGGAAAGATTATGAAAGTAGGTCTTCAAGTATATGTATTGGTGATTAAAAAGAAACGAGACTGGTACAACTCATGCTGTATGACAGTTACAAAATAAAATTGATCAGAATGAGAGAAGACAAGAGCTAGCAGAAAAGAAAGATGAGGAAGGGGGAAGAAAAGGGACCTTTAAAAGGATATGAAGTTTAACAATTAAAAATGACCAGCAACTTTGGTTGAGTTCTCCCACAACTCCATCCCCTCGAGGATCCACTTATCTAACAAGTTTGGAACTAGACGCAACTTAGGCAACATGAATAGCTGTTTTAACTAAGTTTTTAATTAATGCAAACTAAGTCAAATATGAAAAAAAAAAAAATCGATTCAAGGCTTAATTTGGATTGGATTGAGAGTATTAAATCAAATGAGGTGTGGGCATGTAGTGTGGGCTAAATTTGATGGGTGCCAGCTTGAACTGGGATCAAATTATAGTCAAATTGATCAAATTAGTCTGCACCATCATTAAGATGAACAAGCCTTCTCTACCTGTTACTCCTCCTAATTTAAAAGATTTTAACTTTCAAAATATACAATCTATTGGTTATTTGAACATGTGCATACAATCTCAAGTTGATTTGTCTTATTGTACCATCTATTAGAGTTACCTCTAATAAAAATATACATAGTTTTTGTCTTTTCGTTAGCTACATAGATCCATCCTTAGCATTCACATCTTTGCTACAGTTGTGCTCACTAGAAATTTAGCCAAAGATTCGGGAAAAAAAATAATGATGCAATAAAAGAAAGTAATAAAACAAATGGTGCTTCTTTGTTCAGCTGCACTTACATTGTGAAGATCAACAACATTAGTAGAAAAACGATAAGATGTTGTAGGAGTATATTTCTCAGAGAATGTCCTGTATGACAAAGGATGAAAAAAAGATATAATCCCTAAGAAGCCATGCTAAAAGATAACAAACATTGTGAGAAGTTATCCTGCACCTGAACAATATGAGACAACCAGACAGATTAATTGATCAATTTATTGCAAAAAAAAAAAAGGCTCACCTTCCAATAAAGGAATTTAGCAATGTGGTTTTCCCTGCATTTTTAGGGCCAAAGACAAAGCATTGAAAAACATTTCTTTGTGTACGTTGCTTGTTTCGATCCAAACGCCTTTTTCTTGTTACATGAAATACTGAAGCAGGATCACCAGTATAGCCAATGTAAATCAAGTTAGCTAAACTAGCCTTTGGATCTTGAAGTGCCATAAGAGCCCACTGCAACAGATAGAATATGTTGGTCAATAACAAAGCACAACCAAAAGTGATGCATCGAGGAATTCTTATAAACACAAGAACAAAAAAGAATAAAAAATCAAGATAAATAAATTTCATAGAATATGCTAACATCTATCACACTAGGAAAGCTCGGCTACAAACAAAAGGTCACTTTTAGTATATGTAAAAAGGAATTCATGCACAAGGAAAATTCCAAGTTATTACGAGATTTATTAACTTCAATCTGAATGCAAAAATTTGTAATGATTAACATTGGTGTTGTAAAGGAACTTCAGATAAATAGCATAGGCCAAGGTGAGGTTTAGAACATTCAACGAGTTACTGAAATGATAGCCTGTAAAAGTACAAAAACCCAAGTGAAGAAAGTGGGATAGGAAATTCAAAATCTGGACATCAAAAGATAACAAAAAGACAAATCACCAAATAAATTCCACTACAAACTTGTGCTCGATATATTCTTTATGCCCCCGGGGCTATGGTGCAGCAGTAAGGCAACTAGTCGCTATCTCAGGCATCCGCGGTTCGATCCCCAGCTATGGCGTATTTGCAGGAATTTTTCCTCCAAATGAAGCACGAACCCTGGACGTTGGGCTTCTAGACCGCCCACCGCGAGCGCTTCCTGATTTACCCTGACGGCCGGTGGGAAATTTCCGTCAGGTCGGGCCGGCTGCCCGAGGTTGGAAAAACCTCGTTAATCATTTTTTTTCGATATATTCTTTATAGTTCATGCACTGGTGATCCAGTATATTAAACCAACCAGGCTAAGTCATTTTATACTTTGGAATCTGGTATATACTGATATAATGGAGACAGAGACTAACTGGACCAGTATCTAATCATTGCATGTATGTTTAAAGTGAGATTGGATGCACCTAGGTAGAAAATTTCCATGAAAGCAAAATGGCTTCCCATATGTAAGCAAAGACCTCCAGTGAACAAGACAAATTGACTATCGCAACACCAATGGATCACTGACTTGTTAGTGCTTGCCATCCTGACTCCGGTGGTTCAAAGAATCAGTGATGCAGCACAAACAAGCCAAAAAATAAATAGACAAGGCACCAGGCTAATCAGCCTATTGATATAGCACCAGGATCACTCAAAACTTTTGAAAAGAGAAAAAAAAATGATAGAATGAAAGCTAATTCAATTACGTGGGATCCTGTGCTTACCCAATTCTTTGTAAAATAACTAACCTAACATATCCCAAAAAATATATAATAAACTTTCTTGGAAAACTGCAGTCAAATTGGCTTCCCACTCTTCTACTCCTATCTTGTCTTGAAAGAAAAATAAGATTTCCAGAAACAATATTGCTGAGGGTGACACCTGATGTGTATGTTTCATATATAATTTTTAATATTGTTTTACATGCATTTTGTTCATCACATGAGCATATTTTCACATCTTTTATATTATTTTCACTCATTTAATTTAGAGAACTGCTCTTTGCACTTTTTGATTGCCAGTGAATTCGAAGATTAATTAGAGTTAAAAAACCTTGAAACAAGAGTCCACATCAAGGAATACGCTTTGGTCGTGTCTCATAACACAGGCGTGTTCCTCCCAGTGAAATTAGATGTGAAACGGAGCATCCACGGAGTTTGCAAAGCTTGACATGGGCTGGTCGTGCCCACAAGCACGGTGGTGCTCTCCCTCATACCGAAAAACGAGGTTAGTCAGCCTCCGACACATCTAGGTTGTGCCAACTAGCACGACCGTATTCATCGATCTAGCCTCCAACACGCCCAGGTATTGCCAACGAGCACGGTCGTGTTAAACCGCCCCGCCCCGACAATTTTGAAAAGACGGGATGAATTTGGAATACTTTAGAGGCTTTTGAAGTTATAAAAAGACCTATGGGCTCATTTTGAGGGATCAAGGGGGTTTCCTTCTAACGAGGAACCAAGTGTCATTTCCAAGGAGCCATCGAGATTCCATCCTCCCAAGAGATTGGAATTCATCCGAAGACAACTACGGACACCATGATTACCTTTCTTCTAACTTCTCATTGATTTGGGTTATAAAATGATTTTCTTCATGTCTTGTGGTTGTAACTACATATCCATGATGAAGTTCTCTTAATTCTAGGATAAGGGAGTAACCCAATAAATTATTGACACTTGTTGAGTGTTTATTTATCTCATGACATGTTTGATTTATGATCCGATTTTAATATGCATACATGACTATGACACTCGCATGAATTTTCATATATTACGGGATGCAAGGACCGAGAGGTAAACCCATTCCCCGATCATTCACGAAAGTAATTCAAAACCTCATGAGTGCACCATTGGCTACACAGAGCTTATTGGGTTTACCCCGATTCGACGTCATGAATTAGGGGATAGCACTTAGAGGACCGTGTGGCATCGTGACAGGAGCCTCCCTGAGAAAGCAGTCGCTTTAGTAAGATTACCCTCAAAACAGGTGCAACGTTTGGGTAATCACACTGATACAATTAAAAAAGTATATATCGAATACATCAAGATAAACCACTTTCATAATTATCAAACACAGATAAAAAGGGTGAATAACGTTTATGGTGTCGATAATGAAATCGAAATCCTAGAATTGCTCCCAAAAAAAAAAAAAAAAAATTCTCCTGCAAACTTACTTTGTTGATTGATTTTG
>JAGFNQ010003122.1:318589-365899 GCA_024364735.1 Boesenbergia rotunda
TCAATGCATCACCGGGACCGCATGACGAGTTCAGATGTGTCACCAGGTCCGAGCGACGCCTCCGAGGCCATTGTTAGGCTCGGGCGATGCCTCCGGACCCATTGTCGGGCCCTGGCGACACCTCCGAGCCCAACGGTGGCATAAGAAGGTGAGTTACTACCTAAAGCACCGCCTAAGGCGGTGCAGTTAATGTTCGCCTCCCGCCTAGGCGGCCGCCTCAAACCACCATTTAGAACAGTACCTAACAAGGTCTATATGAAGAGAGAAGGTTTGACATTCCTAACATATGGTTAGTTGCACCTGAATCAATGATCCCAGCACGATTAGAATTGACACTAAGAAAGGTTGTTGTCATGCAATTACCTTTTTGAGCTATTGGACAAGGTTTTTTCTCAGACTCAAGGAGTTTGTGCAATTACTCTATTTGTTCATTGGTGAAAGGAAGTAAGCTTAGAAAAGACTGCCCCTCTTGATCTGAGATAATAGATAATAGTCTGAAGTGCACGGTCTTCACCATCAGTTATTTTCTTCCAATTTTTGCGATTCTCATGGATTTTCCAACATGTTTCCCGCATGTGCCATCGGCGTTTACAATGGTCGCACCATGGCCATCTAAAACTTTTGTCATCTTTCTTGCTTCCTCTTGAAAACCTTTAGTAACAAGGGCAAAACTTTTCAAACCTAAGTTAGCTAGAGATACTCAGATTTAAAGAACTCTTCACAAATGTTTAGCCTAAACTCAAGGCTATGGCATGCAAAGCAAGGGGAACCGGATGTGACTTCCTACTATAATGAGTTGATGACGTTGTGGCAAGAACTAGATCTATGTTATGATAATATTTGGAAGTGTGTGATGATAGTGTTCCTTTATAAAACAGCAAGAGAATAATCAGATGTTTATTGAAGTCTATCGGTTGATACTGACAAATACCAAAGGTTAGTTGAGAAACTAATTTACCTATCTCAGTCAGTGTTATGAGTCAATTCATGCATGCACCATTTGAAAAACACCTTGAGGATGTCATTGAGATATTTGAAAACGACTCTCGAAAAAGGCCTAATTTCCAGAAAGACTAAACAAAGGAGTGTTGATGTGTTTGCTGATGCAAATTGGACAGATAGGTTAATGACAGGAGATCCATTTATGTTAGGACAGAGGGAATTTAGATATCTCAATAATGGTATGATATTGTCCACTTTGAGACTAAACGCTTATGACTTTATTTTTGGACTTGACCCAAAAGACCTCATACCAATGGAGATATCTTTTACTTATAAGCACATGATTTTTTCCCAATGTGTTTTCAATGTGGGACTATGTTTGTAACCTTGTAACCCCAAGAACTTCATGCTACTGCACCTTTGAATGAGGAAAGCTAGTATCATGTAGAAGTAAGAAGCAAAGTGTTGTAGCTAGAAGTAGTGCAAAAGCTGAGTTTAGAGCAATAGAATACTTGAGGAGCTCAAAAAGACCATAGAACTTCCATTGAAATTATATTTGTGATAATAAGGTCGCAATAAGAATTGGTCATAATCCTGCCCAACATGATAGAACAAAACACATTGAGATTTATCGACATTTTATAAAGGAGAAACTTGAAACTAAAATCATTTGCTTACCATTTGTACCTTCAAACCAACAAATAGTGGGCATCATGATGAAGGGACTTCAAGAGTCGACTTTGAATGGTTAATGAGCAAGTTGGGCATAATTGATATTTATGCACCAACTTAAGGGGGAATGTTGGAAACTTAGGAGATCCTGATTGCATAAAATTAGAAATAATCTTTGAAAATCAAGAAATAATCTTTGATTTTAGTAATTACTATTTCTTATGTTTCCTTTCTTTTATTTGTTCCTATTTCTATATTTTGTATCTTCTATTTATTGATGTAATTTCTAGTTCAAAAATAATAGCAATTACTTTTCTTCCGGATTTTCTTCAATATGCATATGATTGAGAAAATTTGTACACCATTAATTTGCAAGGGAGATCTTCTCAAGTTTTGCCCAACATGAGACAATTTGTAATTTCTGAAATTTGGCAAGGAATGATATCAATTTTATCGTATGTTACCTTATAAATCGCATCTTCCTCAATTGTTTTACCCTTGCTTTGATATTCTCTATCCCAGGGTAGAAACAATACTCCAAGATAATTTCCATGTATCTACAATATACAATTGTCTCCACAAATCAAAATTTATTTGAATTTATTCTTTATTTTCTACCAAACCATCTATTTTCAAGTTTGTCGTGAAGGATTTATCTATTTTATCACTATTAACTATCCTAAACCACCTCTTAAAACGACAATTTCAAAACCAAATACATCAAAGTCCTAAGTAGAGGATGAAGAGTCAAGCATGTCATAAATAGCCCTTCAAACTCCCATCTTATCCCAACACCACCTACTATTCAGATCCCATCACAGGCCTTTCCCATTGCTTTAATGGTATTCATAAGTTTAACACCTTACATCCTCTTTCTTAATACGTTACTTAGGCTTCATTGGCTTCCAGTCTTCTACTTGTCTTTCCATGTTAAAATTCTCCATACTTACTTAAAGGCTCTTTCAGATTAAAGGTGTAGACAACTAATGATTGGAAAGATGGCAAATCCTAATGGTACATGGTTTTTTTTGTTTGGCAAACAATTTTGGGTTGCAAATGAATGTTTTTCATTAAAATATTCTCTGACTGCTCCATTGACAAACTTAAAACTAGATTAGTGGCAAAATGACGGTTCCGACCTAAACATCGTGGAGGGTCAAGCCACCAGTAAATGAACATAGGCAGGTTATACGTCTCCTGAGGGGATGCCAATGAGGGAGATGAATGAACCTTAGGCTCAAAAAAAAAATATTTTAGAATGGCATCGAGAGCAGTGGGGTGTGCGTGAGTTGGAGGTATTAGTGTAAGCCCTAAGAGTCAATCATTAGTTGATTGACTTAGGTCATATAGTAACATATTTATGAATAAAAAATAATACTTTGGTTATTATATTTACTTCATGCTAGTGCAATAAATATAATAATATCCTAGAATCGTAGGTTCTAATACATAGCACATCAATTGGTTGAATTGATTATGAGAGACTGTAGAGAACACTACTCTTAACTATTCTTAGTCAAGCATTAATAATATACAATGGCAATATTAATATGTTGAGACTAGCATGTAAGTCAATTGATGACTTGATTTCACAAGTCATAGATATGAGATATCAA
Organism: Boesenbergia rotunda; assembly: GCA_024364735.1. Lineage (NCBI taxonomy): Eukaryota > Viridiplantae > Streptophyta > Magnoliopsida > Zingiberales > Zingiberaceae > Boesenbergia > Boesenbergia rotunda. Next base: position 321,820 of record JAGFNQ010003122.1, read on the forward strand.
GTTGATATATGAATATATATTAAAGAATATGAACACAATTGACCCGCCATGAAAAAGTTACATGGATCGTTATATGAGTGTCATAAATTTTTTCACAGTGACCATCGGTATGAATAGTCCTTAGACATAAAGTCACTACGATTCCCTACATAGAGTTGTGTATTTTGGTATCGGCAAACATCACCCGTAATAAAGTGGACTATAAAGTCGATCACTAGATATGCAACAAATTATGCGAAGGGATGTGAGTGATGTAAATGGGGTCTATCCCTTCCATATCACGAGAGTGATATTTGTGGGGGGCCCTTGATTGAGTAGAACTACTAATGCATGATCATGCTCAAATGAGTCAATATGAGATATTAAGCTCATTTGGTTAAGTGAGTCTACTTGGGGATCAAGAAACACAAATTAATAAGAAGATGACACGTTCTATGCCTCATTGATCAATCTAGATATCGAGGATAACAAGATAATAGACATTGAAAGGTTAGGTCAGCTCTCGACATTCTCATCATTTGAGCAGCAATGATGCATTGCTAGATGTCACTCATTTGTTTATGTATCTAAAATGATTTTAGATACATTGCCAACGTTTCAAAAGTCTATTAAGTCACACATAAAGAACATGTTATTTTGGAGATGCATTTATTTTAATTTGATCAAAATATGATGAAGTCTAATCCAAAATTGGATTAATTGAGTTATACTCAAATGAATCAAATTAGATTATAGGATTAAGTCTAATCCGAAGTATACTCATTAGATTAGACTCAACCATGAATGAGGATTAATATTCATTAATAAAGATTAATGGAGTTTTAATAAAAGGAAAATCAAGAGGCTTTGGTATTCATTGAGATTAATAGAGTATTAATAAAAGGAATACTAAGAGGTTTTGGTATTCATTGAGATTAATAGACATTAATAAGTTGGGAAGACCAAAAGTCAAAGACCTTTTGTTTTCATTAGATGAATATAAAAGAGCCATTTTTGGTGGATTGAAGTAGTAGTAGTAGTTGTTGTTGTTGATCTTCTTCACTTGGCCGAAAGCCTCTCAAACCCTCTTCTCTTCTTATCCAAACCACATTCAAGTGGCTAACACCACGAAGGTAGTTCTTCTCCGAGACCAAATTCGTGCGACGAACGAAACGTGTTCGTGTGGATGGCGCAGCCATTCTAATCGTACTGAGATCCGCAAAACCAAAGTTGCTGTCAGGATTGTACTAAGGGCACGCAACAAAGATAATCTCTCGATCAAACATTGTATAGTTTTTTCGCATAGATCTCTGGAAGGGATCAATTTTTTCCGCTGTGTAATATGATTGTTTTTCGCATAAGATCCCAGGAGGAAATAGGGAAACGTTCGAGAGTTCAAGGGTTGGTGTGCTAGTACTTGCGCCCGCGCGAGCGAGCAATCTTTTAAAGAGTCGTTGAGGCTCACGTTCTCCTCAATGTGTGCTAGTGTTGTCCACGTTTCAAGAGAGGTGGTTGCATCGCCCCCATGATCTCCGATGTTCTTGCTAGCGATTGGTATGGGGGAGCCACGTGGTCCCATGTTCTCTATGTTTTCCCCGCACCCCGCATTTCAAGTAAGTCGTGTCGAAAACATTGGGGGGGGGGGGGGGGGTTCAATAAGGCTAGCAAGAGACCCTGAGCTGGGCTAACCGCTCGTGGTAGATCTCGGGCTGGGTCGGAGGGAGAGGTCGACATCATGTGTCTGAGCTAAGGAGTCAATGATGTCGGGCCTAACTCAGGAGTCGGATGTATAGCCGAGTTGAGAGGTCATGAGACCAAGATAGAAAAGAATAGGTCGGAGCGAGCGTGCTAAGAAGTGACCAAGCTGAATCGAAGTGGTTGAAGGGGTACAGGTATCTTGAGGTGAGTGGATACATTAGCTCATATTGAGGCTCATTAGGACATGCCGAGCAAAGATCTCGAGGTTGCCTACCCGAATTCTCAGGGAGGTAGGCACTCAAGACAAGCAGCAGCGGAGTACCTCCCGACCTCAATGGGAGGCTTGACATACTTAAAGAAGTCCTTCCTAACCTTCGCGAAAGGTCGACTGTAACGTAGAGGAGTTGACTGTCAATGGAGGGTGATAAGTCCAAGAGGATAAGTCAGAGTAGGTGCAAATTGCTCAAATCAAGCTCCTTGGGTTCCACTAAAGTCGAACTGGGTTTCACTTGGGTTTTGACCGCCAGCTCAGCACGGCTATTGACTTCACAGGACACATAGAGACCGTATATTTCCACCACATCAACGACACACGTAGATATATGGTGTTAACTATATAAATATATTGCTGCAGTTCTCTTTTCCCTACAATTGCAATTATTCTCAATAGTTATTAAAACAATCAGAAATCAAGAATCCTTTACTTCACTATAATTTATATGGGGACACATATATGGACCAACCTTCTAAGTTTGTTGCTTATAAGAAGCTTAAGCTAACCTTCTGTCTAAAGTAAAAAAGTATTTATATGTACTAAAGCAATTCTTAATAGTATGGTCTGATAAACATGGCTAAATTCATCTTCAGTTTAGTTATCAAGAGTATATCAGTATTCAATTTTTGCATCTCAGTCAGGAGCATATTCTTCTTATTATTTATGTGGATAAAATCATCATAATTGATGACAATTTTGCAAGCAAGATTTATATTGACGCCTTCAAACTGAGGATTAAGTGAATTGAAGTGCTTGACATAGACGTTTTAAGTCAGAGAGAGATACTTGGAATACATAAGAAAGCTATTATGTTTAGAGTTAATCTTAAGGATCTAAATGTGAAAGAAGAAGAATACGTACATACAGTTGGAGGGTAGAAGGGGTGCCTAAACGCAATGATAAAGTTGCTACCGTGAGACCTTGTGGTCACAAGTTCGAGTCAAAAAATAAACTCTTGCAATGCAGAGTAAGGTTGCATACAATAGACTCAATATGGTCTGCCCCTTCCCGGGACCCCACATTGTGCACCGAGCTGCCCGTCGATATATAAAGTTAGAGGGAACTACTTTAGGAATAAACCCTAATAACTTCACCAATTTAACATTAATGTAGTATTCTGTTGTTTCACATCACATGGCACATAGGCAGAAGCATTGTTTACATTTTAGTAAAATGATGTAAGCTGTGTAAGGTTGTCATAGTAGTAAGTTGTATGAATGTAAATAACCATCAATGCACTTTTAATAGGATATGACTCATACATGAACCTCACCCTCAAACATTGAAAGTTGTTTGGATGAATCAAACATCGTTATACATGTCTAATGATTCATCTAAATACGAGACTATATGATACAATAGTTTGCTCCTCTTACCGATGATGTCTACATCATTCTTAGTCAACCTTGGTTGCATCATATGAAATTGATGGCCTAAGTTTGCTAACTAAAGGAACCAGTCCAATCAACTTATATAGAATAAAACAAAGGGTGTGCTTAATAATCATTCAATATTGAAACATACCACCTCTTGAAGTGACTCTTTGGCAGTCTATTGGTCAAGCTACCTATTTGCAATTTCTCAAATGGCCGAATCCCCTCTAGACACCCCGCCCCCACCCTGACCGTACTCCTGGCCGTACTTATTGTTGCTGGTTCATTTTTTTTTTTATTGGAAGCTTCAACCATCCTTAACAATTTTCTAGGAGGCAATCCATCAGATTTCCTTAACCTCAGAACCCTACTCTATCTTGAAGACCATATTTTTCCCTTGTCTTGGCTAAATACATTTCAAGTTAAAGATCAATCATAATCTAAAAAGACTTGGTAATTAACCTAACTAAAACAAGGAAGAAAAGGAAGCCCAATATGCACAGAACCATAAAATGGCGGCATACATATTAACATTTCAGGTTAAAAGCAAAAATCTTGAATCTTAAGGTTACAAAATAGAAGTACCTCAGAAATGAATCCATCAAGTGACAAACCACCTAAAACATTCTTCTCTGCAGCATCCTTGTAAGGAGATTCGGACCAAGGGCTATAAAGAACACAATAGACTTAGGGCAAAAGAAACCAAAAGAAGCACGAGAAAAGATATTGTATTTCACGCCATTGAAATTATACTTTAGCAACAAAAAGCCCAAGCACTTTAACAAACTGCATTCATGTAATAAATGCAGGAACCAAATTATCAAAGCAGGGCACCTATGGATTATAAGTGTTGTCGCCATGTGGTAGCTTTGATCAGAAAAGTAAGGAACGAAAAGGCTAGTGACATGCATTTCAGAACAAGATTGGCTACATCTCCAATTTGTGCTACTTGCTTCAAGCCGTTACATTGTTGGAAAATGATTGGCTAAAATTTCAACACGTTCTACTTGCTTCAAACCGTTACATTGTTGGACAATGATTGGCTAAAATTTCAATACATGCTATTTGCTACGGTATCTGAGAGTCCAGGCTACAATTACAGCAAAACTTTTAAGAACTAACTGAGGAACATAATGAAATATATATATTTTTATAGGTGAATCAACCACACAATAAAAAAAACACCAAGCAAGGAAATCCAAAATTAGAAGAAATATTAGTGTGTGGGAAAAGCAAGAGACAAGGAAGTGGAAATAATAGAATACCATACATATATAAAGAAAATATTTTTAAAAAAGTGGGAGAGGGCTTTCCCACTTGCTCCTTTATGAATTTATTTGGCAAATTTCCCAAACCACACACCGAGTTCGGGTAATTCTTAAACAGCACACAACAATTCAGGAATACTAAAAGCATACTCCTTAAAACCAAAATATCCTAAATACACCATGTTTGGCACACAAATACCTCCCTTTTAAATCAATCCAAACTAGAATAGTTATAGAATATCCTGTCTCCATTGGTGTTACACTAAAAGTATGAATAACATAGTATACTAGTGAAATTATCCATTTAATAGTTCCATGTAAACATATATAACCATGCAACCAAATAAATAATATGTAACAATTTAAATTATAAAAATGTAGAACACGTCATATATATATATACGGAATAAGTCATGATCGAGTACATGAGAAACTAACTCTTAAATAACACTTATAAGTTACCACACCAAAAACTTACTAAAAAAATATTTCACAATCAAAAGAGCCAATCCTTTGAACAAGGGTTGAAGTATTATTCAATGTCAAAGTTTTATAATCAGTAAAAAATGGGACTAGGTATCGTGTATGTTGACACTTGACACAATTTTACACATTTTAGACTCGTGCATATAGCAACTCAAATGAGTTCTAATCTTATAATCACTTATCTCTGAATATAAACTAATTGAGATTGAGATTAGGGAAATTCTTACCCAAATCCAAGGTTCATCTACCTTTATTTATTTATTATGACAAATAGGGAATGTTGCAAGTAGGTTTTTTACCCCTTAGATATTTATAAATAAGTCAAACAAATTAAATTGTAGATCAAGTTAAAAAGTATATCACAATCATCTCGAACAATAATTAAATATTACTAATAATAAAATTACAATTGTGCATACAACATTTACTATTGGTATCATCCATATAATTCACAAGAACTAAATAAAATAATATTCTGTGGACATTTAGCATTGGATTGATTTCTCATGTCTATAAATATATCTCAGCAGCCATTCGGAGTTAGAATTAGATTAATATAATCTGAACTGGAACAAACATAGATAATAGATGAGCCATGATTACTTCGACTCCATCATCACTTGTCTTTATTGTTGCTTGTGCTCTAGTTGGTTCTTCCCCTCTTATAATGTCCTATCTTTTTTATAGTGTTTTTATCTTGTCCCCATGATTGAAAAATTGGATTGAAGGGAGAATCATGGGAAGAGAATATCAACTACGATAGGCATTCTTTCAATCAATACGATCAATATTATATCAACAAAGATGGACAATGACACTTCAATCAACATGGTATCATTGGTTGGTAGTTGAAATGATCCGTTTTCGTTATGCCGATGTATCAATCCACAATTGAAACCATACTCAAAAAAGAAAAAGAAATGATAAAATCACATATTTTTTAAGAAAGGACTAGATATTTAATTTGGTTCAACCAAGACAAGTTAAAAATAAACCAAATTTTAGTTTCTTTAAATGTAAGCATATTTGGCCATAAACTACATACAATTCCAAGTAGATGGCAATGAGCAACACAATAAAATAAACCATAGATATAAGACCATATATGCTACATATGATGCAGTCCCTTGCTGCAATTGCTTAATGCTTAAGCAACTGCATAATAAAATCATGTAAATTATCCTTTTCATGGCAGGGCAATAGTGGATCATTTTAATCACCTAACATTGAATATATTACATCGATGGTCTTCCATTAATTCTTAATCTCAATTTACACAACTAATAGCAAGTATTCACCTTCCACATTCCACATGTACACATGAACTTTATCTTATAGCAATTTTGGCTAAAGAAATCTAAAAGGCATATGTAAAACGATTGATTAAACAAGATTTAAACACATAAAATCCTTATTATTAACCAGTATTTCAAATGTAATTTTATATCTAACCAAAAAATTGTTAGAGGAATTAGACTACAAGAGTTATTACTCTAGTGGATTTAATCATATAGAAGAGTTCTAAATTTAGAGATTTCCCATACATGTGATGCTTATATCATATTCAATATAATATTTTTTGCCTAAATTCAACGAGGTGTCCGTGTGCCAGCCTCTTTCTAGGGTATCATTTTATAAAAATATTCCCCATTAAGGCATCAGTTTTTCATTTCCATACTCTTAACTAGTATTGTTTCACATGTAAAGCTACCTTCATTCTCCCTTCATGTGTGGTGTGTGTGCAAGTTGGGAAATTATCATGAGATTATAAATATTCATGTAATGGTTATCTCATATCAAATGCAATACATGATATCGAAGCCCCTTTATAGGGTAAGGTTTTCTAAAAATATTCCCCATAGGAGGCCTAATCCTTCGTTACTCTCGCCTAGTATTGTTTCCCATGCAAAGCCTCCCTCCTTCATGAGGACAGGTACACAAGCTGGCATCCTCATCTTGCTGCAGATCATGCATGCCCACTCTCAGCGATGGCTGGCAACGTTGTAAGCTTCTTCACATTTGGCCACACTTCTCTACTACACTGCATCCACAATTGCAGGTGAATCCCAAGCTTTCTTGCCAACTTCTTCCTTCCCCTTAAAAAGGTGCCACATATAGCCAAGCTAAAGATTGGCATAACACATCCCCTCTTTGATGTCATGTGCAACAATTTATGGTCGTTGTCTATCAGATGTTGTCGCATGCATCTTTGTTGCACGCCTGCACGACTACCAAAAGAACAAAATATGATTTGCGAAGGACAGGAACTAGGATTTGAGTGCCAGTTAGCATCGTTCCTCGGTGACTCCTTCATGCGTCATTACCAAAAGTATAGGTCAACTATAATCTTCTTTCGCCATCCTGCTTCTCCATCATGTATTAGCAAGGAGTCTCCCTTCAAGTGCTCTGGCACACCACATCCAGAACTAGTGGCTCCAGATCCTCATCCTCTTTGTTTTCCATCAATGCTTTACTGAAGAAGACTTCAACCAGCATAAAGCACTAAGTATGCTCAGCTTTCCCTTAACTTGTTCTCCCTTAGGCATTCTAGAAAATGTCATCGTGAAAGAAAGTTTATTGGAATTTCGGTGAGTAATTTGTAGTCATGCATGGTTGAAAAACAACATTGAAGCTAAGCTAAAGGGATCACTGCACTACTAATCTCCACTCACAACCCAACTGCCTTCCTCTGCTCATTGCAAGAACAACCGAGGGTACACTAGCACTACCACTACCAGTATTTGCTATCAATCCACAAGCTTGCCAACAACCACAACTCGCGTGGATATGAGCATCACCAATATGCTTGTGCTTACTCTATGCATGACTTGAATCGACCAACTACTGACTATAGTGTCTCATGAGAACACAAGCACCGCTAATACTAGTCTTTGCTCGCAAACTGACCGCCCACTACTCCATTGACAACAACGAAAGCTTTGCAAATCTAAGGGCAAAGTGTTCCACAACCCTTGCTTCATTAGGTAGCTAAGGAGATTAATCTGCTATGTTTTTTGTTTTATTTTGGTCATAGTTTAGTCTAGATTTCTGGTTCATATAGAAAATTGGAAAGAAAAAAAATAACAATTGGCAAAATCAACCGATAGCTATATGGATCGCCTGAGCTAAACGTGTGTCTGCAAATGTTGACACAATTTTTCTTAAAAAATTGGCATCACACGAGATTAAAATTTTTTGGAAAAACTAGAAGCTTCAAAGAAAGTAAGATTCAGCCGAGGATAATTCCTTCACATTTTGTTGATTCTTTATAATCACATTGATGAAATAATTATAAACTATATCAACTTAAAAATCAAGTCTAATATATTCCTAAAGATACTAACATGAATTGACCTTGTAAACTAGCTTCATTTAGGTAAGTCAACTCGATTTTAAAGCAATTATTGAGTGATAATGTGCTATAATGCATAAGGTACTAGCTTTTACCAGACAAAAGTTTTGTCAAGCAGATCCATGTAAAGGATAAATCAATGTGTAAAATATTTTTGTTGAATCTAAAGACAGGAAAATCATTGTATTTCTAATGCAATATATTTATCTATTTGAGGGATAACTTACTTTTCGGGAGCAGTTGAAAAAAGCTCATCGAGTTCAGAAGGTCGCAGAGCCCCATCCTACCAAATGATCATATACATATTTAGGTTGTATTAAGTAAACATGATGAAGTATAAGAATAAACATTGCATCATCAATCGAAGAATAAACATTGCATCATCAATCGATAAATATGATTGTGTCCCACCAATTCATAGATACACTATTCCAATTGAATTTCAATAATCTAAAAACTGCAGTTTTGAACTTTTGTTAAAGAAGTAAACACTTGAAACAGAATTATCTCAACTTAAAAATTGAATCAAACCTAAACTGTCGCAAGGATTTTCATTCAAGGACAAGAGCTAAACACTGGAAACTGAATTATCCTAATTTGTCAGTGCTTGGTGCATGCAATTGGGTAGTTGTGTACGAGCAAGTTAACCCATATACTACAACTGAATTATTTTCATTGGTTTAGCGCTTAAAATGCAATTGCATGGGGCTGCATCTCATCTCAATCACTTACATTTGACCAAATTATTATACATCAATATAAGTTGCATGTGTTATGAGACCAATATTTTGGCAATGAAGAGAACAAAAAACCCAATCAACTTCCCATTTCTTCATTAAATATACAAAATAGAGAATCTCCATATAAACAAAAGAATACTAATTTGCATAACATAAATGAAGAGACATCCAATCTGTTTAGTTGATGGCTTAACAGGAGGGGGGGAGGAAAAGAACATAAAAGCACATGAAAATTTCCCCTCGTTATTCAATGTATTCTTAAGATTCCTTTAAGCAATACAGTGATACAAATGCAATAAACACCTAATTTATTCACCACTGTAGAATCCAAGAAATTAAATAGAACATGTTCTGATATCAGAAGAGATATAATGATTTCATACACTGTCGATATCAAAAATGTGGAAGATATCCTTTAGGAATTCCAACGCTTCATCTCTCAGCTCAACAGTCTGCCAAAAAAATAAAATAATAATAATAATAAAATAACATAAAATAAAATAAAAATAACTTAAAATGTAATGCAAATTCTACCAAGATAAATACAAACTGAATATTACCATGTCACAATTTTGAAGAGAAATCATCAAATTACATCTATGAACCAATATTTGACTCAAAATAAGCACCAAGCAGGTTAGTTATAACGATGATGAAAGAAAAATTTTAGCTAATAGTGTAAGGAATGAACAATGGAGTAGACAGAGGAGATCCTAGATGGATATATCAAGGAAAAATAGAAGCATGCAAAGATATAAGTTGGAATTGCAAATTAGAGTGCAAACATGCAACTTGGGGCACCTAATGTCACTGATGAGTTTTCTTGAACACCATGTTGATACATGTGCTTCATACTAATCTGATTGAGCACTGAAAGAGGAACCCAATCAAGATTACAAGCCTAGCATGGAACAACAAACAAATTTGAAGTTGAAACTTTTCCAAACAAGTGTTTACCCTCATGTCTAACCAGGAAAATTAAACAGTGAATACCCACATAAATCATTTAAAAACAATCTTGGATCAAATAAAGCAATGAACAGTGATAAAAATCAAGAGCACCTGATCAGAAGCAAGTTTGAATGTTGTTGGTAGGAGTTCATCTTTCAGTTTAAGATCATTATCATAACCAAACTTCCTCAAGACTGACCAAGTTGTTTCTAGGCGGCCCCTTTCTATGAAAAGAGCATGTAGAAAAAGAAACCCAGTCAATGTTAGCCCGCGGTAATTAACTCCTTCAGGTATCTTCTCTTGGACAACCCTCTTAACCCCCACAATTTCAGATGGCTGGAGAGGAGCATTAAAACATCTAACCTGAAAGCTTTTAACACACAATTAATATGATTTATCTAATAAATTACTAACAACAACTGTTCTAAAATTCATTTAATGAACTTAATCTAGTACAAGAAAAAACAACATAGGCAAAACATAGAATAACCTGGAAGTTATTCAACTCAGCATCACTTAGTGCACCATCTCTATCATTGTCACACAAGATGAAGATTCTTTTCAAGGCCCTTGTGCATCGGGCCTTCAATGATTGTGTCTCCTGATCAAAAAGTGGAGCAGTTGGATGAAGAACTGCTTTCTGAGCATAATAAAAGACTTCTTGGACCTGAAACAAAAGAAGATTCCCAGACAAAATATGATTATAGTATAAAATCAAAAAATGATTAACAAATCTAAGCAGTTGACATAAACGACAAAAGAGAGGCGATAATTTATGGCATGGCATGCTAATGTTCCAAAAATAGTATTTACAACTGCTTTGTGTAAGTGCAGTGTGTGATAGGATTGTAGAGGTAGATGTGCAAAACCTTCACATACAAAGTCCACAAAAGACATGGCTGTACAGCTTCTACATAAGATATGTCAATGAACTTTACACAAGCATTATGCACGAATACTTGGTTGTAGACCTATAATCTAATTCCAACTAATAAGGTTGGTAATAAGAAATCGACATACATGTTCACATATCTCATGTGATTCACTAAGCTTCCACGATGATAATAAGAAAATAAGACATGCCTGTTTTCTAATTTTGTATTTTGTATGTTCCTAAAATAATTGAATTATTGTTGCTAAAATAATTGAATTATAGTTGCATGATTTTGAGCACCAAGAACATTGGCAATTACATTTGTAGGTATTCCCCATTGGTATTGTGGCATGTTACATGGCCTAGTGCATTGGACAGGTCCTCCAACACTGGATTTTACTAGCACCAATCAAAGAGGTAGACATCCACTTTCAAGTTTCATAAGTTAATATATGGTGGTCAACTGATTAGATGAAGCAGAAGTAATGTGTTAGCTAGTGAGATGCTACAAGATTACCAAAGCATCGATTACGTATTTGCACAAACAAGAGCATTAAGTTGCATGAGAATAGTAAGAGGGGATGATGTAAGACTCCTGGCAAATCAACAAACTGAGCAGATCCTTGCCATTGTCTATCTCAGCCATCAGTTAACTGATTTAACACAGCCTTATGTCCCATCTTGATAATATAATACTAGCCAGATGTAACAAAGAAACAACTAAACTATACAACCAACTCAAACCTGAATCTGTCTGAGGGCAGAACACTCTATGCATGTCTCGATCTCCCGGAATTGTTGCATGATTGGAGCCATAACCTGGTCCAGACTAACTTGTTGCAGATCATCCCGGAGGTCAAGCTTGCATCCAACCACTAGTACTGGCACTTTTACCTACCCATCTGGTAAATCAATTAGAAGAGATGAGAAAAAGACCTACTAAATGCAGAGTTAATCCGTGTGAAGAGAGGCATAATTAGAGAACCTCCAGTCGGCGGAGTTCAGGAAGCCAATAAGTACTCAGGCGGTCTAGGGTGGAAGGTCGGTCGCAGGCATAGGGCAAAACAATGACATCGGCGGCCTTGCAATCCGCAATCAGCTTTTGCTTTGTGTTCGGGTCTGGAACAGAACAGCATCTGAACGTCAAGTAAAGAGGATGAAGATGACGAAAGGCGGTACATTTGTGCGTACATACCTGGAGGAGGTATCGATAATAGTGATCGGGACGCGATCCGGGTTGTAAATAGAAGGGAGACGAGTTGGGGGCAATACGTGGGGAACGTTCTCCGGGAAAGACTCAGTGGCGACGGCTACGATAAGACTAGACTTACCAGTGCCGGCCTCCCCCACCACAACCACCTGGACGTTCGCCAGGCCGGCGAAGTTCCCTCCACCAGCTGCTGCAGCTGGATCACTGGCCATTAGCAAACGCCTGCTGGAGGATGGCCATTGCCATCCTCCTCGGCGCCGCCTCTGGACTGTCAATCCATTGCCATCCTCCAGCAGGCGTTTGCTAATGGCCAGTGATCCAGCTGCAGCAGCTGGTGGAGGGAACTTCGCCGGCCTGGCGAACGTCCGGGTTGTTGTGGTGGGGGAGGCCGACACCGGTAAGTCTAGTCTTATCGTAGCAGTGGGGAAAAAACGTAAGTTTTCTTTGTACCAGAAACTTACAATTATATTGAAAACCTTTTATTTTTTGGAAACTTTCCATTTATGGAAAGCTCGCAATTTTGGACACTTTTTTCAAGAAAGTCTAGACAAATTATGGGAATATTAATTGGCATTTAAATTCATAATTGGAAATTAAATTATTTACAAAATTCTTTATTTTAGATTGAGCCTCAGGGAGCCGTCAAATTTAAAGTTAGTTGTTATAATTAAATTTCCTAAATTGAATTTAAGCTGTCAAATGTTTAATTTGGATTGAGCCTCGGGGAGCCGTCCAAATTAAGTTATTGATATTAATTTCCCATAAATAAAATATGTGATCAAATCTTGGAAATTTTTGAGGTGATTCTCAAACGATATTTTTCTTATTTGATTTATGAGGTGATGCTCTTACATATTATTGTCTCCAAAATTAATTAGGAAAATTGTTTCCTATAAAGTATATTTCCTTAAATATACATTTTCATGAAAATAATATGTGGTTGAATTAAGGGAATCTGTCTCTTAATTTAATAAGATTTGATTTAGAGAAATCAAAGTCTTAAACATATTATTTCCGAAATTGATTATGATACTTTAGGAAATTGTTTCCCAAAACAATTCCTTGAATAAAGTATGAAATTAGAATTAGGAAATCCGGTTCCTAATTCAATTAATGAGACTTGATAAATTAAGTCTCATACATACTTTATTAAGGAAATCGTTAGTATATGACATAATTATATGTCATGAATGTGCTTAAAAGAAAAGGATGAGACTCAAAACCCCTTACAAAATATTAAGGCCAACACCTTCCATTAATATAGTTAGAACCGGAGTTTTGTTTCTCGTTTGGGTTGATGGATACATCCATGCCCGGCTTGAACCTCAACATGTTCAAACCATGGAATTAGTTTATGATTAATATAGTTGGAGTCAGAGGTCAATCCTTAGTTTTGGTTGTTGGACACATCCAAGCCTGACTAAACGGTTGAATGAGCTCCAACCATATTAAAACTATTTCTTGATTAATGGGTCAGCCTTAAGCTTGGAGCATCGATTTGTTGTGCCACAGCCAAGGTCGATGTGAAGAGAGGTGCAGTTGGGTGGTATGTATATTGTTGCATACTTGTTAATGAGTTAACAACCCAATGATTTATGCAAACATTCAATTAGTTGATAGCATAATATGATAGTAACATATGTGTAATATGTAATCGGTATAATTACCTACCTTCATAGCTAAGAATAACTTGATGGACTCCAGCCATGGTTATTCTTATCTATGGTTGGATATCAACCTATTTGGAGATGTTCCTACGATCTCCCGAATTGATAAAAAGGGTTATTCAATTCGAAAAATAAATAGGATTTAATTAATGTATATTGATGCATTCTTTATCATTCTCATCACATAACCTCAATTTGTATTTCTAGGATAATCACCTGATCATGTCTTCTCTGAATTTGCGTTCCATTTTGGACACCAATAAGTTAACTAAGGCCAAAAAGATTGAAAAGGCACCAAAAGGCACTTGCCATGTGAGAATCCGGGAAATTTGAGGGCTAAAAGGCAAAACTTTCGAAATTAAGGGCCTGGTTGGGATTTCGAAAAGCTGATTGGGTTTTTCTGCAAAAAGCCACCACTTATTAACTCATTTTCCCCCTATTTCGAGTGACCTAGCCGCAACTTTTGCGATTCCTTCCTCTCCTTCTTCGCTTTCCGCCGCAGCCAGCCGAGAGAGAGACGAACCACTTCATCTCTTCTCCCCGCTCGGGCGCAGCCACAGCCTCTCGCCCGTGCCCTAGCCGCAAGCAGCCAACCCGGCGTCGCCTCCCTCTCCTCTTCTCTTCCACTCGCCGCGTACTTCTCGGTCGATCGAAGCCACCCCGATCTCTCCCACTCTGGTTTCGACATCAGCCAGAAGAGACGACGTCTCTTCCCTTCTCCGATCGCCGTAGCTAAGCTCCAGTCCGATCCCCTCTTTTTCCATTCTTTAGTGAGCCCTAATCACAGGGGAATCCCATCGGCCGACCATTGGATTCAACTCCTCACTCAAGAATCGGTGGAATTCGAGAATAGGAGTTGGTGCTCGACATCTGAGGTAAGCTTTTCTCTGATCTCGATTCTTGCTTGGCTCAAGGTTGGCCGATCGCTGATTGGTGCTTCCATCAATAGGTATTGGTTTCACGGAAGCAAGGCTTGAGATCGTCCCTACGAGGTCTGCTTCGTTGGGTCGGTTGATTAGTTTGCTTCGAATTTGAATCCTGGTTTTTGATCTGTTTCGTGCTGATCTAAATCGAAACACTGGGTTAAAGGTATGCGATTAATGGAATGATTAATTAGGTTTCATGATTAGTAATTAGAATTGATACAGGATTGAGAATTGGGATTATCGGATGAATGTTTGATGTTATGGCTGTGAGATGAATCGTTTGATGTAGTTGTTGGTATTAGATCATGAATTGGGATTAATTAGTCTAATTAATCTCCAATTAATTTAGATGGTATGATGGTTAGGAAGTTAGGGTTTAATTTGGGAATAATAAATTGTGATTAACCCTAATTAATTAAAGGGGAGTTTAATTAGGATTAATGGGTTAGGATTAATCTTAATTAAATTAGAAGTTATATTCAGCTAAATGATTGTGTATTTGATGCAGAGTGTTGAGTGTCGCGGCTATTTTCGTCGCGGCTATTATTTCTAGACGGGGGGTTCTCGACGCCTGGACTTCTTCATATCGAGGCGGGTACCTCTTTTATGCATAGTTAGACATAGTTAGCAGTAGGGATATCTGATATCTGTATCTCTGTGCTCTTGCTCCGGTAGTTGTATCCGTTAGCTTTACTGCTTACTATATCTGTATGGATTGATGATGCACAGTTTACCTTATACCTTACGCTAGGATTTAGGTATTGGTGCATACCGGTTATATGGACTACTGCATATCATGTAGATGACAGCAGGGATAGATAGTGGATGATGCATGGGATAGTGACACGCATCATTATTGCACGTAGCATAGGGGACGGCCTTTGACTCCCTGGAGGTTGAGATGGCCGTCGTACTTGCTACTCGTGTAGAGGCATATGTAGGCGACCTTTGACTCCCCTAGTGGTTGAGATGGGCCGTCAGACCTGCCACATGACCTGTCGTGTAGCCCCGTTGGCGGACCCGGCGCTGCAACAGGTCCCCTACCTATCCGATGATAGCAGGGACGTTAGAGCGTTACTCCACCCGATGGTGGGGTACGTTTATGGTCTCCGACCCTACCCATTCGGTCTCGCGTGTACCGCCTCATAGACCGTCTGTTCGTGCAGGGAAGACCAGGTCAGAGCCCTACCCACTCGGTTCGCGTGCACTGCGACCTACACCGACTGGCGTCAGGGGTGGCCCATGTTGCATCATGAGCATGCTCTGCATCTCTGCACTTGGTTGTGTTTGCTGCAAATGATTGTTGCACTTGGTTGACATGCATACTACCGGGTTTAGATCGACGCGGGTAGGTATGTAGTTCTTTTACTGCTTATAGTTCAGTTCTGCATTTCTTTTTACTACAGTTATCTTCAGTATTGTAGTAGATAGATAGACGATGACTTACTGCTACTATTTCTTCCTATGCACATTAGACGATATTCGCTGAGTTCTTAGGACTCACCCCGTTGGCTATGTTTTTCTCTTATCAGGATGATCGTCTGGATGGTTCAGCAGCCTGTCCCAGTTCATGTGTCTCCGAGACGATTTCCGCGTATCTTTTGGTTGTGGTACATGTTGGTACCCCTTTCTTTTATTCATTGTATTTCTTTTCTTTTCCGCTGTTGGTATGTTATACTCTTTTGTGTCGTGTATTGTTACGGCAGTATAGTTGTACTTTTGTGTGCCATGGAGGTTTCGATTCGGTTTTTTTTTGGTTTTGTCGTAAGTCGTACCGGTACGCAGTCTTGTCGTCGTTTTTGTTTTATCGTATTACAGTCGCTGGTTTCAGCCCTATAGGCTGGGGTACAAGCAAGCTGAGGTAGTTGTGGTGGTCTGGTTGTTTTGAATTGTCCGCCGAGACGAGGGAGTAGCTGTCCGGTCAGTATCGGACGAGCGGCACCTCGGGGCGTGACATGCCATCACTGCGGCAAGGAGGGCCACTGGCGAAGAAACTGCAAGGTTTATCTTGAGTCCTTGAAGAAGAAGGCATCCGATGCCCCATCCTCTTCAGGTATCTTCGTTATTGAATGTCACTCTATTTCCTCGTACACCTGGGTACTTGATACTGGGTGTAGCTCACATATATGTAATGACATACAGGGGCTAAGGAATAGAAGAAGACTCGTCAAGGGAGAAGCGAATTTGTGAGTTGGAAATGGAGCAAAGATTGTTGCTGTTGCCATCGGAACATATTTGCTAAAGCTCCCTACTGGACTTGTCTTAGAATTGGATAATTGTTATTTTGTTCCTTCGTTAATAAAGAACATTGTATCTATTTCATGCTTGAATGAAAAGGGTTATCATTTAACTTTTAGTAACAATTGCTGTTACATAACTTTAAATGGTGTTCTTTATGGGACCGGAACTTTATGCAATGGTATCTACATGTTAGATTTATCCGGTGACGTTTTCAATATCGAAGTTAGCAACAAACGTGCTCGAATAGATAATCAAATAGACTCCTATATGTGGCATTGTCGTCTTGGCCATGTAAGTAAGAAACGCATGACCAAATTACACCGATGTGGAATTCTGGAATCATTTGAACCCGGTTCATTTGATACATGCGAATCATGCTTAAAAGGCAAGATGACCAAATTACCATTTTCCGAAAAAGGTAAACCAGTGGGAGAATTGCTTAGCCTAATTCATACTGATGTATGTGGATCAATGTCAACTCTTGCACAGGGAGCCTATAGCTACTTCATTACCTTTATCGATGATCACTCACGATTCGGGTATGTGTTCTTAATGAAACACAAATCTGAAGCTTTTGAGAAATTCAAAGAGTTCAGAAGTGAAGTAGAGAAACAGCTTGGCAAAAGTATTAAGATATTTCGATCCGATCGGGGTGGTGAATACTTAAGTCAAGAGTTTCAAGATTATCTTAGGGACAATGGGATATTGTCTCAATGGACTCCGCCATATACACCACAGCATAATGGTGTATCTGAGAGGCGTAACCGAACCTTGATGGACATGGTTAGATCTATGATGAATCATGCAACTCTTCCAAAATCCTTTTGGGGCTATGCGCTTAAGACAGCTGTTTACTTGCTAAACAGAGTCCCGACCAAGGTAGTCTCTACTACTCTATATGAGACGTGGAATAGTAAGAAACCTCATTTATCTCACCTAAAGATATGGGGTTGTCCTGCTTATGTAAAGCGGACTGTATCAAGCAAATTGGATGCTAAGTCTGATAAATGTCTATTTATTGGATACCCTAAGGAAACGAAGGGTTACCAATTCTATCATCCCTTGGAACAAAAGATGTTTGTTTCAAGGCATGCTGTATTTCTAGAAAAAGAATTTCTTTTACAAGAAAACAGTGGGAGTAGCATTGAACTTGAAGAAGTTCAAGAAACTCCAATAGACATTACAGAGACACCTAGTCTAGACCCACAACCAATAACTCATAATGATGAGCTATCAGTTGAACTTAAAACAACACCACTTCTTCGTAGGTCTGATAGGGCACGCAATATTCAAGAGAGATACGGATTTCTCATAAAGTGAATCGAACGACGTGTTACTCATTAACGATGACGAACCTATCAGTTATGAAGATGTTCTGAAAAATTCAGAAAGGGATAAATGGCATGAAGCCATGAAGTCGGAAATGGATTCCATGTACAAAAATCAAGTATGGGACTTGGTTAACCCACCTGAAGGGATTAAGCCCATAGGGTGCAAGTGGGTTTTCAAGAAGAAAACTGACATGGAAGGTAATGTTGTTACCTTTAAGGCTAGATTAGTGGCAAAAGGATATCGTCAGAATCAAGGAATTGATTATGACGAAACCTATTCGCCAGTAGTTATGCTTAAATCCATTCGGATGCTCCTGGTCATAGCAGCTCATTATGATTATGAGATATGACAAATGGATGTGAAAACAGCTTTCCTTAATAGAAACCTACTTGAAGATGTATACATGATACAACCTGAAGGTTTCACATCGGTTAATAAAACCAAAGTATGCAAGCTTCGACGATCCATATATGGACTAAAGCAAGCATCCAGGAGCTGGAATATCCGTTTTGATGAGACAATCAAAGAGTTTGATTTCTCACAAAATCCTGACGAACCTTGTGTGTACAAGAAGGTTAGTGGGAGTGCAGTCGTATTCCTAGTGTTATATGTCGATGACATATTACTTATAGGAAACGATATATCAGTCTTACAGTCAGTTAAAATTTGATTGTCCAAAACTTTCTCCTTGAAGAACCTGGGAGAAGCAACCTATATCCTTGGGATTAGAATCTATAGAGATAGATCAAAACGGTTGCTTGGTCTTTCGCAGTCTACATATATAGACCGAGTGCTAGAAAGGTTTAGCATGTCGGAATCCAACAAAGGTTACCTTCCCATCAGGCATGGGATCAACCTTTCGAAGTCTATGTGTCCACGCACAGAAGACGAGAGGATTTGCATGAATAAGATTCCTTATGCATCCGCGATAGGATCTATCATGTATGCTATGTTATGTACTAGGCCCGATGTATCGTATGCTCTGAGCGTCACAAGCAGATACCAGTTTGATCCAGGAATGGATCATTGGGCGGTTGTCAAGACAATCCTCAAGTACTTAAGAAGAACTAAGGATGTGTTCCTAATATATGGAGAAGGTGATATGGTAATACGTGGGTATACAGATGCCAGTTTCCAGATAGATAAGGATGACTCCAAATCTCAGTCCGGATACGTATTTATTTTGAATGGAGGTGCAATAAGTTGGAAGAGTTCCAAGCAAGACACCGTAGCGGATTCTACCACGGAAGCGGAATATATTGCAACTTCGGAAGCAGCAAAGGAAGCAGTTTGGATCAAGAAGTTTGTCTCAGAACTTGGTGTGGTTCCAACCATTGATGAAGCAATACCGGTTTACTGCGACAACAATGGAGCTATTGCACAAGCGAAGGAACCAAGGTCTCATCAGCGATCCAAACATGTGCTTCGCCGCTATCATCTGATCAGAGAGATTATAAGTAGGAATGATATACAAATTGAGAAAATTCCCACTGAAAGGAATTTAGCGGATCCTTTAACTAAGGCCTTCCCTCAAAGTAAGTTTGAGGGTCATGTTAGAGCCTGTGGTATTGGGTACCGTAGCGATTGGCATTAAGGCAAGTGGGAGTTTGTTAGTGATATAAGAGAAGTGTCCTAAGGCAATCGCCTTATGATTATAATAATTTATTCTAATAAATGAATATTCACTATTTGAGTATACATGTCTGTGTATTTGATTGAGATCTTAAACTCATTTACTGAATGTCCGCAATACAATTCACAGCATGAGAGAATTTGTGATGAATTCACAACTAGTGATTATCTCTACCGTGAATATTTCCGCGCCGAGGCGATACATCGGCGAAACCAGGAGGAGCATTGACGAAGTGTAGCGATCTCGGCCTCTCTGGTCCCCGCAGGCAACCCTCTAGGCCCGAGACCCTACGGGTCTTCCCACTCCTGGCGGTGGGTTTTTGGGCTTCCCCATATTCGAACCCTTGACCTCCAGGACAAGTACAATAGTTCCTTGAATCTGGTAACCAAGTGAGCGTGGCTCACTTGGTTACCAGATTCAAGGAACTATTGTACTTGTCCTGGAGGTCAAGGGTTCGAATCTGGGGAAGGCAAAAAACCCACCGCCAGGAGTGGGAAGACCCGTAGGGTCTCGAGCCTAGAGGGTTGCCTGCGGGGACTAGAGAGGTCGAGATCGCTACATAAAAAGGCGCCTTTTATTGTAACGACCCGGCCCGTCGACCCGACCCCTCGGCCCCTTGGGCGGCCAAATTCCATTTTTGGCGGCCCAACAACCTGGCCCCTTTGGTCATCAACCGTCGACCGTGTCGTTACTCACAAGAACTTCCCACCCCTGGCCAGTGGATTTTTGCCTTCCCCAGGATTCGAACTCTAGACCTCCAGGCTAAGTACTAAAGTTTATGAATCCTGGTAGCCAAGTGAGTCACGCTCACTTGGTTATCAGATTCAAGGAACTATTGTACTTGTCCTGGAGGTCAAGGGTTCGAATCTGGAGAAGGCAAAAAACCCACCGCCAGGAGTGGGAAGACCCGTAGGGTCTCAGGCCTAGAGGGTTGCCTGCGGGGACCAGAGAGGCCGAGATCGCTACATAAAAAGGCGCCTTTTTATTGTAACGACCCGACTCCTCGGCCCCTTGGGCGGCCAAATCTCTCATTTGGCGGCCCCTTTTAGGCAACCTTCGGCCCCTTTGGCGGCCAAATCTCATTTGGCAGCCCCTTTGGCGACACTTGGCCGTGCCGTTACTCACTAGGTCTTCCCACCCCTGGCCAGTGGTTTTTGCCTTCCCCAGGATTCGAACTCTAGACCTCCAGGCTAAGTACTAGAGTTTATGAATTCTGGTAACCAAGTGAGAGAATATAACACCCGATTTTGAATATAACAAGCGGTATTAACCGCTTCGACCCAAAGGTAGCTAGGGAGAGAATATGCATTAAGCATAGTCCAAGCAGCTTCTTGTAGGGCTCGGTTTCTCCTCTCAACTACCCCATTTTGTTGAGAAGTCCTTGGGCATGAAAACTCATGCTTGTATCCATTTTCAACACAAAATTATGTGAAACTTGCATTTTGGAACTCCCCACCGTGGTCACTCCTAATTCGGTTTATTTTTATATGTTTTTCATTCTCTACCCTTTTGCTAAATCCTACAAAAACTTGTAGGGTATCATCCTTATGTTTTATAAAATAGACCCATGTAAACCTAGAAAAATCATCTACAATTACTAGACAATATTTACTCCCTACAAGTGAGGGAGTACTATGACAATCAAATAAATCTATATGTAAAAGCTCTAATGGTAAAGAAGTAGTGGTTAGGGTTTTACCTTTGTGTGATGATTTTGATTGCTTACCCTCTTGGCATGCATCACACAATTTGGTCTTCTCATACTTGATCATTGGTAGCCCCTTCACCAACTCTTCTTTGGCCACTCTTGCGATGCTTCTCATGTTGACATGTCCAAGTCTCTGGTGCCACAACCACCCTTCTTCTTCTTTAGACATGAAACACTTAGCAACATTGTTAGTAGCATAGGCAAGATCAAGATAGTATAAATTTGCCTCTCTAAACCCCTTATAAGGTGACATCATTTGATTCATTATGTCTTATTATACATTTTCTAGCATGAAATTCAACTCTAAAACCGGCATCACATAATTGACTCACACTTAATAAATTGAACTTCATATCTTTGATTAGAAGTACCTTATGTATAGAAACCATGGGAGATACCTCAATAGTGCCCCTACCAATGATTCTCAATTTTTCACTATTCCCAAAGGAGACCGTTCCTTCTCTTAAGTAGCTAATAGTGGTGAACTTGCTCACATCCCCGGTCATGTGTTTTGAGCATCCACTATCTACTATCCACATAGTTGAGGGCTCCTTCACCTTTACCTATACAACATGGAAAACATACTCTTTTGGTACTCAAATCTTTGATCCATAAGCATCATGTAAAAACCTCTTAGGTACCCATGTCTTCTTTGTGTTTCCCTTAGCCCCTAGTCTCCTAGATGCACCAATCCTACCCGTGAGTGATACAAAGGCCACTTCCTTTATTTTTGACCTATATCCTAAACCGGCCTTGTTATAAACGACTCTTTGACTGTTGATTATCATGTGTCGGTTACTAGATCCTACTTGAAATTTCCTAAGGGCTTTTGTGAGGTCATCTACCTTTTCCTTAGTTCCCTATTTTCAGTTTCAAGATGTGAAGCATGTGAAGAGGTAGAATTAGCATGCAATTCTTCATGTTTGGTATATTCTACTCTAAGCATGGTAATTTCACTTTTTAGGTCCTTAATCCTACTTTTAGCTTTAGCTAGATCCATGTTAGTGCTAGAAATGATCTTAACTAAGGTAGAGGGGGGCAAGTGGTATACCTCACTTACCGAAGCTTCTGACTCAGATGATGATGAGGAGGAGCTCTCATCTTCACTACTTGAGCTTCTTTCATCATCTGATGAATCTGAGTGGTCTTGCGCCATAAGAGCAAAATGGGAGGCTTGCTCTTCTTCTTCCTCTGAGGATGATGGATCATCCCAGGTTGCCTTTAGGTTGGTGGCACCCTTCTCCTTTCCCTTTGACTTCTTCTTGTCACCTTTCTTCTTCTCCTCCTTCTTGTCATCTCTTCTCTTCAGTTGAGGGCACTCATTCTTCATGTGTCCCTCTTGGTGGCAGTTGTAGCATATGATGTCCTTGGCCTTACCCTTGCCCTTGGACCCTTTCCTAGCATATGACTTGTTAGAAAAACTTTTGAATTACCATGAACACCTCTTGGTTGCCTTTAGGTTGGTGGCACCCTTCTCCTTTCCCTTTGACTCCTTCTTGTCACCTTTCTTCTTCTCCTCCTTCTTGTCATCTCTTCTCTTCAGTTGAGGGCACTCATTCTTCATGTGTCCCTCTTGGTGGCAGTTGTAGCATATGATGTCCTTGGCCTTACCCTTGCCCTTGGACCCTTTCCTAGCATATGACTTGTTAGAAAAACTTTTGAATTACCATGAACACCTCTTGGTTGCTATCCATAGAGGCGCTTGACTCCTCTGAGTCGGATGAAGATGAGTAGACCACCTTCTTTTTCTCCTTTCTCTTCTTCTTTTCCTTTTCTGTAATAAAAGCAATACCTTTCTCTTTGGCCGAAATGTTAGCTTGCTCGTGCAGTTCAAATTCACAAATCCAATCGTCTAATTTAACTAAAGATAAATCCCTCAATATCTTGTAAGCATCAACCATGGATGCCCACAAGGTGGTTCTTGGGAAAGCTTGTAGTACCTGACGATGTCCCGGTTCTCGATCTTTTCTCCAATCACATGGAGCTCATTGATTACTTTCTTTACTTTTCCATGTAGCTGACTGACAGTCTCGTTGCTCTTCATGGATAAGGATTGGAGTTGGGCCACGAGCAAGTCCTTCTTGGCTCTTCTGGACTCGTTTGACCCCTCGTTCAGTTCCACCAATTTGTCCCACAGTTCCTTGGCGCTCTTGAACGACCCCACCTTGTTCAGTTGCTCCTTTGAGAGCCCGCACTGCAGTGTGGTGGTGGCCTTAGCATTGGATTGCGCCCTCTTCATTATCTCCTTCGACCAGGATCTCATCGGTGTCAGTTCTCCTCTTTCATCGACGGGTGCCTCGAAGCCATCTGCAACACTAATCCAGTTCTCAATATCGTTCATAAGGTAGTATTGCATCCTACCTTTCCAGTAAGCGAAGTCGTTCCCGTCGAAGAAGGGTGGTCGTGCGGTGGAGTATCCCTCTTGAAACGCCATTATATTTGCTCCGGTTGACGGTTAGTTCTTCTGAAACGAACTCGCTCTGATACCAACTGATGGATCGTTTTAGGCGTGCTAGAGGGGGTGAATAGCACTTTTTCCGGTTAATCTCTACGAAGTTGTTAGTGCAGCGGAAATAATATGCAAATGGAAAGATTAACAATGCTAACAACCAACCGTTTACTTGGTATCCACCCAGATGGGTGACTAATCCAAGGATCCACGCCGTACACCAGTTCCACTATGAAAAATTCTCCTTCAGGTGGAGAAACCTTTATACTGGCGATCTTCCTCTTTTCAGAATACAGTACAATACAAGAGAGGAAGTGGAGAGCACTCTTCAGACGAGCAGCACTTCGACATTGTACAGAACCGTACCTTACTCGTGCAAAAAGGTGCTCCTTTTATAGGAGAACAGAGCAAACTCGCAGTCTGCCCAGCCCCGTACCAGTCGACTGCCCCAAGGGCAGTCGAATGACCTAGCATTAATTGCTAGCCAATGGCTAGTTTTCGGGGTATACCAGTCGACTGCCCCATGGGCAGTCGACTGGTTCGAGGCCGAAAGCTCTCTGTGAGTTTTGGCAGTCGACTCCCCCAGGGCCAGCCGACTGCCCTGCCTCTCAGCTTGGTTTCAGCCACTCCGGACCTTCTCCTTCATGTGTGCCTTCAGGTCTGCTCCCTAGGCTTACCTCTTGAAGTCCTCTTCCTCTGGCTATCGTCCCTTGGATGCGCACGCAAGTCTTCCCTTGGCTTGCCTCCATGCCACCCTTCACGTGTGCCCTTGAAGTCCACTTCCCGGCTTGCCCTTGGAGCTCTCCTCCCTCGGCTCTCGTCCCTCGGATGTGTCCACCATGTGTGATTCTCCAAGTCCTGCAAACTCAATCACACAATCAAATACAACATAACACTCTAACCTTAAACATATTCACCCACACACATCAAAACCATGATCTTCCAATCATTTAAGGGTCGATTGCCTCAATAGTATATATATTATAGAAGTTAATCTATCTATATTTTCTTCATGGGTATTAGATACCTGTTGTGCATCTCACATTTGTACAAATGTGTAGAGCCTAAGAAGGATCAGAGCGTTGACAAAGGGCAAAGTGGACCTACGAGTAGACAATGGTGCAAGAGATATTGTTATAGCTGTAGGATCATATTTCTCTTTGCCCACTGAGCTTGTTTTAGAATTTGAGGAGTATTATTTTGTGCCTACATTAACTAAGAACATTATCTCTGTTTCTTATTTAGACAAGAAGGGTTTTTCATTTATAATAAAGGATAAATATTGTTCTATACTTTTAAATGATGTATTCTATTATACTGCACCTCTGATGAATGGACTCTATGTCCTAGACTTTGAAAACCCAATCTATAACATAAACACAAAATAATTTAAATCTAATGATTTGAACAAAATATATCTCTGACATTGTCACTTGGGTCATATAAATGAGAGTCTCATATCACAACTCTATAAGGATAAGCTTTTAGACTCATTTGATTTTGAATCATATGAGGTATGTGAATCTTGTCTTAAAGACAAGATGACCAAGACTTCTTTTAGTGAACATGACGAAAGAGCTACTGACTTATTAGAACTCATACATAATGATGTTTGTAGCCCTTTTAATGTAGCAGCTAGAGGAGGCTATCAGTACTTCATTGCTTTTATTGATGATGTCTGTAGATACAGTTATATGTTTCTCATGAAATACAAGTCAGAATCCTTTGAAAAGTTCAAAGAATTCAAAAAAAAAGTACAAAACCAACTTAGCAAAAGTATTAAGATGCTTTAATCAGATAGAAGTGGTGCCCTTAACTAAGAGTTTCGTGACCATCTAGCTGAGTGTAGGATCTTATCTCAACTCACTCCACCTGCAACTCCACAGTGGAATGGTGTATCCGAGAGGAGAAATAATACTTTATTAGATATGGTATGATTGATGATAAATCACACAGATCTTCCTACTTCTTTCTAGAGATTTGCTTTAAAGACGGTTATTATCACACTTAACCGAATTCCATCTAAAATCGTCATAAGGACACCATATACGATATGGACTGGGAAGAGTCCCAAGATGTCTTTTATGAAGATTTGGGATTGTGAGGCTTACGTTCAATGTCAAGTCTTAGATAAACTGTTAGTAGGAGCCTTAGAGCCAATTATGTGATGATTGACTAGGGACTTTTGTATCATATTATATTATTAATAAAGACAAAGTTTGGTTATTATACTTACTTTATATTTGTGCCAAATAACTAAGTATAATAATGTCCTTGGGTAATAGGTTCTTATCTACATCATATCGATTGGTTGAATCGATAATGAGATGATGTAGAGAATACTACACTAAATCATTCCTAGTCAAACATTAATATTCAGGGACAATATTAATGCATGGAGACTAACATGTAGGTCAATTGATGACTTGAGCTCACAAGTCATGGATATATGATATCAATTTGACACATAGGTATACATTAGAAAAAAATGATGACCAGGCAGCAGACAAATTGAATCTGGGGTGACCGGCCCGGCCCCACGGAAGTTTCCCACCGGTCACCAGGGTAAATCGAGAAGCGCTCACAGTGGGCATCTAGAAGCCCAGCGTCCCAGGGTTCGCGCCCCATTTGGAGGAAAAATTCCTGCAAATGCGCCGTAGCTGGGGATCGAACCGCGGATGCCTGGGTTAACTACTAGCGACCCTATCGCTGCACCATAGCCCCGGGGGTCATAGGTATATATTAGAGGACATGCACTAAATTGACCCGCCATGAGAAAATTTCATAGATTGTCATATGTCATAAACTTTCTCATGTGACTATTAATATGAATAGTCCTTAGACCTGAAGTACTACGGTTTCCTACATAAGGAGTTATGTACTTTGTGTTGGGATCCGTGATGGTTCTGGGTCACGCATAGGAAATCTCTCCATGTCCACAGATTAAAACTTTTAATCCGAATAGAGAACAATCTCCCAAACGATCGTCTCAACATCGTGCTAACCGATTCGAGCGACCACTTGAACAAACATGATGTTCTAGCAATCAATCTCGTTCAACCGATTAGCCGCGGAATAGACGATGAGTGGATCGCCGGTTTTTGTGTTTATCATCGGGTCCAAGATTATTATCAACATAAAATAATGAATAATAATCAACATGAAGTGATAATTGATTAAACAATAATCAAACAAGATCAAGGAACCATAAGAGAAGATATACCTCTCGTTTACCTTGCGATCTTCTATTGTATGACCCTCCCCTTCTTGGACGTCGGGTGGGCGACGATCTTCCAAGAACTGAAGTCACCAAGGCACTCTTCTTATCCTCTTCCACTTCCTCCGAAACCCTAAGCCCTAGGGTTATTGCCGCCGGCCACCTTAGGGAGGAAGTGAAAGGATCGATCGTGTCCACTAGAGGGGGGGTGAATAGCGTTTCTTCGTATCTTTCCGCCTACGTTGTTAGTTTGCACAGCGGAAATACAAATAGAATAAACATTCTCTATGTAGGGAACCGTAGTGACTTCAGGTCTAAGGACTATTCATACTAATAGTCACATGAGAAAGTTTATGATACTCATATGACTGTCACGCCCCAGAGGCACATGCTTCCTCGAAAATCGGGCAACATCTCCCCTGTACGGCGGATAATATGGGGCAAATATACATAATATCTCCACCAATATAACTCAGCCACAAGCGGCTGGCATCACAACAACAAGTATAAGACACATCCACGCAATTTATATCGAAACAAAATAATATTGGGTGGCTCAGCACCTTAAACATAGAAGAAAATTACATCCAACGAGAACTCAGAAGTCTCTGAAATAATAATAACAAAACCAGTCCGATAACGGTTAAACAAATGAAATGCGAAAACCAAAACAATACCGAAATAGAAACCGCTAAACCAAACCGACACGGTGGGACTAAGGGACTGGCAACTGGATCATCTCCTGGCTCCAAGCAAAACATCTACCTGCTACCTGAAACAAAAATAGGTGGTAGCGGTGGTGAGTCCGGGCGGACTCTGCGGGTATATGAGTAGACAATAAGCATGGCATAATAAAGGTAAACAGAGTAGAGAAATCAACAGTGTACAGTCCATAAGAATTATAGAATTTATCTAATCATGCATAACCAATATAATACGACATGGTATAAAACCGAATAACAATTAAACAAGCGTAAAATAACGCAACCACAATAAAACCAAGATATAGATGCATGTCAATCATGTGCAACAACCATAGCTCATATAAGTGCATCAAACACAAGCAAATGCATAAAAGAAATATGTATGCACATGATACAATGACATGTGTCACCCCTGACGCCAGTCAAGCCGTCAACACATCCCATCTGTGTGACCGAGTGGGTAGGGCTGTGACAACTGTACCACTCCAATAATAAATACCATAAAAGGTGTGGTTGAGTGGACAGGATGCTGGGGAGTCTACACTCCAGACCCCGGTACATCGGGGGAGCTATCAACAGCTACAATATCCCTCTAAAAACAACGGTGAGGGTGAGCCACCAACGACTCTAACATCCCTCTAAAACAACGGTGAGGGTGTCACTGTTAGGCATAACAGGACAAACACTCGCACTCTAACCACTACCATGACAACATGTGGTTGAGTGAATCAAACAACAATATGACTAACGACGGCTTAACCAAATGTAAGCCAACAGTCGTTAGTATGCAACATGCAAGTATGGTGCATGATATACGATGCACGAACAACCGGAGAAACAACGATGCAATAAAATCCAACGAGTATACGATGCATCAATACAACCAATCCAGAAATCGCAAACCAACGATTATGCACCTACACTACTAGGTTGGATATTTCTAATGCCAAATAAACCTATTTGTGTATAATGGACCTCTAAGTACTCGCGTACAAGCGGTACCTTTCAGAATAGAAAACCAACAGGGACTGTACGGATACGAATTTGGAATACTCAAATATCAACGAAGAGTAAGTCTCAACGGCGATGTTTAAATAACAAACGACAAAGAACAAGGTCAAGCAACCTATCAGACATAATATAGCCATGCTTTTAAGGTAAAGAAAACTACTCGAGTACAAAGAAGAAATACCCGCCTTATAATTGTAGAACGTATACGAACAGAACCTCCCACAATCCACGTGAATCCAAAGTCAAGGTCCTGTATATATGATAAAGTTTAGCTATTTATACCAATTACTAAAAGTAGCTAAACAAGATACTCACCATGATTAGATTAAATCCCAACTATAACATATACTTAATTTAAATGTTACCCCTTGAGTCGATTAAGTATCAGTCATTAATTAACTCTGATAATTAACACATCTTATTAAATCAACTTAGTTAGCCATCACAATTAATCATTTTAAACCCATTGCTAATTGAGTAAGCCAATCTAGTTGTTGATACATCCATCATCCATATCCATTTCAATCTAACATTATATCCTTTAGAGCTTAAACCCAACTAATCAAAACTTACCTTAATTTGATGCCAACGTTTTCCACCTGCTCAGAGTCCGATGAAGAAAATCAAAGAACACACGGACACAAAAATCAGAAGCTCGAGATCAACACCACCAATTGAAGCAAGAACAATTGCTTAAACCAAATCTGATCAGTTTCCTGAATTACCACCACTGATCAACCTTAATCCTCAATCCATGCTTAATTCAACCAAGGAAGACACTATGCAAACAAATCCTTACCTTGTGGTGCGTCGGCGGTGGATCTGTGCTAGGGCACAGTGCGGGTTCGAGTGGAGAAAACCCAGAACGAAAACAAACCAAGGCGACGCTTCTTCGACTCACGGCAGCGGCGTCGGCTAGGGCTTCTCGCGAGGCGACGGCTGGTTGGCGACTCGCGTGAGACGGCGGTGCTCTACTCGTGCGCGCCAGAGAAGAAGAAGGAGAAGCGAAGGACAGGCAAGTGGCGTCGGCTAGGGCTGCGGCGTCGGCTTGCTCAGGCGACGAGGGATCGCAGCGAGGGGGAAGAAGTCGGCGCAGAGAGGGAAGAGGGGGTTTCGGGAGGAGTTAGGGCACGGGCTGGGATTTTAGGGGTGTTATAACTGATTTTGGAAATTTGCAAATAAGCCCAACAGATTTGTACAATTGCAACTAGGCCCCTAACTTTCAAAATTCACCCTTTTTAACCCCATCAAAATTCGGTATTTAACATTCTCCCCCACTAAAAAAAAATTGGTCCCCAAATTTAGCTAGTGGACCACAACAAGCACTTGTCAACCATAAAACCAACCCAGACTAGTCCACAACCACTAACCATAAACCATAAACCACAACAACTACTAGTTACCTCAACAGGTACTAGTCAACGACAACAGGTATCAATACCTCAACTATAATAAAAAATACGGAGTAAAAACCAACCATACGCACCTCATGTAAATAGATGAGGGTAGCGAGCTTTGATCGTATCCTCGAGCTCCCAAGTAGCCTCCTCATCCGAATGGTCCTGCCAACCAACCCTGACCAACCGAATAGTCTTGTTCTACCGAGGCTCCGTGTGCGCATGGGCATCTTCACGTAAGTCGCATTTGACTATAGTGTGGTCGACACCTCTGACAAAACATGTGTCGGATCTTACCCTCTATCAACTGAGCTAGATGGGCAACTTTTGCTCCACTACGCTCCAGAATCCACTCCAGAATTTGACACGGTCCAATATAGCGCGGAGCTAGTTTCTCTCTGAGATCGAACCTCTTTACCTCTTTCGTGGGCGACACTCGTAAGAACACATGATCGCTCACGAAGAACTCTAGGTTTTGTATCTCTCATGATTAACCTCAACCATGATTGCGAGTCAAATGCGTTATCCACCATATTGGGAACCGTCCAACACCTCTCTAACGGTAGTGACCCAGTTACAAGCAGTGACCTACACGTAGATAACCTATAGCTCTTTAATATCTCCGAAAATCGATCCATCGCCTGTGGTGTCTTCTCTCTGGTGACAGTGTAAACCCGGTCCATCTCTGGAACTGATGGTGTCATCGTCTGAAGAGGCAGTGGCTGAATCATCTGACTTGTTGCTGAGTCTGATAACTTGTAGCTTCGACGATCTACTGAGGCTAATTACTGAAGACTAATATGCTGGGCACAGCTGATCTACACATAACTAATAACTAAAATAAATCCTAATCATACCATCTACTTGAGTAAATTTTAAGTAACAACGTGTTACTTTCCAACTTAATCATCATAATTAGGTTAAACTCCTAATTCTAAATATGATTAACCAAACTCAATTCTTCCAAGAATTAAATTCCCATTAACCTATGTTCACCACAACAAACCTAGTAAAACCTCACCAAGACAGTGTTGGGACCGGGTGCATGTTGACAAGGATACGGGTTTTAAACTTTTAAATTTTTACGTGCAGCGGAAGAATTAGCATAAAATAATTTCTCAAATTAATCTAATTACGTATCTAGCATGCAACCTTATGGTGTGTGGACATGATCATAAAATAAAACTTTGTGGAAAAGTAAACTAATTTACTTTGTACCTCTCGTAACTCGAAGAAAGGGACGAGATCCAACCGTAGCGTCCCTTGGAAGATTCGCCTCTATTCGCGTCCACGCCGAGTTCTCTTCGAGATGACTTCGCAAAGTCACGAGTTTTGTGCCGACGAGAACTACTAGATTCTCGGAAGGCACAAGTAGAAGAACAAGAGAAAGAAGAAAGGAAACTAACCACCAAGAATCGGAATCCAAATTCCGGAAAGAAGGAGATGCGATCCGCTTCTTCTTCTTCTTCTTCTCCTTCTTGATGGAAGCTTGCGCCGGCCCTAGGAGGAGGAAGCGCCGGCCCTAGGTGGAGGAAGCGCCGGCCCTAAATGGGGGTGTGGGCGCCGGCCCTAAGGGGAAGGGAGAAGAGAATAAAAGAGAGAGAGAGAGGGAGCTACTAATCTCTCAATAACTCAAATTGGAATTAAGGGCTTGCCTTTGGTTCCTTTATATAGTAGCATCTCCCTTGCCAAGTCTCCCTCTTAACGGAATTTTCATAACAAATTTATCCTATAAATTCTCTTATGAATTATTCCGTTTAAACCAAGTTTTATTATAACTAATTTTATAATAAAACAAATACTTCTCTCTTTTAATTATGGAATAAAATTTGTATAAAATTTTTCTTGTCATGGATAAATCAATTCATAATTGATTTTATAAATTAAAATTAAACCAATTCATGGTTCATTTTAATTTCCATAAAAAGAATAAATTTCTACAAATTTTTTTATAAATCTCTTTATATAAATTTCTTTATATATCAATTTATTTATCCATAATTTATAAAACAAATCGCGCTAGATTTATTTTATTAATTAAACCAATTAAATTGGTTTATTCCTCATTTAATGGCCGGCCAAACCTAATGGACCCCGGCCCAAACCAAGCCGATCCATCGCGAATTAAACTCATTTAATTCGCCCAATAAGCCTTCAAAAGACTTAGCCATTTTTAGCTTCCATTGCGCCTCTGATAAATTCAGATTCGACTTATTTCTCTTGATCGGAAAATCCAATTTTCAACTCGTTTTAAATCCCTCGGATTACTCGTAGTGCGTGTGACTAAATAGGCTTTCGATTTTTGTTGGCCGTCTATAATCAACTAATTATAGAACGATCATGAGTGGCTCCTAGTAGTACATCATGATCCCCAATTAATCGAAAGATCAACGGTTGACCTCAGAAGTAATTCTGAAACCCTTCAGCAGCTCTAATGAATCGTGCCCCATTCCCTTCACCATCTTATACCCACTTGGTTCAGGACACAGTCTATGTGTGTCAGTCCCCACTAGGTTGACTACGTCACACCTAGCCCAAGTAATGTCTTTCTCGTCCTTTGGATTTCTAATTACTCTCATGTATTTAAGAGACTCGCACTCTAAACATGATATGCTCTGGCCAGAGGCTTTGAGTAACAATCCGACGATAGGCCTGGGTATACATCTCCTCGCAAGGAGTGGTGAATCCTTTGTAGGCTGTTCAAACATCTTCGGGCACTTCGGCTTATACCTAATCATCCTGGGTCCACACCTCCTTGGAGATGTTTGCTTAAGATGTTAAAGTATAAGTCTCCATGACCAAGATGACTTGAACACCGCAAGTCAAAGGAACATCGCACTTAAGCTGCAGTAATAACTTCAGTGACATATCTACATAGATTACCATATGAAGTTTTACAGCTAGTCACTTGATAGACCCAATCTATTTGTCACGAATGTGGGTCTCAAATTTAAATGTGAATGAATAACTGGAAACCCTTTTACAATCAAAAGTATGAAAATGTAATATAGGGGCCACAGGTCGTATTTTTCTCAGGGACTAGTTGAAGGTTTGTTTGATTTGCGCTTGTATTTAGGTGTCGTTTGTGTTTTTGGGTTTCAAATAAGTAATTGGATTTTGGGTTGCAATTCTGAATTGAAAACACAATGCAAAGAAGGGAAAACTACACAAATGAATTAAGAGATAGATGGCAAGTAATAGCTCAACCAAATGGAAACCGAATTAACCAAAGCACTTAGCCTAATGCAAAGATACTTCTAAACTCAAGTGCAAGAGTATGCGACAAATTGCATTTAACTCCAAGAAGTGCCACTCAACCGAAACTGATGCAACAATGACACGACTTTGATACACAAAAGAGATGCTTATGTGCCAAAATGAAATCACAATTCAGGAACAAGTAAGTAACTCTATATGTAGGCATAAAATGCAACAACAGATGGCGTGCAGAAGTCAAACAAGTCACTGAATTCAATTGCAAGGGATTCTAATGTGCTAAACTGATGCAAAACAATTCCACCTCATGCTTGATACGCAAAAGAGAATCACTTGTGCCAAAAACTGATACAAGGTCAGTGCCAAAGATTCTTTTCATTCAAATGCAAACTCACAATTTGGTATGCATGAGCAGAACATTAAATTTCAGAAGTGACCAAAGGTGAAACTCGAGCTCAGAGATGAATTTTATGGGAAGAAATGGACTCTGATCAATATGGAAACCAAACTGAATACAAATGGATGAAAGATTTCAGAAATCAGATTGAATTAAGTGCCCAGAATTTTAGCTTGCTGCAATGTTCAATAAAGTCTACAAGCTGTAAATTCAGATCAGGGACAATTCAACAATCAATTTTCTCTTGATGCAATTTTCAGAATCACAAATCTGATGCGCAAACAGAACTGAATTCAGCACAAATGGTGTGCAGAAATCTGATACGCAAGGATTTAAAAATGAAGAACAATCTGAAATTTGGATGTACCAAGCTAAACAAGATTCAGAAATGAAGCTAAGATCTATACAAACTTAAACTAACTAAATTAACTCACCGAAAGTGAAACAAACTGGAAATTCAAAAACTGAAATTGACATTCAAAACAGAACAATTGCAGGATTCAAAAACTACAGCTAATTGCAATGGAATTCAACTAAGCAAAGCTTCAATCTCTCATCTCAGCTTCGAATCCTTGCTGTCACTCAAGGATGAGCCTCCGATTGAGAAAGAAACGGTCCAAACAAGGAGATTACAGCAACTAACTCAGAAATTTCAGAAATGAAATGGCACACAGCTATGTAGTTGGCACGCAACAATTTAACTAAGAAATAAGCTGAAATTAAATCTAATTGTCATCTAAACAAGCTTGTAAACTAACTAACTTAAAGATTGACAACCTAATTAAGCTCAACTATTCAGAAAACTAAATCTAAGCAGCTGATCTAATTGCAGAAACAAAACAGATTCGGCAGAAATGAAATTTAAGCTACAAAACATGAAAATTAAAGATCTAAGCTACTCCTCAATCTTCCTTAAGCTCAAATTCTTCTTGGTCGTCAAGCAAGAGCTGGCTTCGAATCCCTAGGCTCAGCAAATCAGTGGAAAACAGCCTCGCATGATGAACTCTGCTCAAACTGCGTCATATGGGGAAATCCAATTCGAACCCCTTCGATCTCAAATAATGGAGCTGCGATGATGATTTGGGAAGTTTCTGAGACCACCTGAGAACCCCTACAAATGGCTCAGAAGCTTGGAAATGGCTTGTGGATGAGATTTCAGTGGTCAGACCACAGAGCCACCGAAACCCTCAAATAACTCTGTCCGGCGCGAATTCGAGCTGAATTCTCCAACTAAACTGACGTCCAAAGATCCAGAAGATAATCTTGATGAAGAATTGAGGGGTCGCGCCCCTTGAATTGAAGAACTGTGAAAAAAATGCTAAGAACTCGACGAAGAAGATGAAGAACGGCGGAGACGCGACAAAGGAGAAGGCTGCGGGATTTTTCCTTAAGTAATAACCAATGGACGGCTGTGATTGATCCACTTCAATCCAACGGCTGATCTTGGTCTGATTTGAGCCAAACTTTGATGATGATGATCTGGGGTCAGGATCTGCCTCGTGGTAGCTCGGATCCTCCAGATGTGCAACAGATGGTCCAGATCAACTCTATCTGTGAATGGACGCTCTAGAGCCCTCCTTGCTTGATCCAACGGTTGATTGAGCTCTGATTGGAATGAAACCTTCAGATCTTGTTCATAGAGCTTGATCAACCCTAACCCTAGCTCGGATTGCTTCAGATCATCCCGGATGGCTCAGATCTAGCCGCTCTTGAATCGGACGGCCCGGATTAATTGTAAGCTTGATAATTCGATCCGGTTCACATCCGACTCAAGTTTGACCCAGTATGCCCTAGGTCCAGGATCCTTTCATGCCTACAAAAATATATCAGAAAATTAATGGCCAAATAATCCAAAAAATGTATAAATTTGCAATTAAGTCCAAAATAAGAGGAAATCCTAAAACCTAGGGTAAAATCACAATTAAGCAATAAAAACATAGGTCAAACATGGATTTTAACAATTAAAATAATCAATAAAATGGTGCTTATCATCACTCCAATGAACTAGTTCCCTTAACTAGCATCCATGTTTATCTCCGGACATCCCAATGTCACCAGCCAGTGAGAATCAGCTGATTAGAGAATAACTCATGCTAGTCTTAACAGAATTGATAGTGTCCGTTTTTATCAATTCATCGACTAGGGATATTTTCAATACTTCACAATTGCACATGTAGAGATAATCACTAGTTGTGATCCCATCACAAATTCTCTTATGCTGTGAATTGTATTGCGGACATTCAGTAGATGAGTTTAAGATCCCAATCAAATACACAAACATGCATATTCAAATAGTGAATTATCATTTATTAAAATAAATGTTTACAATCATAAGGCGATTGTCTTAGGACACTTCTCTCATATCACTAACAGACAGCAAACTATTTATCACAGATCTGCAACAATGAAAACTTATGGCAAAAATTCCGATCCGAACAGATCAGTATATGTCTTTTCCGACAACGGAACAACGAAACTATCCTACAACATCAACCTATTCACAATAGGATTCTAAACTAAAGCCAGATTCCATGGTAAACCATTGAAAGGTGGCGTCCTCTGTTCAAGATCTGCAAAAAATGGGATAAGAATAAAGGAGCTGATAATCTGTCCCAGCCAACAAGTGCTGCAGTATTCGGTGGGGGTATTTATAGCCTGACGCACTAGTCCCATACGACTACTGTACTGCCACATTGTCTAAAACTCTTTTAACCAGACTAGCTATACATCTCCATCCACGATGTCAATGCTTGAATTTGAACTAATGACGGACCTCGAGTTCCCCATTCCTCTTCATATGATTAAGACATGCAAATCTCTATTAAGAGAAGATGTTCTAATTTGAACAATGCACTGAGTTCTTGAAACTAAAGCTATAAAATTCTGCATGAGCAGCAGCTTTCTCAATAAGGACCAAAACACAACGATCAATTTAAATTAGGAATGGTGATAGTTAAGTAATGCTGCCAAATACATAGGAAGCAATACCATTATGTGTCATGGTCATTTCTAGGACCAGCAAATATGCAGCAGCATGGTAAAAGAAAATAACTGCAGCATCAAGAATTCATCAGCTAACCTAAACAGGATCTCTATTTGCTTAGATGATTAAGCAACCACATGAAACCAGGAGACTCAATTCTCCGTTTAGTTTAACTGCAGAGATGAGACACTTGTATTTTTTTTTCAATATCCCTAAATTTGAGCCTATAGAAATTTTAAGTTGAATTACCAGGTTGGCAAAAACACACCCATGCCTATCCACGACTGACACCGAAGTACAAAAACAAATTGAAGAGTTTCAGCATTTTTTTTTGAGAGCATTGACATGCATTTTGTTTGCACCAATAGTAAACAGACAGCCACAGTGGGATAGGTCTTTCAGTGCATAAGGTAACTTAGCTGTGTTTGTCGCACATTTAGGTCTTTCGGTGCATAAGGTAACTTAGCTGTGTTTATCGCACAATTTAGAGATAGCTACACTAATCTTATCCCTGTTGAGATATACGCAAAGTTATATCATGAGTAATATTCCAATAAACTAATTTTTTTTTCTTAATTGGATGGCTTAATAAAATAACATTGTTTTTATTAATTTACAGGGGAAAATTAATTTCCCATACACATCTACGGTCTCCCTCTTCATATGCTTATAGAGATTTAATTAGGGAAGTAGAATATTACAAATGACCTCAAGATTTTATATATTTATGCATGGTCCTAATTAATATATAACACTCTCCCTCAACTCTCCCTCAAGTTGCTTCAGATTTATCGTAAAATCTTAGCTTAATATAAATCTACTCAACCCTACGCTCGACTAGCGGTTTGGTCAGCAAAACAACTAAATGATTATTAAATTTAACTGAAAAGGTGACAATCCCATGAAACTCAATTCTCTAAAGAAGTGGCAACTGCTCTACTTATATTTATCCTGTCATAAAAATGGGATTCAAGTCTATATGTGTAGCAGTTTAGTTGTCACAATAAGGATTCAATGGTTCTATAAGCATGCACCCTACCTCAGCAATCAAATGTTTAGGCCAAATGAGAAACAAATTTCCTCTTGAGATGGCTGAGATTCAAGCACCAGTTGTGGCAGCTGATATTAATGACGATGGCAAAATTGAAATAGTGACAGTTGACACTCATGGAAATGTTGCAGTATGGACTGCACAAGGAGAAAAAATTTGGGAAGTGCATCTTAAGAGTCTAATACCAAAGTCATGTTTATTTCATTTTTATCTGGATGCCATTAAACTTGATTCATCACTTCTTAAGGTGATCTTACCTGTACCTGTGCACATTTATACAACTTTGATGTTGGATTTGATTGTATATACCCCATGTAGGATAAATAGTAAATTTTTTATATATATTTTGACTTGAACAAAGAGAATTGCAAACCCGATGGAACTTATATAGAGAATCGTAATGTTATAATACTATATGCCATTTTGTTCATGTGACATGAATATGACTTGGATTGCCATTTTTTTTTCTCTCCACAAATACTGAGATCAACTTTTCACAGTGTTCTGCATGATAATATTAAAATATGTATTGTTCATAGAGATTTGTATCAAGCATGTTTTACCAAATGAAATACCGTTCACTAAACAAGCATATTCAGATGCAGATGTGAAACATTGATTTGCCTTGTTAATTCTAGAATACAACCGTCTGGCATATACTACAATGCTAACAAGCTATCTCCTTGAGTCATTGCATATCTAATATGTTCTGTTCTGAATTCTCAAAAGTTTGATTCTTGTTTAACTGCTTCTGAGACATGTTCAGTTTTTCTTCTGTTTATCTTGAATTGCACCTTCTACTACAGTTTTCAGTAACGCTATACCAAAGAATGACAACACATAGTACCCTAAAGATATTCAAGTAAAACTTGATATACAATTCGATCTAAACAACAAAATTATTACTGGAGTTGCTTCTTAACTTCCCATAAATGATTGTCGGTTTAGACCCTTGCCTTTCGACTTGTCATCGGTATCGAACAGATACACCATTAAACTAGGAAATATCTAACCGACTCTATATAAGATAATAAATATGGAAAATTAGGAGAATTCCAAAGAGATAAACCTCCTGTCGCCTGGAGAAGTCCATCGTTACCAAGTCCTAATACAACCATAACCAGAAAATGACTCTGGAAAATAACTCCGTAAAATACAGATAGACCT
Organism: Boesenbergia rotunda; assembly: GCA_024364735.1. Taxonomy (NCBI): domain Eukaryota; kingdom Viridiplantae; phylum Streptophyta; class Magnoliopsida; order Zingiberales; family Zingiberaceae; genus Boesenbergia; species Boesenbergia rotunda. The sequence goes on from JAGFNQ010003122.1 coordinate 361,124, forward strand.
CGACAATACAACTCCATAAATCCACAGACACCAAAACATCGCAAACTTCAACAAACTGACACACCAAAAACAACATCATAAAAATCCACAGATCCCAAAGAAACTCGCAAACTTGGCTCTGATAATGACAATCTATGAAACATTCTCATGACGGGTCAATTTAGTACACATTCTCTATGTATACCCATGTGTCAACTTGATATCATATATCCATGACTTGTGAGCTCAAGTCATCAATTGACCTACATGCTAGTCTCCATGCATTAATATTGTCCTTGAATATTAATGCTTGACTATGAATGGTTTAGTATAATGTTCTCTACATTATCTCACTATTCATTCAACCAATCAATATGATGTAGATAAGAACCTACTACCCAAGGACATTATTATACTTAGTTATTTGGCACAAGTATAAAGTAAGTATAATAATCAAACATGACTTTATTAATGATATACTATGATACAAAAAGTTCCTAGTCAATCATCATATAATTAGCTCTATGACTCCTACTAACAGTAACATCGAACCTGAGAGGATTGGCTAGGCCCCACGAGAATTTTCCACTGGCCACCAAGAACCAAGTAACAGTCGAACTTGATGTGATTGGCTTAGCCCCACGGACTACTAAGGTAAATCAGGAAGCACTCGTAACCGGTGGTCCAGAAGCCCATCATCCTATGGTCGCATACCCTATTTGGAGAAAAAATTCATGCAAAATGTGTCGTAGTTGGAGATTGAACTGTAGGTACCTGGGTGACAACTTAGCACCCTTCTGCTGCACCATAACCCTGGGGAAAAAATAAATCGAGTAATATCGAACTTGAGATGACCGTCCAATTTTGAAAATGATTTTTGATTTTACACCCTTTGATAAAAATGGTAGATCTGCTACCTTAACGACCCCCTAGAGTCGGTCCCATGAACATGGAGGAAGGTTCATGCAAGTAATAGGCAACAGGTGTATGATGAGGCCGAAAATGAAAGTCGTCACCTCCTAGGGATCGACCCCTAGCCATTACCCCCTTAATGGTTCCACGCGGATTAACATTCATGCATATTTATTCGAGTTAGCATTCGTGTATTCGTGTTCATAAATCCAACTCGTTGTTGGATCGGAGTAAATCGATAGAGGGGGGTGAATATCGATCTTAAAATTTTTCGAAAAAGTAGAGCGATTACGCAGCGGAAAACAAGAAAAAAATCGCTAACACAAGTTATTTTTACTTGGTTCGGAGTCGCGGTTGGCTCCTACTCCAAGGCCCACGGTCCTTGACCGTTTACGTTGGGCAATTCTATATTCGTAAAAATCTTTTACAGGTTCGAGTACAAATATAGAATTGAAACTGAAAGTACAACAATTTTCATAATTTAAATGTTACCGACGCCCGAGGTGGATGGAAGTTCGGAGCAGCAGGTTGTCGTCGGTGCTGGAATCGCGAGGTCGGAGCTTGTCGGAGCGTAGCGCTTGAACGAAAGTGTTGGGAGCAATGTGAGTGAGATTATTTGAAGCCTTGGGGGTGAACCCCTATTTATAGCAGCCATAGGGGCGCCTGTATAGATGGGGGCGCCTGACACGTGGCCTCTCCTGCGAGAACTCCAATCTGCATGCTCGGTCAGCGCTTATCCCCTTCAATTAGGTGCCTGAGCTGATGGGGGTGCCTGTGTTAACACAGGCGCCTGAGCTGACTTGGTCCAGAGGCTTCGTGGCTGTTTGCTTCGATGATTTTGTTTTTGCCTTACACTGGGGCGCCAGTATCCATACGGGCGCCTAGCCTAGTGAGGCGCCTCACTCCATTGAGGCGCCTGAGTTGCAGAAACACCGTTCCTTCGTTCTCTGCAACCAAGGTTAGTTCCAAAACACAAGAAGCAAGTATGTTAGACATTATTTATAGCCTAAGCTGTCTTGGTTCTGACTTTGGGTCTCCCAAATGGAACCTTAGGTCGAACCGACGCCTAATGTTCCCTCCTCCGGGGAACGCGTCCTCACCTACTCCTCTATGGGAGAATTTAGCTTTTTATCAACCGGCTCCTCCGGTTGGACTTTTGCCTAATCCTCCGATCAGGTCTTCGTGCCCAGTTCGCGACAAGGACTTCTTGCCCACCTTCCAGTCAGGTCTTCGGTGCCCAACCCTTTGCCAGGACTTCTTGCCCAGCCCTTTGCCAGGACTTCTTGCCTAGTGTACCTAGGACTTTCCTGCATACTTAGTAAGCTTGTTAGATCACAACACCACCTTAACTTCTGAACTCTTTGCCATTATCAAAATACAGGTTTGACTTTGGTGCTTCCGGCACCAACACTCGTATGTGTTGGAGTTACAAGAAAATGAAAAGGGCACACCTAGGGATGATAATTTTCTTTGAATCTGATGGGGAATCCGACATCTAACCCGAATGAAAGAGGATATGGAGGGAAGTTTTAGGCCTGATTATAGTAGTCAATATGGGTATTTTCGTATATAAGTATGGAGGCGGATGTGGTAACATCCAACCCATACCCTATATATATATATATATATATATATATATATAGTTTGCATCTTTATCCAGTCACCAACACGTATCTTATCTTCTTTTCTATGAGAAATGCTTATCCGATCGAAGGAGTGCGAGACAAGGAAAAGCAGACAAGTATATTGAAATAATTTATTTTAAAGAAAAAAGAGAATGGTAGGTAGTAATTGGATGATGGATAGGATATGGATACCGATCCTCCAACAGGTATAGAAATGGGTATACAAATTAAATACCAGATGGGTATGAGGATAGATATAATAAATAGATATGGGTACGGAGAATATTGAATCTTACCCAAATCCTACCCATTGTCATCCGTAAGCACACCCCTTCTCCTTCATCTTCCAACCTTTCACCTTCCTCCATTAATGGAGGTAGGGGAAGAGTCATTTTCCCCTCCTATGTATGTGTGTGCATCCAAGGCAATGAGGAGGAAATTGAGATAAGCTATGTGCAAGGTCTATGCAAGGTCTGAGAGAAAGGGTTCATCCCATCTGTACAAGGTTCGCCCAGGTGCACAAGAAGAAGAAGAGGTTGCATTGAAGAATATTCAAGGTTGATTTTTCCAATTATAAAAGAGAGATTTGATTTGTGAACCATGAGAGAGTTCATTTTTCATGAATGCTTCTCACCGATGGTAAGTTGCTCGACACAACGTTTTTGTCCGATTTCTTCTCCAATCACTATACGTCCTTTTTCATTTCATATGAATTGTTTCTTACTATCAACTATCAACTGTATGTGAGCTAAAACTTTTATTCGATCATGTTCTATAAATTCTTCATTACTCAAATGATTTTAGATATTAAACTTTTTATTCATTCGAGAAATTAATATATGAGGATCAACTTACAAAATAGCTCTCCCCTGTTCAATTTATTACTGAAACCAAATTTTCAACAAAAGTTGCACCTGAATTCCAAACTCGAAGACCATGGACCATGGTGAAGCAAGCAGACTGTGAGTTTGTCGGCCAGTTTTGAGTACTGATTGGAAGCAGCATTTACTTGGTTGGGAAATGGAAATGTTTATTTTGTGTTAAAAAGTTAATGGTCTTTTGAAACCTTAACAGTTTTCTATAGATCAAGCTATAGTAAGATATTTTATCTCTACTCATTCAGGGACAACTAAAGCTGCAAGTCAAACTGCCAACTGGTAGAAAGCTTGAGGTAGATGTTAGTGGACCTAAACATGAGTGACTTTGATGACATTGCTTAGTTCAGTTTAAGAAATAGAATAGAATGATAATCGTCTTGATTTATATGTTTGATGTGTAGAAAAAATATATATATAAGCAGTAGCAGAGAACTAAATATTCACAAAGATAAAATAACTCTTAAACTGATTGTCATAGTTCTCTATCAGACCCACCCAATGGGTTCATTCAAATGGTTCAGTTTATTTAAGGAAGCTTCATACTAAAATAACTCATCACATTATTCCCCAAAATAAACAAAATAAACAGAATCCTTCTTTATAATCTTTAGCTCAGTCCTTCCAATTTCCGCCCACTTAATTTGATCCTCCTCCTCCTCATTATGACCAAAGCAAGCATGGGCGCCGGCCAGGGCCGTACTCCAATTCAAAACTATCTGAACTTCATCGTCGATATAATTGATACAATAAATTAATTATCAATATTAAAAATTCGAAATTACAGAACAAACGTTTTTAATATTCAATGCATTCAAAAGTACAGTAAAAAATATTATTGAAATCGTATTCTTTAGGAGTGAAAGGTATATCGCCCATCTCAAATGGTATAATATCATGTCAAAATACAAATAAATAAATCACGAAATATATTTTGTTATAGCGCAATAGTCTTTTATATGAAAATATTAGACATCCAATCAGATAATTTACACCCGTTAAAAATTAATCTCAAGATCTAATAAAAAATTGTATTCTTTTATTCTTCTTAAATTCAAACTTATTAATTAAAATATCATTATCAATTTTTTTAACTAAATCCGTTCGATATATAACCAAGAATTATCTAGAATCTACTTAAAAATTCTCCTTCTATCGTAACGAAGAGCTGTTTTAACTCTTCTTCCCTGAATAAAATATTTTCCAAATTTCACAATATATTATTCAATTTTCGGCCATTCTAACTCAGAAAAATTATATACAAGTCCAATGATTACGACAACATCAATAATTTTTAAATATCGTAATTAATAAATTATTTTTCTAAAATTCACAAGGATAAATATTTATACTAAAAATCCAAACATAAAAATTTATAAACAGCA
>JAGFNQ010003122.1:381294-466697 GCA_024364735.1 Boesenbergia rotunda
AACTTAACAAGCAACCTTCTACTACAGTTTTCAGTAACGCTATACCAAAGAATGACAACACATAGTACCCTAAAGATATTCAAGTAGAACTTGATATACAGTTCGATCTAAACAACAAAATTATTACTGGAGTTGCTTCTTAACTTCCCATAAATGATTGTCGGTTTAAACCCTTGCCTTTCGACTTGTCATCGGTATCGAACAGATACACCATTAAACTAGGAAATATCTAACCGACTCTATATCAGATAATAAATATGGAAAATTAGGAGACTTCCAAAGAGATATACCTCCTGTCGCCTGGAGAAGTCCATCGTTGCCAAGTCCCAATACAACCATAACCAGAAAATGACTCCGTAAAATACAGATAGACCTCGACAATACAACTCCATAAACCCACAGACACCAAAACATCGCAAACTTCAACAAATTGACACACCAAAAACAACATCATAAAAATTCATAGATCCCAAAGAAACTCGCAAACTTGGCTCTGATAATGACAATCTATGAAACATTCTCATGGCGGGTCAATTTAGTACACATTCTCTATGTATACCCATGTGTCAACTTGATATCATATATCCATGACTTGTGAGCTCAAGTCATCAATTAACCTACATGCTAGTCTCCATGCATTAATATTGTCCTTGAATATTAATGCTCGACTAGGAATGGTTTAGTGTAATGTTCTCTACATTATCTCACTATCCATTCAACCAATCAATATGATGTAGATAAGAACCTACTACCCAAGGACATTATTATACTTAGTTATTTGACACAAGTATAAAGTAAGTATAATAATCAAACATGACTTTATTAATGATAGACTATGATACAAAAAGTCCATAGTCAATCATCATATAATTAGCTCTATGGCTCCTCCTAACAGTAACATCGAACCTGAGAGGATTGGCTAGGCCCCATGAGAATTTTCCACTGGCCACCAAGAACCAAGTAACAGTCGAACTTGATGTGATTGGCTTAGCCCCACGACTACTAAGGTAAATCGGGAAGCACTTGTAACCGGTGGTCCAGAAGCCCATCATCCTATGGTCGCACACCCTATTTGGAGAAAAAATTTCTGCAAAATGTGTCGTAGTTGGGGATTGAACTGTAGGTACCTGGGTGACAACATGACACCCTTCCGCTGCACCATAACCCCTGGGGAAAAATAAATTGAGTAATATCGAACTTGAGATGACCGTCAAATTTTGAAAATGATTTTTGATTTTACACCCTTTGATAAAAATGGTAGATCTGCTACCTTAACGACCCCCCTAGAGTCGGTCCCATGAACATGGAGGAAGGTTCATGCAGGTAATAGGCAACAGGTGTATGATGGGGCCGAAAATGAAAGTCGTCACCTCCTAGGGATCGACCCCTAGCCATTACCCCCTTAATGGTTCCACGCGGATTAACATTCATGCATATTTATTCGAGTTAGCATTCGTGTCTTCGTGTTCATAAACACAACTCGTTGTTGGATCGGAGTAAATCGATAGAGGGAGGTGAATATCGATCTTAAAATTTTTCGGAAAAGTAGAGCGATTACGCAGCGAAAAACAAGAAAAAAATCACTAACACAAGTTATTTTTACTTGGTTCGGAGTCGCGGTCGGCTCCTACTCCAAGGCCCATGGTCCTTGACCGTTTACGTTGGGCAATTCTATATTCGTAAAAATCTTTTACAGGTTCGAGTACAAATATAGAATTGAAATTGAAAGTACAACACTTTTCGTAATTTAAATGTTACCAACGCCCGAGGTGGATGGATGTTTGGAGCAGCAGGTCGTCGTCGGCGCTGGAATCGCGAGGTCGGAGCTTGTCGGAGAGTAGCGCTTAAACGAAAGTGTTGGGAGCAATGTGAGTGAGATTATTTGAAGCCTTGGGGGTGAACCCCTATTTATAGCAGTCATAGGGGCGCCTGTATAGATGGGGGCGCCTGACACGTGGCCTCTCCTGCGAGAACTCCAATCTGCATGCTCGGTCAGCGCTTATCCCCTTCAATGAGGCGCTTGAGCTGATGGGGGTGCCTGTGTTAACACAAGCGCCTGAGCTGACTTGGTCCACAGGCTTTGTGGCAGTTTGCTTCGATGATTTTGTTTTTGCCTTGCACTGGGGCGCCAGTATCCATACGGGCGCCTAGCCCAGTGAGGCGCCTCACTCCATTGAGGCGCCTGAGCTGTAGAAACACCGTTCCTTCATTCTCTGCAACCAAGGTTAGTTCCAAAACACAAGAAGCAAGTATGTTAGACATTATTTATAGCCTAAGCTGTCTTGGTTCTGACTTTGGGTCTCCCAAATGGAACCTTAGGTCGAACCGACGCCTAATGTTCCCTCCTCCGGGGAACGCGTCCTCACCTACTCCTCTCGGGAGAATTTACCTTTTTTACCAACCGGCTCCTCTGGTTGGACTTTTGCCTAATCCTTCGATCAGGTCTTCGTGCCCAGTTCACGTCAAGGACTTCTTGCCCACCTTCCAGTCAGGTCTTCGGTGCCCAACCCTTTGCCATGACTTCTTGCCCAGCCCTTTGCCAGGACTTCTTGCCTAGTGTACCTAGGACTTTCCTGTATACTTAGTAAGCTTGTTAGATCACAACACCACCTTAACTTTTGAATCCTTTGTCATTATCAAAATACAGGTTTGACTTTGGTGCTTCCGGCACCAACACTCGTATGTGTTGGAGTTACAAGAAAATGAAAAGGGCACACCTAGGGATGATAATTTTCTCTGAATCTGATGGGGAATCCGACATCTAACCTGAATGAAAGAGGATATGGAGGGAAGTTTTAGGCCTGATTATAGTAGTCAATATGGGTATTTTCGTATATAAGTATGGAGGCGGATGTGGTAACATCCAACCCATACCCTATATATATATATATATATATATATATATATATATATATATATATATATATATAAACATAGTTTGCATCTTTATCCAGTCACCAACACGTATCTTATCTTCTTTTCTATGAGAAATGCTTATCCGATCGAAGGAGCGCGAGACGAGGAAAAGCAGACAAGTATATTGAAATAATTTATTTTAAAGAAAAAAGAGAATGGTAGGTAGTAATTGGATGATGGATAGGATATGGATACCGATCCTCCGACAGGTATAGAAATGGGTATACAAATTAAATACTAGATGGGTATGAGGATAGATATAATAAATAGATATGGGTATGGAGAATATTGAATCTTACCCAAATCCTACCCATTGTCATCCGTAAGCATACCCCTTCTCCTTCATCTTCCAACCTTTCACCTTCCTCCATTAATGGAGGTAGGGGAAGAGCCATTTTCCCCTCCTATGTATGTGTGTGCATCCAAGGCAATGAGGAGGAAATTGAGATAAGCTATGTGCAAGGTCTATGCAAGGTCTGAGAGAAAGAGTTCATCCCGTCTGTACAAGGTTCGTCCAGGTGCACAAGAAGAAGAAGGGGTTCCATTGAAGAATATTCAAGGTTGATTTTTCCAATTATAAAAGAGGGATTTGATTTGTGAACCATGAGAGAGTTCATTTTTCATGAATGCTTCTCACCGATGGTAAGTTGTTCGACACAACGTTTTTGTCCGATTTCTTCTCCAATCACTATACGTCCTTTTTCATTTCATATGAATTGTTTCTTACTATCAACTATCAACTATCAACTGTATGCGAGCTAAAACTTTTATTCGATCATGTTCTATAAATTCTTCATTACTCAAATGATTTTAGATATTAAACTTTTTATTCATTCGAGAAATTAATATATGAGGATCAACTTACAAAATAGCTCTCCCCTGTTCAATTTATTAATTACTGAAACCAAATTTTCAACAAAAGTTGCACCTGAATTCCAAACTCGAAGACCATGGACCATGGTGAAGCAAGCAGACTGTGAGTTTGTCGGCCAGTTTTGAGTACTGATGGAAGCAGCATTTACTTGGTTGAGAAATGGAAATGGTTTATTTTGTGTTAAAAAGTTAATGGTCATTTGAAACCTTAACAGTTTTCTATAGATCAAGCTATAGTAAGATATTTTATCTCTACTCATTCAGGGACAACTAAAGCTGCAAGTCAAACTGCCAACTGGTAGAAAGCTTGAGGTAGATGTTAGTGGACCTAAACACGAGTGACTTTGATGACATTGCTTAGTTCAGTTTAAGAAATAGAATAGAATGATAATCGTCTTGATTTATATGTTTGATGTGTAGAAAAAATATATATAAGCAGTAGCAGAGAACTAAATATTCACAAAGATAAAATTACTCTTAAACTGATTGTCATAGTTCTCTATCAGACCCACCCAATGGGTTCATTCAAATGGTTCAGTTTATTTAAGGAAGCTTCATACTAAAATAACTCATCACATTATTCCCCAAAATAAACAAAATAAACAGAATCCTTCTTTATAATCTTTAGCTTAGTCCTTCCAATTTCCGCCCACTTAATTTGATCCTCCTCCTCCTCATTATGACCAAAGCAAAGCATGGGCGCCGGCCAGGGCCGTACTCCAATTCAAAACTATCTGAACTTCATCGTCGATATAATTGATACAATAAATTAATTATCAATATTAAAAATTCGAAATTACAGAACAAACGTTTTTAATATCCAATGCATTCAAAAGTACAGTAAAAATATTATTGAAATCGTATTCTTTAGGAGTAAAAGATATATCGCTCATCTCAAGTGGTATAATATCATTGATCGTACGTCAAAATATAAATAAATAAATCATGAAATATATTTTATTATAGCGCAATAGTCTTTTACATGAAAATATTAGACATCCAATCAGATAATTTACACCCGTTAAAAATTAATCTCAAGATCTAATCAAAAATTGTATTCTTTTATTCTTCTTAAATTCAAACTTATTAATTAAAATATCATTATCAATTTTTTTAACTAAATCCGTTCGATATAGATAACCTAGAATTATCTAGAATCTACTTAAAAATTCTCCTTCCATGGTAACGGAGAGCTGTTTTAACTCTTCTTCCCTGAATAAAATATTTTCCAAATTTCACAATATATTATTCAATTTTCGGCCATTCTAACTCAGAAAAATTATATACAAGTCCAATGATTACCACAACATCAATAATTTTTAAATATCGTAATTAATAAATTATTTTTCTAAAATTCACAAGGATAAATATTTATACTAAAAATCCAAACATAAAAATTTATAAACAGCATGGCCAATATATCGTAATTCAAATAATCAAAACTAAATATTCAATATAATTTTAGAATTATCAAATTTACCTCAAAGACATACAATTTCATAACCTACGAATCAAACTAAATCATATAGATAAAATTTCTTTCGAGACAGTTTAAAAAGCAACCAATTAAGTTAGAATCGAGCTTTAAAACTTTTGAATTTGTAGCTAAATTGATAGAGCAAAATTTCTAACAATTGGCGGCTTGAAAAACTCAAACCAAGGATCTAAAATTAAGTTGAAAGCTCCTCAATAATGAATCAAAATCGATTTGTGTCGGAGTAACACTACCATAAAAAATAGCATTCCCGATGGAATTTACCGAAGGAATTCTGTCGGTAAACGCACTTACTCACGGAATTTTCTCTGTTGGAGTAAAATCCGTTGGTAAGGAATTTCCGACGAAATTTTCGTACCGTCGGTAAAATTTCTGACAGAATTTTCTCCGTCGGAACGAGGTTCCGACGGAATTTTCTCCGTCGAAATCTTGTTCCGACGAAATTACTATTTCCGTCGGAAATTTCCGACGGAACCGCAATTCCGTCAGAAATTTCCGACGGAAATCGATGAGTTTTCCGTCGGACATTTTCGACGGAATTACGGTTGCGTCGGAAATTTCTGACGAAAACAATAATTCCGTCTCGTCGGAAATTTCTGACGGAATCAATAATTCCGTCGGAAATTTCCGACGGAAAATCCTCGATTTCCACCTGAAATATTTGTAATAAATAATGTAGCAATATTAACATGCACCAAAGCAGTAGACAATAAATATAGATGCAGGAATCTGATAAGAAAAACGCAGAGTTAGAGATAGTTATCCGGTTGAAGCGCCGGCGTGCCGACTGTCTTTAGAGAATTGATTGCCGCCCTACGGTGCAAAGGCTCCCGGCAAAACTCCCCCAAGATCCGACAACCACGCTGCGTTCGTAGGTGCACTCCAAAACGAACGCTGCCCGCGGAGACAACCTCAGATCGCACAAGGCGAAGCCTCAAGACCCAAAACCGAAACAGGAAGAAGAAAAGAAACTCGAAAGGAGAAAACCGCTGATCGCTCAGAGGGAGAAGGAGAGAAGGAAGCAGTGAATGAATGAATCTTCATTCTTCCCCTTCTCCTTTTATAGATCCGAAGAGTTCTCTTTGAGGAATCGCGACCACGCCTCGCGAGGAGTCGCGCCGTGCGCGACACTGAGACAAGTCGCAACTTCTCAAAAAAATAAAAGAATAGACCGAAATCTACAAAACCAAACCGGGCCGCCCGCAAGCGCGAGGCTCACGGGCTGGGGATTTGCACCCCCCCCTGCGCGCGATAATCGCGTGCGTCGCGCCCGATTTATGGATTTCCGGCCCAGACCCCCTGAAACCACCTGGTTTGGGCTCAACCTGCGCATGCGTGTAGGTCCCCCTAAGCCATCTAAGCATGGTAGGAATGACTTGATATATAAGGCATTCCAACTCTCTTGGCTTAGCAATGTGGGACTAAACACATACACATCTCCTTCAATATAATTTGAAATTCTTAACAAAAATCAACAATCCCCCACAAATTTCAAATTATAATAAATAAATAAAACAGGTCTTGAGGCTTTGTCGTAATGAGCTTTCAGTGAAAATACCTTCCGGTTTGAATTTTCACCTAAGTAAACCAATCTTATTCACACAGGTTTGAAGTGAATTAAGTCTTGAACTTAAACCTTTAATATGTGAAAATCAATTGGCAACAACTCATCACAGGCGACGGTTGAATCCTTCTAGGTTGGTGCATTACGGCCATGCCACCGAATCTTGTTTCATAAGTGTTAAAGAGAGTTGCCCAGACCCCCCACACTGCGGCCTCACAGTTACACTTACATAAGTGAGTTCTCCAAGGATGTACTGCAAGCATCCTGTCATAAAGACCTCGAACTCATTAAGAGCCTTAAGCTCATCCTTACTAGCAGTCAAGCATCTATCCAGGGAAGAGACTATGAGATTATATCTCAATTAATTTATGCTTACGGTTCACCCTTATAGCTTGTTTATACCACATTGAACCTACTTCTTGGGATCTCCAATCAGATAGGTTGGGTTGCCGCAATAGATGAAACCAGAATAGGCCTCAGTCCCATTCCCTTACTGGATCTCTTGATTTTCTCAGAATCAAGTCCTTTTGTGAGTGGATCAGCAATATTGTCTTTTGAACTTACAAAGTCCAAGGACACCACTCCCAGAGACACTAGCTCACGAACAGATTTTAATCTTATTTGTACATGTCTCTTCTGTTTTTGGTTATACTTGGAGCTTCTAATCTGAGCTATTGTTGTTTGATTATCACAGTTCACTGAAATAGGAGGTATTGGCTTCACAATCAAGGGAATCTCAGTAAGAAGACCCTTAAGCCAATCAGTTTCAGTTACTGTGGTATCCAAAGCACACAATTCTGCCTCAGCTGTAGAACGGGATATGATCGTCTGTTTAACAGACCTCCAAGCAACCGCACCGCCTCCAAGTGTAAAAACATAGCCAGTAACGCCTTTACACTCAGCAGTGTCAGCTATCCAACTAGCATCACTATATCCCTCCAGGACTGCAGGGAACCTCCCATAGCACAACCCCAAGGATATAGTACCCTTTAGGTATCTGAGTACTCTGTCTAATGCATCCCAATGTGTTCTGTCCGGACAGCTGGTAAACCTGCTCAATTTAGTTATAGCAAACGAAATATCAGGTCTAGAACAATTTGCCAAATACATTAGACTACCAATTATTTGGGAATATCTTAATTGAGACACGGCCACGCCACTCTTATTCTTGTGGAGAGTCTTTGAAGGATCATAGGGTGTGACTACAGATTTTATGTGGCTATAGCCATATTTCTCTAACACTTTCTCAACATAGTGTGCCTGAGAAATTGCTATTCCATCAGTTGAGCGAGTCAACTTCAGCCCTAAAATCACATCAGCACAACCCATGTCCTTCATATCAAACTTACCACTTAAGAGAGCCTTGGTCTCGTTAATAATTGAAAGGTTAGATTCAAACAGTAAAATATCATCTACATATAAACATAAGATGATACATTTATCACCTTTCATTTTAGTATAAACACATTTATCACAGTCATTAATTTCAAAGCCAAATGATAGCATAGCTTTATCAAATTTTTCGTGCCATTGCTTTGGGGCTTGTTTCAAACCATAAAGAGATTTTACTAACTTACAGACTTTATTCTCACTTCCAGAAACTACATATCCCTCTGGCTGATCCATATATATCTCTTCTTCGAGATCTCCATTAAGAAATGCCGTTTTGACATCCATTTGATGGACCTCAAGATGATATATGGATGCCAGTGCTATCAATACTCGGATTGTGGTAATTCTAGTAACAGGGGAATAAGTGTCAAAATAGTCAATCCCTTCCTTCTATTTGAATCCCTTAGCAACCAGGCGGGCTTTGAACTTATCTACTGACCCATCAGGTTTTAACTTCCTCTTAAATACCCATTTACATCCAATGGTGGTGCAACCAGGAGGCAAATCTACCAACTCCCAAGTGGCATTAGAGATAATAGAGTCCATTTCTTTTTTAATGGTTTCTTTCCAATGCTTAGCTTCAGGAGAAGCCATAGCATCTCTATATGTCACAGGGTCACCTTCTATATTATATGTGATAAAGTCTTGGCCTAAATCTTTAGACACACGTTGCCTCTTGCCCCTTCTCAATTCTGTACACTCACTAGATTCATCTAATCTAGAGTGACTTGAGGAAGGTACACCTACTAAGGATAATGGGACCTCTATTGAGGCAGTGTCATCTCTAGTATGAGTACTAGAGATAGACTGAGGTGTTCTAGTCTTCATAGGAAATATATCCTCAAAGAATGTAGCATCACGGAGCTCTACAATAGTGTTTGCATCTATTCCAGAAATTTCTGATTTAATAATCAGAAACCTATATGCAGAACTATTCTGAGCATAACCCAAGAAGACACCATCTACAGTCTTCAGACCAAGTTTTTTCCTTTTATGTTCAGGTACTAGCACTTTTGCAAGGCACCCCCACACTTTTAGGTATTTCAAACTTGTCCTTCGACCTTTCCAAAGTTCATATAGGCTTTTATCCCTTGACTTCATAGGTACTCTATTTAACACATGACAAGCAGTGTATAGAGCCTCCCCCCACAAGAAGTTGGGTAACCCAGAACTTCCTAACATGGAATTAATCATATCTTCAAGAGTTCGATTTTTGCGTTCTGCTACACCATTAGATTGAGGACTATATGGAGCAGTGACCTCATGAATTATACTTGAATCTTGACAGAATTTTTGAAACAAGTTTGAGGTGAACTCTCCACCCCTATCAGACCTTATCCTCTTAATGGTTGGTTTGTTTGATTTTCAGCTTCAGATTTGAAAATCATAAATTTATCTAAAGCTTCATCTTTAGTTTTCAGCAAATAAACATAGCAATAACGAGAGTAATCATCAATGAAGGTAATGAAATACCTTTTATGGTCTCTCGTTATTAAACCGTTAAACTCACAACAGTCAGTATGAATTAATTCTAAAATATTAGAATTTCTATCAACTGATTTGAAGGGTTTACGGGGCTGTTTATATTGCACACAAACTTCACATTTTTTCTTATCATTTATGGCATGCTTAGGAATCATGTCAAGATTCATCATCCTTTTTATAGTTTGAAAATTAACATGTCCTAATCTATCATGCCACATATCATAAGACTCAATGTTATAAGAACAACCAACATCACTAATTTTATTGATAATCATATTTTCAACATTGAGTTTAAATAAACCTTCATTAAGGTAACCCTTTCCAATAAAGGTTCCTAAATGTAACAATACAACTTTATTACATTTGAAATTTAGCTCATAACCAACACGAACTAATTTTGACCCGCTAATCAAATTCCGTTGGACCGCTGGAACATGATGCACCTCATGCAGTGACAGGACCTTCCCTGAGGTAAATCTCAAGTCAACTCGTCCAATCCCTAACACTCTGGCTGCAGAATGATTCCCCATGGTTACGGAAGTGCCTTCAATTACCTGATAAGTAAGGAAGGCAGAGCGATCAGGACAACAGTGCACATTAGCACCTGTATCAACCAACCACTCATTGGGTTGATAAATCAAATTTAGTTCGGGGTTAATGGAAACAAACCCATTGCTGGTGTTGGTCACAACATTGACCTGTGCCTTTGGTGTTGGGTATATTGCCTTGGTTCTTCTTCTTGTCCTTCCGCTCAGGACAGAATTTGGCAAAATGTCCAACTTGTCCACAAGCCCAGCACGGCCTAGTCTCATGCTTCTTCTGAACCTTTGGTTTGGGTTTCATTTTATTCTTCATTTTTTGGTTTTTTAATTTGTTCTTGTCAGAAGAGACTACCACATTTGCCTTTGGAGCAAATTCCATAGGTATCCCCTTATCATCATCCTTATGTTGCTTCCGATGTTCTTCCTCGATATTTAAGGCAATCATTAAATCTTCAAGAGAGATTTTACTTCTCCTGTGTTTAAGTGTCATGCCAAAATCTTCCCAACTCGGAGGCAACTTTTTGATGATAGACAAGACTTGAAGCTTCTCGGGTATCGGCATATCTCCCTCAGCAAGACCGTGAATCAAAATTTGAAATTCATGGGTCTGCTCAATGACAGATTTACCCTCAACCATTTTAAAGTTTAAGAACTTCCCCACGGTGTACTTCTCTAAACCAGAGTCCTCGGAGTTATATTTTTTATCCAAAGATTTCCATAACTCTTTGGCCGAGGTTGTAGAGCAGTACACATCGAATAGTGCGTCTGAGAGGGCAGACAGGATTCTCCCATGACAGAGATAGTCCCTCTGTTTAAACCTCTCGGTGGAAGCACTACGGGCAGGTTCTTCTTCATCAAGTGAAGGAGGATCTGATTCTATAACGGAGAAAAGCCCCAGCGTAGTAAGCCAAAATTTCATTCGTTGTTGCCAACGTTTGAAGTTTTGCCCGGAAAACCTCTCGGGTTTGGCGCTAGGCTCATCAGACCCCGACATTCTAACATTTAACATGTCTACTTAGGTACAATCAATTCTCTAAAATTGTAATAAATAATGTAGCAATATTAACATGCACCAAAGCAGTAGACAATAAATATAGATGCAGGAATCTGATAAGAAAAACGCAGAGTTAGAGATAGTTATCCGGTTGAAGCGCTGGCGTGCCGACTGTCTTTAGAGAATTGATTGCCGCCCTACGGTACAAAGGCTCTCGGCAAAACTTCCCCAAGATCCGACAACCACGCTGCGTTCGTAGGTGCACTCCAAAACGAACGCTGCCCGCGGAGACAACCTCAGATCGCACAAGGCGAAGCCTCAAGACCCAAAACCGAAACAGGAAGAAGAAAAGAAACTCGAAAGGAGAAAACCGCTGATCGCTCAGAGGGAGAAGGAGAGAAGGAAGCAGTGAATGAATGAATCTTCATTCTTCCCCTTCTCCTTTTATAGATCCGAAGAGTTCTCTTTGAGGAATCGCGACCACGCCTCGCGAGGAGTCGCGCCGTGCGCGACACTGAGAAAAGTCGCAACTTCTCAAAAAAATAAAAGAATAAATAAAAGGAAAGAAATAAAAATAAACCAAACCAAATTGGTTTAGAAAACCAGACCGAAATCTACAAAACCAAACCGGGCCGCCCGCAAGCGCGAGGCTCACGGGCTGGGGATTTGCACCCCCCTGCGCGCGATAATCGCGTGCGTCGCGCCCGGTTTATGGATTTCCGGCCCAGACCCCCTGAAACCACCTGGTTTGGGCTCAACCCGCGCATGCATGTAGGTCCCCCTAAGTCATCTAAGCATGGTAGGAATGACTTGATATATAAGGCATTCCAACTCTCTTGACTTAGCAATGTGGGACTAAACACATACACATCTCCTTCAATATAATTTGAAATTCTTAACAAAAATCAACAATATTTTCTATATTTTCCGACGGAATATTAATTTTATTAGAAATCCGACGATAAATAATAAAATTATAGATTTAATTTGTATTTGAGTAATAATCATATATATACAAAGATATTTATGACGAAAGGTATTTAGTCCTCCCATTAGTTTGTGTCAAATTTTATGCCAAGGAAAATTTTCTTCTTCAATGTCCATTAGATAGCATTTCCAATCGTGTCAATACTCTATAACGAAGGTAATGCAAGTATTGCATTGCATGTCCAACTGCCTGCGGCAAAGTTGGCTTTCAATGTGCGAAGGTTATGTTACAACACCAATCAACCTTGTACCATATGAGTGTAGCTTGATACTTCACATAAACAAGTTTACTATAAATTTACTAGAATAAAAAATGTAGCAAAAAGTAATAAAATCCACAAGGATATATCTGTAAATTGATGAGTGACTCAGAGAAAAGAGAAAGCAAAAGCACCAGTCAAGACCTAAGACTTTGTAATGGTGTGACATTGAATAGTTTGCACCATGCCCTGGGCTGAAGTCGTAATTGGTTCTTTGTTCTTGGTAATATGAATTTGTCCTGTAATACCAATCATCCTGTGGAATATGATGATAAGCACCATGGTCATTGTCCCTCCAACGCTCATAGCTACTCTTAAATTTATATCTCTCCCTATTAAATATTCTTTGAATGCGCCTGATTCGCTCCTGCACAGATTACAATATATTGGAGTCACTAGTTGCACAAACCATCTATGCACCACCAACCAAGATCATTGATGGCAGTACATAGAGATTACAGATAATGGTTAATCTAGAAATAATTATCATTCCGCAAATATACAAAACCATGCAAAAGACAAATTCATACAGTGGTTGGGAGAGTTCATACTATCTTAATTCGATAATATGCATTCATCAGTGAATAATTATATTATCCAAGGTTCTGAGAACTGGATCGGACATCGAACCGGTCGAAGCAAGGGTTCAGAAGTTCAGACATTCAACCGGTTTAACCGGGGGTCCAATCGGGATATAACCGATATATAATAAAGCATATATTTATATAAATATATGAAACTAACAACTTATCCAACTACTTTTTTCAAGATTAGATCAACTAGGTCGAGCATGTGATATGTTTTTGTCAGCAACTCAATATGGTATTCTTGAAAAAAAAATTAGTTTCAAAGAAAAATTCAAATTTAAAACCATAAGATTCAAGAAATCTAGATACGAATTGAAGAATCTTATTAGAAGTTAAAACTATATCACAATAGCATTTGTTCACCCATAAACACTTAAACAGGGGACACTAGTAAAGCACATGCAAAATTACACTTCCAAATATGTCATATATTGCTACCTTCATATGACATCACGACGACGCAACGAGGTTGGAGACGGGGCGAGGCTAGCGGTGGCGAGGTGAGACTAGCGGAGGCAGGGCGACACGGCGAGGCTGGTAAAGGCAGGGCGACGCGGCGAGAGGCTAGCGGCGGTGACTCTCTTGTAAGCAAACAGTAGGTTTATTCGTTTGGGACTTTGGGTAAAAGCAAACTAGATTTTTAACATTTTATTTTTTAATTTTCATTTTCAGTTAAAAAAAAGTAAAATTGCAAAAGGAAAAAAATCAAAAAATGAAAAATAAAATAAACCAAGCCGGTTTAACCGGTTTGTCCAATTCACCAGTTCCCGGCCGGTTTAGAACAGTCCGCATCCAATTCTTGAGTAGCCGATTTTCAGAGTCAACTCCGACCGAAAATCTGGCCGGTTCCCGGTTCAACCGGTCCGACCGGCCGGTCCGATTTTCAAAATACTGATATTATCAAAAGGTTGTGGCAAATAAAACCCAAAGAACAAAACCCATGAAATTTTAACCTCGTGTTATCACCTTGTCATTGTGAAAAACAATCTTCAAATTACAATCCCTCCTGTAGTAGTTTAACAATTTTTCTCGTTACCTGCTCCAATCAAACATCTAATTTCTCCTAAATAAGTTAGGCAGAAGTCCACTTCCTTGATTTTGTCCATGCCCCAACAACATTATGACAATAAAAGTGCAAGCTTTAGCCTTAAGAATAAGATACTTGCTTATGACAACAATTCCAAATCACTAGAGAAAGGTTCAATGTTATACTGTTATTTTAATTAGCATTCCATTTCACCAGCGGGAAGATTGGACTTAGCCTAACCAAATTTTTTATTTCTTTTATTTTTTAACCTATTGATGTTGGAAAAACTTGAACCAAGTCCGCCTCAATTGATACCAGAGTTTGATTTGGTAGCACTTATTCCAAAAGCTTAAGCTATTAAGAAAGGTCCCTTGTCAACTCAGCATCTTATCGATAGAATAGAGTATCAACAAACATAAAATTGTAAAACTAAAAAAAGCTTGATGGAAAGAATAGAGCAAAAAGGTGGAACCGCCACCTTAGCGGCCCTCTGGTCCTGACCCCATAGGTTTTTAGAGGGAGGCAAACCACGGTTATCACTAGTGTGGTGAGGCGCCTGGGTCGAGAGAATTAATACCAGCAAATCAAAGTTTTATCCCTGTGCGCAACTGGCGACCCTCGAACCTATGACCTCCACCAAATCGACCAGGCGCCTTACCATCCGATCCCGTCCGCGGGGTACAATCACAAATCAAATTATATGAACAAGCAGTTTTATCTAAATAGAAAAACTACAAAGTAGTTGGTGGCAAATATAACTACAGAATTCCAACTATTAGAAGGCAAATACCATCTTGCTATAATCATAAACTAGGTTTGGATGATAGTCTATCTATTTTCTGTTGTGCTTTGGTCCGTAGATGTAGAGACAACATATGTTTGATTCCCACCGTACATCCTATAATAACAAAACACAAATAAACTACAAACGAAATCAGAAATACTTCACCTTCTAAGAGACATGTGTTCCATTTTAAAAGCAAATCTAATCTTTTCTCTCTGACAAGTAGAACTTGATATTAATGATATGCGAGCAACAAAATCATAAATAATACACAAATTGTAACAACATGTGTCTAATTCAAATATTTTTTTAATAAGTAAAAACATACCTGAATCACAGAGGATCGCTGAAATAAAAATCAAATCAACATATTACTAGAAAGCACACATCCAACGATAGATTAATCATAAATTAAAAAATTAATATATAATTGAACATACCTTAAAATAACTTAATCAGCCGGTGGATGAGAGGACCCTGGAGTGTCCTGTGATGGAGGACATTACATATTGACCCCTCAACTCTTGCTTTGTTACGAACATTATTCTTTAATTTTCTCAAAAAGCGTTCAAATGGATATATCGATCTATACTGCACTGGACCAGCTATTTCTACCTCATATGGTAAATGTACTAGTAAACGTTCCATTGAATAAAAAAAACTAGGTGGAAATATGCGCTCCAGCTTGCATAGTATAAGAGGAATGTCTGTTTTTAGCCGAAGCATATCATCCATCATAATACACCTTGCCGTCAAATCTTTAAAAAAAAGTCTCAATTCTGTAAGTGCTTGCCAAACATTTTGTGGAAGTAAGTCGTGGAAAACTACTGGAATTAGTCTTTGCATGAACACATGATAATCATGACTCTTCATTCCAAACATCTTCAACCTATTCATATCCACACATCGAGCCATATTTGAGGGATACCCATCAGGGAATTTTATTTCTCTTAACCAATTACATAAAATTTCTTTACCATCTTTGTCCAATGTATAACAAGTCTTTGAAAATCTATTGGTTGTTTGATTCATATGCAACTTTGGTCTGTTAACTAGTTCTTTTAATTCCTCACGTGATTTTGTCGTGTCTTTAGTTTTTCCAAGCACATTCATGACAGTGTTAAAGATATTATCAAAGAAAATTTTCTCAATATGCATAACATCTAAGTTATGTCGAATGAGAAGATACTTCCAATATGGTAACTCCCAAAAAATACTCCTCTTCTTTCATCCACACTTGCACATCCTAATAATGTATTTATTTATCTCATCAGAACCAGGTTGAGATACTAGTAGGAATCCATAACTGTCTATTTGATCAATAATATCTTCACCTGAAGCATAAATTGGAGAATATTTTCTGACTACAACATTTTTTAGGAAATTTTGTTTGTTTCACCTGAAAGGGTGGTCGACAGGTAAAAATTTTCGATGATTATCAAACCAAGATACCTTCCCACTACAAGGTAATGAAAATGCATCAGAATCTGTCATGCAGTGTGGGCATGCTAATTTACTAGCTGTGCTCCATCCAGATAACATTGAGTATGCTGGAAAATCACTGATTGTCCATAATAATGCAACTTGCAAACAAAAATTTATTTTACTTGCAACATCATAAGTTATTGAGCCTACATTCCATAATTCATTCAACTCGGCAATTAGAGGTTGAAGGAAAATATCTATCTTATCTTTAGGATTGGTTGGACCAGGAATCAGTACAGTAAGGAAGATAAATTCGTCTTTCATGCACATCCATGGAAGTAAATTATAAAGTGCCAATATTACTGGCCAAGATGAATATTGCTGTCCTGACTGACCAAATGGCTGAAAACCATCTGCAGAAAGACCCAATCTAGCATTCCGAAGTTCCATTGCAAATGAAGGATATACAGTATCAAGATGTTTTCATGCAGGGGAATCACAGGATGAGACATAATACCCGCTTCGTGCTTATGCTCATGATGCCACACCATGTAGCTTGCTGTAGCGGCAGATGCATGTAAGCGTTGAAGTCTAGCAGTTAACGGAAAATAATACATAACTTTCCATTCAATATTTTTCTTCTTCTTCCCTGGTATACGAGTACGATGCTTATAACGTGAGTGACTATAGATGTAGCGACACGACCCCTCTAGCCCCATCAGGCGGCTCTCTGGCGGTGCCCTACGGTCTTCCCACTCCCGACAGTGGGTTTTTGCCTTCCCCAGATTCGAACCCTAGACCTCCAGGACAAGTACTAAAGTTCCTTGAATCTGGTAGCCAAGTGAGCGCGGCTCACTTGGCTACCAGATTCAAGAAACATTAGTACTTGTCCTGGAGGTCTAGGGTTCGAATCTGGGGAAGGCAAAAACCCACTGCCGGGAGTGGGAAGACCGTAGGGCACCGCCTAGAGAGCCGCCTGATAGGGCTAGAGGGGTTGTGTCGCTACATAAAAAGGCGCCTTTTATTGTAACGGCCCGGCCCGTCGACCCGACCCCTCAGCCCCTTGAGCGGCCAAATTCTATTTTTTGGCCGCCCAACAACCTGGCCCCTTTGGTCGTCGACCGTCGACCGTCGACCGTCGTTACTCACAAGAACTTTCTGTTGGATCGAGAGAACCGATAGAGGGGGGGTGAATATCGGAAAACGTTCGGATTTAACAGATAGAGAAATTATGCAGCGGAAATTAAAACACACAACGCAAACACAGGTAGTTTTACTTGGTTCGGAGCCTAGGTCGACTCCTATTCCAAGGCCCACGGTCGTTGACCGTTTTCTGCGGGCAATTCTATAAGTTCGCAAATCAGTTTACAGTATTGAATTACAAATATAGCAAAGTAAACTTTTAAAACAGAAACTCTTCTTTTACCGACGTCCGATGTAGGTTGTCTTTTTCGGAGCAGCGGGACGTCGTCGGCGCTTGAGTCTCGAATCGGGAGGTTTCTAGAGTAAAGCGCGAGAGCAGAAGAGCGTTGAAGCGTTGAATGAATTGTTGTTCGAAGCCTTGGGGTCGAGGGCCCTTTTATAGGCCCTGGGGGCGCTCGGAACGTCGGGGGTGCCCCCCCCCACGTGTAGGTTGATCCGTCTCTGTCTCGGTCAACTTCTGATCCCTTCAATCTCGGGATAAGCTTTGACCGGGGCGCCCGGAACGCTGGGGGCGCCCGGATTGACCGGGTCAAAATCTCATCCTCTTGGTTTCGCTGGAGCTGCTTCGGTAGCTTTACCTGGGGGCGCCCGGAGCGCTCCCCCGCCCGGGAGCACGGGGGCGCCCGGGACAGTAGCTGCAGAAGCAATTCTTTGCTTCATGTATTTTGTGTTAACCTTGGGGGCGCCCGGAACACTCCGGGCACCCTGGTCAGCTGGTGCCTCACTCCTTTGAGGCTCTCTGAGCTGCAGACACTCGTTTCTTCGGTCCTGCATCCAGGGTTAGTCCAAAACACTATAAAACAATAGGATGTTAGTTTATACACAGCCTTGGCTGTCTTGGTTCTGACTTTGGGTCTCCAAAATGGAACCCTAGGTCGAACCGACGCCTACTGTTTCCTCGACGGGGAACACATCCTCACCTACTCCTCTCGGGAGAATGTACCTGATGCCAACCGCTCCTCTGGTTGGACTTTTGCCTAGCAATCCTTCGCCAGGTGCCTAGCTGTCCTTCGCCAGGTCTTCAGTGCCAAGCTGTCCTTCGCCTGGTGCCTAACAGTCCTTCGCTAGGGCTTTGTATCATGGCATTGCTTCGCTAGGTGCCTAGCAGTCCTTCGCTAGGGCTTTGTATCCTGGCAGTCCTTCGCCAGGTGCCTAGCAGCCCTTCGCTAGGACTTTGTTTCCTGGCAGTCCTTCGCCAGGTGCCTAGCAGCCCTTCGCTAGGGCTTTGTATCCTGGCAGTCCTTCGTCAGGTGCCTAGCAACCCTTCGCTAGGACTTTGTTTCCTGGCAGTCCTTCACCAGGTGCCTAGCAGCCCTTCGCTAGGACTTTTCCTGCACACTCGAGTAACAACATTATATCACAAATAATACTTAACTTTGAACCCTTTGCCAATATCAAAACAAGGTTCGATATGGTGCTTCCTGCACCAACAATCTCCCCCTTTTTGATTTATGGCAACACAATTCAAAGTTAAGTAAAAACTTATAGCAGTTCAGAAAAGAAAGTTAGGAGCAATGAAATATAGCAATTCTGAACAGTCTGAAACCAATGTAATGTGAAAAAAATTTTCTCATACTCCCCCTGAATAATTGTGTTTTCTCATACTCCCCCTGAATAATTGTGTTATAAAACACTTAACTTAACTTTGACCTTTCCTCCCCCTTTGACATATATCAAAAACAAACATGGATGGACAAGGTAAAATTTTGAAGGGTTTTGAGTTTTACCAAAGTAAAGCAAAAGCATTGCATGAACAACAAGACCAATTTTTCACTTAACAATTTGCAAGCCCAAATTTTGAAGAAACCTTTATTTATCAAAGGCTTTGCAATACCCATTTTTGCAAAAAAAAAACAATTTCCTTAGCCATAAATTTCAACTTGAAGAAAATTTTCAAAGAACATTAGCCAAACGATCGACTTTCCCTTAAAAAATTTCAACTTTTGAATATTTAGAAACATTTGCTTGGAAAATATTTTTTTTTCAAATAGAACATATTAAGATTTTAAAAAATTGTTCACTAAGATTTTTGCTCAGACAAACTTTGTTTATTAAGGAAAAATCTACTTAGAAATATTTGCAAAAAGATGCTCTTAGAAATTTTTGAAAGCACACTTAGAAATTCAACTTTGCTTTTTGAATAAGAGAAAGCTTTTGAAAAACATTTTGATTTTGAACAATTTGAGCTTTTTCTCTCCTTATGTTTTAGAATATTTCCAAAAACAAGTTGCACTAAGCTCCCCCATGATATTAAAATTTCTTTAAAAAAACATGCAAATTAACCTTTCGAAATAATCACAAGTTCAGTTTGACAAAAAAAAATTTCTAAGTATCTCCCCCTTGCTGTTTATTAATAAAGAAATGTATTTTGAAAGAAGTTTTAAGATAAAAAATTATGTATCAGAGCCTATGAGTTTTGAAAGCATAAGAATACTTAGTATAACTCTTGAAAGCATAGCAAAAAGCTTAAATTGCACCAACAAAACTCTACTTTGAAAGGTATTGTGTAATTTTGACAAAAGATTTTGTATTTGTAGGCAAATCTTTAGAAAATTCATGTACTTAGAATACGATTGCCTTAGAAAAGTATTAGTACTTTTTGAGAACATTATATTTTGAAAAATAGAAGTACTTTTAAAAGATATTATGCAATTTTTAAAAAATATAAGTACTTTTGAAAAAAAACAGATTGAGCCTTTTTGGAAAATCTAAGTACTGTTTTTGAAAACTATTAGACTTTGAAAAATATAAATACTTTTTGAAAAGTATTATGCATTTTGAAAACATAATATTTTACTTGACTAGGTTTCTTTTCTAGTCTAACACAATCCTAGGAAACTTTGTTAACTATAAAGATATTTTCCTAAGTGTCCTGGAAATTTTTCAAACTCAAGTAAATATTATTTCAAGAATAATTTCATAAGCCACAAGAATTTTTAAAAAATAAAATAATAGTATTTTGAAAGAAAAATTATTTAGGTTCTCAAAGGGATTTTAAACGTGCAGTGCATGAAAACATATAATTTTGAAAATGTTCAATAATTCTTTTAATTTGATCTCCCCCTAAACTTGACCCAGTCCTAGGAAGCTTGTTGACTACAAGCGATCTTCCTCTGAGTTTTAGGGTTTGATTTAAATTATAAGAATTATCTAATAACTTCAAAACAAATAATTATAAAAAATATTTCAAAAATTCTTCTTTTGACTCAAACTCCCCCTAAATTTGACACATCCTAGGAGTCCTTGCAGATCATGAAGTGGACCTTCCTCTGTGTCTTTAGGGTTTATTAAAATCAAAAGAATAATTTTGAATAACCTTCTGAGTATGATAACTTTCAAGGAGATAAATTTTTGAAAACACAATTTGAAATGATAGCACAGTTTTCGAAAATCATGATGATAATTTTTTAAAAAGATAGTAATATACAAGGGTTTTTGAATCAACTTTTGAAAACCTTATTTTGAGATGATAATAAGTTTTAGAGCATAAAGTTTTTGAAAAATCTGAATTTTTTGAAAAAGATTAAGAAGAACTCCCCCTGTATCCGACGCAGTCTAACTTTTATCTAGGTTCCTTAAGGGATTTCAGTGTTGACTAGGTCTGACTACGTTGACCAAGTTTGACTCAGTTGACTATGTTTGACCAATTAATAACTAAATCAAACAAGTCCTAGATTCTATTCAAAATGAGTCTATTGTGATATTTAACATGAAATTCAATATATATTTTTTTAAAAAATAGAGATGACAAAGAAGGGTACAGTAAACTGAATTAATTTGAAAAATAGAGATAATTTGAATACCTTTTGAAATCATTTTTATTTAAAAGGATGGTGACCTATACTTTTAGGTCCTAGATATCTCACCTAGTTCTACGTGATCAAACATGTTAACCTTATGGGTTTTGTGAGATAAATATTTTAATAGAAAGATTTATTTTGAAAAGACCATGATTAATTTTGAAAAGTTAAATTAATTTTTAAATCTGATTTAAATTTATTTTGAAAAGAGATATTTGAATCTAAAATTAACTAAAAATTTGTGTTAGATTTGAATTTAACAAAGAGTAAATTGAATTTGAATTTCAAAAATTGGCTTCCAGGTCTTGGCGAGGCACAAGGCCTTCTTTGGCCGTAGCCTTATTGGATCATCAACCCTTTCCTAGACAAAGCCTTTTAGTGAAATTTCATCTTCAAAATTACTTTTTGGTAAATTCTGGTCTAACTAGCTTGGGTCTTGGATCGGTAGCTTCGGCTAGTTTCACCAGTCTAAAGAGACCAAGTAGAGTATACTTGACCTTATTAGAAAAGGCTTCCCTAACGTACTATCATCTCACCTCCTCCCAATACTATGTTGTTCAAATTTCAGTTAATCGTTTTAGTCCTTAAACTAATCAATCCTAATTAAAAAAAATAAAATAAAATAAAAAGCAACACTCAATTAAAGCAAACAAGAAAAAAATGTTCTAAGTTATATCATAATCGAAATAAAACTCTGGATTTTCAAAAACAACAATATTATGAATTAAATTTTCATATGAATTAAAGTTACCCATCTTTCTTTTGCTTGACTGATTTTTAGGTATTTTGTAGTGGTCGCGAGCCATTCGGACCTTCTTCCGATGATCCCCTTCTTTGTCATCAAATTCTGAGTCTGAGTTGGACTTAGGTATTGGTTGAGGCCTCTTTTGCAGTTCTCTTGGAGTTTTTCCTGCAATAAAAAATATACCTTCCTCAACTATTGCAGTATCAGCTTGATTATTTAACCTTAATTTAGAAGAAAATGGTTCAAAATTAGTTACCAACTTTGTCTCAGAAAACTCGTCGTCTGACTCAGGTTTGATTTCGACGTCGGGTGTCGAGTCTGACTCGGCTGTTTGTGCTTGGACCGAGACTGCAAGATAACTTTGGTAATCTTCTTCTTCATTTGATTCGTCCGATGATTCGAACATCTCTCCTTCAAAGACCTCAATATCGGAGCTCTTTTCGTGTAGGTTGAGTAGCTTCTCCCACATCTCTTTAGCACATCCAAATGAACCGACTAGCTTGAGTTGTTCGTTGGTTAGACCGCATTGTATGATTACTGTTGCCTTAGCATCAGTCTCGATCTTCCTTAGAGTTGGTTCGTCCAATTTATCCCAAGCGATCAATGTTCCATCTTCCATGGGGAATCTGAACCCCGTTTGGATTATCGACCATAAATCTAGATTAGCCTTCAGGTGGGATTCCATTTGATTTCTCCAGGAGTTGAAATTTTCGCCAGAGAAGAGCGGTGGACGAATTCTATTCCATTCTTGATTGGCCATTAAAAATGATTCTTGCACACAAAAGAAATAACAGAAATGTACCAAGACTTGGTCTTGAATTAGTAGTGCGGGAGAAGGGGAAAAAATAGTCAAAAAAAATTGCACGAATTTCGAGGCAGAATAATAATAAAATAATGAAAAAATTTATGACAAATTTTTGAAAATGTTGATTTTCTCAATTCTGATTAATAATGAAAAAATAAGAATTTAATGTTTGAGAAAATTTTTTGCTCGAATTAAAGTAGCACGAATTTCGAGAAAAATATTAAAATAATAATAAAAAAATTTATGACAAATTTTCAAAAATTATTTGTTTTATCAATTTTGACTTATAGTGAAAAAATGAGAATTCAAAATTGAAAAAGGCGAGACTGATCGAGTGGTGTTGATTAACAAAAAGAAAAGAAATAAAAAAAATTCGTAAATCCGAAAAACTCTCAAATTAGTGGTTGCACCAAATTTGAGCTTCCCCGCTCTGATACCACTGGTTGGATCGAGGGAACCGATAGAGGGGGGGTGAATATCGGAAAACATTCAGATTTAACAAATAGAGAAATTATGCAGCGGAAATTAAAACACACAACGCAAACACAGGTAGTTTTACTTGGTTCGGAGCCTAGGTCGACTCCTACTCCAAGGCCCACGGTCGTTGACCGTTTTCTGCGGGCAATTCTATAAGTTTGCAAATCAGTTTACAATATTGAATTACAAATATAGCATAGTAAACTTTTAAAACAGAAACTCTTCTTTTACCGACGTCCGATGTAGGTTGTCTTTTTCGGAGCAGCGGGACGTCGTCGGCGCTTGAGTCTCGAGTCGGGAGGTTTCCGGAGTAAAGCGCGAGAGCAAAAGAGCGTTGAAGCGTTGAATGAATTGTTGTTCGAAGCCTTGGGGTCGAGGGCCCTTTTATAGGCCCTGGGGGCGCCCGGAACGTCGGGGGCGCCCCCCCCCACGTGTCGGTTGATCCGCCTCCGTCTCGGTCAGCTTCTGATCCCTTCAATCTCGGGATAAGCTTTGACCGGGGCGCCCGGAACGCTGGGGGCGCCCGGATTGATCGGGTCAAAATCTCATCCTCTTGGCTTCGTTGGAGCTGCTTCGGTAGCTTTACCTGGGGGCGCCCGGAGCGCTGAGGGCGCCCGGAGCAGCGGGGGCGCCCGGAGCACCGGGGCGCCCGGACAGTAACTGCGAAGCAATTTTGTCCTCAGTTAGTCTTCACCTTGGGGGCGCCCGGAACACTCCAGGTGCCCTGGTCAGCTTTGCCTCACTCCTTTGAGGCTCTCTGAGCTGCAGACACTCGTCCTTCGGTCCTGCATCCAGGGTTAGTCCAAAAACATAACATAGGAATTTTTGTACCAGCCTTGCTGTCTTGGTTCTGACTTTGGGTTCCCAAATGGAACCCTAGGTCGAACCGACGCCTACTGTTCCTCTCGACGGGGAACGCGTCCTCACCTACTCCTCTTGGGAGAATATACCTGATGCCAACCGCTCCTTTGGTTGGACTTTTGCCTAGCGGTCCTTTGCCAGGTCTTGGATACCGAGCTGTCCTTCGCCCAGTGCCTAGCATTCCTTCGCCAGGTCTTCAGTCCCAAGCTGTCCTTCGCCTGGTGCCTAGCAGTCCTTCGCTAGGGCTTTGTACCCTGGCATTCCTTCGCCAGTGCCTAGCAGTCCTTCGCTAGGACTTTTTACCCTGGCATTCCTTCGCCAATGCCTAGTAGTCCTTCGCTAGGGCTTTGTACCCTGGCATTCCTTCGCTAGTGCCTAGCAGTCCTTCGCTAGGACTTTTTAACCTGCACACTAGAGTAACTTGTTAGATAACAAATAATACTTAACTTTGAACCCTTTGCCAATATCAAAACAAGGTTCGATATGGTGCTTCCTGCACCAACACGCTTGCTTTTCTTTTTGTTTTAGGTAATAGATAGTTGCGTCACATGCCGCAGGAGAGGATCCATTTGTCGTCCCTTATTGTCGACTTTTCTGGTTTGAGTTTGTTTATTATTTTTCTAGAGATGTTATTTTATTTCCGTAGTGGACATGTCAGTACTTTATCGTTCTTTGGTGGGCTTGTATTTATGTCGTGGATTTTCAATTTATTTGCATTAACTCTACAAAGTGTTGAGGCAATCTGTGGTCCGTTTTGATGTTTGGGCAAAGAGTTTAAGTTAGGTTTACCCTTGTGTTCTTATATGTGTATGTTGAGTGTGCAGGTTGTACAGGTACACATATTGACTTGACTGGACGGCCTCGGTACGGTGAAGGGTGCATGGAGGACAAGCTGGAGGCTTGCATGCACCCGAGGGACCTTGGAGAGCAGGGACGATGAGCTGATGGGCGCGGACTTCGAGGCGTACGTGAAGGGTGGCATGAAGGCAAGCTGGAGGCTTGCGTTCGCATCCGAGGGATCAGGGCCGAAGATAAAGAGGGCGCGAAGGCAACAGTCGAGGCTGTGGATGAGGAGTCAGTCGAGTCGTGAGGGTACGAGTGCTATGTGATTGTACTCGGGAAATCCTAGGGTTTGCGTGCGGAGTGGAATGTACTCAGGAAGGGTAACCTTAGTTGGGTGAGTAGACCAGTCGACTGGCCTGGGGGCAGTCGACTGATGGAACTCACAGAAAGGTCTCAGCCCTGGGACCAGTCGACTGCCCTGGGGGCAGTAGACTGGTAGGTGGCTGGTGAGTTGGCTGAGAATTCGAACATTGGGGTGCAACGGTCGAATTTCAGTGGCACCAGTCGACTGACCTGGGGGCAGTCGACTGGTAGTGAGGGTTTCAGCCCAAGTCCTATTTAAAGAGGACTTCGTGGTGGCTGAGATTCTTGACGAAACTCGCTTGGGTAAAGTGAGTTAGTAGTCTACTGTGATCAGAGAGCGTCCGAAGTGTTGTGGTGAGGTTTCTCCACCCACAAGGAGTGACAGATCTAGCTTAAGGTTATTCGGGGGGTTGATCCACCGACGGATTCTTGGATTAGTCACCCGTCCGAGATGGATACCAAGTAAATCAGGTTGTTAGCATTGTTTATTTTACTTTGCATATTATTGTTTCCGCTGCGCTAACGACTTTATAGAGAAACGAACGACAAAGTGCTATTCACCCCCTCTAGCACACTGAAAACGATTCATCAGTTGGTATTAGAGCGAAGGACCGCTCGTGATTGGAATAACCTCCAAGAAGAGCACACGCTAGAGGGAGAAGAACATGGAAGAAAAATTCGGGGATGACATCTACACTCCGGCGGCCTACGACCATGGAGATTTCGGGTATTGGAAGTCGCGGATGGAGACGTGGTTCGGAATGGAGTGGGGCCTTCGGATTGTGCTTGAGGAGCCCTTCAAGATTCCAAAGGATAAGCACGAGAAGAGGCTTAGACCTAGATATTGGAATCAAGAACAAGAAAATCAATCCAAGGCGAATAAAAAGGTAATTGACATATTGCTTAATACTTTGCCTACTAATGTTTTGAATGGTGTAGGAGCATACAAAAATGCACATGAATTGTGGATCAAAGTAGAAGAATTTTATAGAAACCCTACACGAGGTCAAGTAGTGGAAGAACTCGAGGAAGTGAACTCGATAACCCAAGAGGAGGAAGAATTAAGTGAAAGATCATCAACCTCCTCAAGAGAAGAAGAGGAAGCATCAATCTCAAGAATTGAGGGGGAGGAGAGACCCTCCACTATACCGAAACAAGAAGAAGCATCCACATCATCCAAGGTTGAAGAAGAAGTCAACCTAGCCTCCACCAAATCAAAGAAAAAGGACAATATCATATGCTTTGGGTGTAATGAAAAGGGACACTACAAGGATAAGTGTCCAAATGGTAAGAAAAAAGAGGTACACACTACACTCATTTTAATTCCGGTTAAATCTAACATGAGTTGTAGAAATGGAGAAGCCCAAGAAAAGAAAAAGAAAATCTGATGCTTCACATGTGGAGAGCTAGGGCATTATCACACTAAATGCCCTAGAAAAGGTGAGCTAAAGAAACTGGAGCATTTACGAAGGTGGGAGAAAGAAGAAAAGAGAAGAAGCTCACATCAAAGGAGAACTACAAAGGTAGGGGAGGTAATTCCTAACCTTGAGGTAAAATATAATTCGAATTCAAGTTCCTTTATGCATGTTAAGAATCGTATTAATTATCCATCCATGCATGCTAGTTTTAATGAAAAATGCTTAATGGTGCATAATTTTGGTTTTAAATATAATGATAGGACTAGGGTTAACAAGATAGATCAAAACCCTAGAAAAGGCATGCATCATGATCAACCCAAGACCTTTAGACCTAAGGATCATGACACTAATCCCAAGAAGGGAATGAATGTGCCTAGAAAAGAGGGTAGATCTAGGAATGTCCAAAGTGGACATATGGACTCAACGGTCAGAAATTTAGAAAGGAAAAATTAAGTCTTGAGGGCAAGGCTTGATACATTAGAAAAGGCCCTAGAAAGATTCACGGTTGGATCTAAGGGCTTAGACATGATGTTGGGTAGTTTGAAACCCAACTATGATAGATCGGGATTGGGATACCGGTCTAAGACCTCTAAGGCCAACAAAAAGAAGTATGCCGGGGAGGCATACAATCATGGTAAGGAGGAAAAGTCCAAGGATGACAAGGGAATGTCATCCAAAGGTAACAAGAGTGATTTAACCAAGGATAAGATGTCTAAGGTTAAGAAGGTCAATTTTGTAGACCAAGAGTCACCGGGGGAGCACTGGTGTGGTCTAGTGTTTCTTGAGTCACCTAGGGAGGTAGCTAGGGCTAAGAGCTCAGAGCTCAAGGGGGAGCTCTAGGAGCCTTTGGGATATATGGTGAATGGACCCTAGGAGGGGTGCTCCTAGAGGTCTAGATGGACCATGGGATGTGCCAAAAGAGTTGAAGACGGACTTGAGTCTCAACTCTTGGGTTTTGACACATGGATTGTGTGTTTCATGCATGAAAATATGGCATTGGGGGTCATATAGCTTGAATGTTGATTTTTGATGTATAAATGCCATGTAAATCAATGCTAGGGATGCATTGTGGGTTGGCATGGGCAGAGACATCAAGAGGATACCAAAACTAAGACTTTAGGTCAAGGTTCTATTGAACTTTTTAGCTAGTTTTGAGTTTTGTGTCAAACTTGGGAATGGTGATAGATACATTTTGGAATGTATTTTTCCCAAGTAGATATGGGTACCATAAATGTCTCCACAAAATTTGGGATTTTTTGGAGACTTGTGAAATTTCTGGTGCATTTCTGAAACTCGTCAGAAAAGGCTGAAATTCTGGATTTCAGAGTATTAGTCGATTGCCCATTTGGGCAGTCAACTGGTAAAGAATGAATTTTGTATCAACAATTGGGGTTGTGTCCAAATGATGCAAAACAAGTGTATGGGGAGCTAATACACATTGTTTATGGTCATTGGGGTTTTTTTTTTAAAAGAAGGATTTTATTTCAAGGAAAAAGAGAATCCATATTAGAAGGGGGACCAAACCTGACCTTCTAATATAGAATTACAAAAGACTTAATGTCATTTACAAGTTGTAGTTCAAAACAAGAATTTTGCTGAAAGAAATTCTATATAGAAGTCTAAGCCATATTCAAGCCTCACTAAGATATCCAGTCTTCCAACCAATTTTACTGCCTCTATAAGCTGAGAACCAGCATCTTCAATTTTCGGACACAGCAATTTACTAGCAATATTTTCCAGTCGCCGAACAGAAATCATTTTCCAGATCTAAGCCAAAGCCCAATATAAAACCAAAGCTGCACAAAATTTGATACACAGCCTACCACAAATAATACTGCACTATCATAAAAAATAGTCAGCCTATGTATCCCATATCATATAACAAACATACGGAGTTTACTTCAGAACCCTTTCTTCAGAGCTACATCAGGAATCCAGTCGTATAGCATACCAGAGCATTTATAAATTTATACTTCCAGATCATGTATAATCTCTCTGGTATACATCTTCAAGTAGCTCAGCCTTTAATCTTACCACAATACCAATCTGCCAAGTTACAGTGAACCAAGAAGCATTCAAGCTGGCAATTGGGAACTCAGCTTCACCTAGTATATAAGAATCTTCATAACCAGCGAGCAAATCAATAGGAGAACAATAGCATTGATCATTAGCTAGGGAGTAAATTTTGCAGCCAATAGCTTGAAACATTTTCATAAGAGAGGGAATTTGCTTCTCAGCCGCATTTTAATAAATGCACGAAAAGACCAGAGCACATCATCAGCAGCATCTAAGAGGAATGCTGAGCTCTCCTTCAGCAGAAAATAAGGAGTCTATCAAGCTCCTCTAACAGCTTCTGGGAAGGGATATACCGAGCGTTTAAACAATTCCTGTCAGAAATATACTACTTTCAGGTAGAGCATTCTTTGAGCAGATATCACTAGGATTATGGCATTTCTTACAATTGAAATAATAGAACATTAGAAAAACATATATACTGCTGCGATTAAAATAATAAACCAATGAAACTAGAAGAACAAATATGTTGGTGCAGGAAGCACCATATCGAACCTTGTTTTGATATTGGCAAAGGATTCAAAGTTAAGTGTTATTTGTTATCTAATATGCTCATTAAGTGTGTAGGAAACAAACTCCTAGCGAAGGACTGCCAGGATACAAAGTCCTAGCGAAGGACTGCTAGGCACTGGCAAAGGACTGCCAGGATACAAAGCCCTAGCGAAGGACTGCTAGGCACTGGCGAAGGACTGCCAGGATACAAAGCCCTAGCGAAGGACTGCTAGGCAACTGGCGAAGGACTGCCAGTATCCAAGCCCTAGCGAAGGAATGCTAGGCACCTGGCGAAGGAATGCCAGAGTCAAAAGACCTAGCGAAGGACTGCTAGGCACCGGGCGAAGGACAGCTCGGCATCCAAGCCCTGACAATGGACCGTCAGGCAAAAGTCCAACCAAAGGAGTGGTTGGCATCAGGTAAATTCTCCCGAGAGGAGTAGGTGAGGACGCGTTCCCCGTCGAGGGAACAGTAGGCGTCGGTTCGACCTAGGGCTCCATTTTGGAGACCAAAGTCAGAACCAAGACAGCTAAGGCTGTATAAATCTAATAATTTATTATGTTATTGTGTTTTGGACTAACCCTGGATGCAGGACCGAAGGAACGTGAGTCTGTAGCTCAGAGTGCCTCAAAGGAGTGAGGCAAGTGCTGACCAGGGCGCCCGGAGTGTCCCGGGCGCCCCCAAGGTGAACACCAAACACACAATCAAAGAGTGTGCTTCGACAGTACAAGCTGCGGGCGCCCCCGTGCTTCCGGGCGCCCCCGCTGCCCCCGGGCGCCCCCTGCGTCCCGGGCGCCCCCATGCGCACACCTCGAACCGAAACCCGTCGAAGCCAGAAGATAAGAATTGACCCGGTCAACCCGGGCGCCCCGACCGCTCCGGGCGCCCCGGTCAAAGCGGATCCAGAGGATCAGACGCGACCGAGAGCTCTGCGGATCGGAGGCCACGTGGGGGACGCCCCCGACATCCCGGGCGCCCCCAGGCCCTATATAAAGGGCCCTCGACCCCAAGCTTCGAACATCAATTCACTCGACGCTTCTACGCTCTTCTGCTCTCACTCTACGCCCCGGAATCCTTCCAACTCGAGCCGACGACGTCCTGCTGCCCCGAAATATTCGATCTTCTCCGGACGTCGGTAAAAAGAGTGTTTTGTTTACTGTACTTAATTTTGTAATCTTTGTAAACAATTTTGCACGTATATAGAATTGCCCAAAGTAAACGGTTAACGACCATGGGCCTTGGAGTAGGAGTCGACACAGGCTCCGAACCAAGTAAATCGGCTGTGTCTCTGTGTCTTGTTTTAATTTCTGCTGCGTACCTACTCTTATTTCAAATCTGAAAGTTTTCCGATATTCACCCCCCCCCCTCTATCGGGCTTCTCGATCCAACAAAATAGACGTATCTGCAAGTTGAAGACATAAATCCAGAAGGGATTAAATCTTGAGAAATATTGTTCCAAGTTGACTAGCAGTTTATCCTGTCTTTTTGGAGACTCTGATATATGGTAAACCTGCTCTGTCCAGTTTGCAAATGCCAAGTAGTGTTTTATTTATATCAGTAGGTGAAAATATTCTGTCTTCAGAGAGGGTAAAAGCTAGATTAGCTAGAAAATCCGCAGCCGCGTTAGCCTCTCTGAACACATGAGAAACCTGAATTTGGGAATTATTCAGAATATCTCTGATCTTTAAGATCAAATTTCTGAGTTCCCATGGAACAAATGTAGCTTGGAGGGTGCTCAGTGCAACAATCGAGTCCGATTCCAACCAAACCGGGAGCCATAGGTTATTCATGCATAATTCAAGTCCCATTTGAATTGCTGTTAACTCTGCTTTAATATTCGTTCCTATACCAATGATTCCAGCTTTTGCTTGAATAATTTGACCCGCATGATCACGGATGATGACTCCATATGAAGCAGGCCTTGGGTTTCCTTTGGAACAGCCATCTGTATTCAATTTAAAACATCCAAGGCTTGGTTTTTTCCACAAAACCATAGTGATAGTAGTTCTGATTGTATTCTTAATATGAAAGCCCAAGAACTTTGTTGTATTCTTATAACCTTTCCAATGTATTTGCCTGATAACTCCCGCAGACATGCATATTTGAATATAATCCTTTATCCTCCAAATAACTTTGCTCGCACTCGGCTTAAATCCTCTATGCTTTGAATCATTTCTAGCACCCCATAATTCCAAGCGATTAAAAAAGGAATAATTTCCTTCATGACCATCCTTTGACCAGTCCTGCACTTTCCTCCATTTATCAAGAATTTGGTACCTATCCACTCCAAATAACTGAGCAAAATATTTCCAAGTCTCTTTGGCAACCACTCCATTAAAGAAAAGGTGATCCCATGTTTCCATTGATTCACAACATTGACATTTGGATGCTAGCTGTATTCCTCTTTGTTGCATTATCTCATCTACTGGTAATCTTTTCCTCAAGAATCTCCATATGAAAATAGAAGTACTCGGGTAAAGCAGTCTACTCCAACAAGCTTTCCATATTCCCATGGGGGCTTGAGCATTTCTTATGCTATTCCAAGCGGATTTAAGTGAGAAATTACCATTTTTTGTGGGTATCCAAACAATCGAATCTTGTCTGCCCATAGGGCATGTCTTGAGAGTGTCTAAGTTTGTTAAGGAGGGGACTACCATCTTCTTAATTTCTTCTATCATTTCGGTTGATATTATATGGTGCATTTTATTGGCATCCCATCCTTGACTGTTAAAGAAGTCCG
This sequence comes from Boesenbergia rotunda, assembly GCA_024364735.1. NCBI lineage: Eukaryota > Viridiplantae > Streptophyta > Magnoliopsida > Zingiberales > Zingiberaceae > Boesenbergia > Boesenbergia rotunda. Next base: position 413,386 of record JAGFNQ010003122.1, read on the forward strand.
AAACCTTACAGTTAGGGTCACCTTCAATCTCACATATTTTAAATAATGGCCCTTGGTCAAGCCAGGTATCAAACCAAAAATTCAAATCTCCTTTACCAATGATCCATCCGATGTTATTTTCGGCTAAGTTGCGGATTTTTAACAGCCGGCGCCAACATGGGGAGCTTCTCCAATTTACTGATACAATATTTGGTGAAGTGGTTCCACAATACATTTTTGATAGAAATAAAGCCCATAGAGATTTTTGCTCCCTAAATCTGAACCAAAGTTTTATTGCCGTTGCCGTGGCAACATCTGTTAACTTTCTAATGCCTAATCCACCCTCCAGCTTCGGCTTGCAAGCCTCCATCCAAGCTACCCAATGTGTCTTCTTTTTGTCATTTGTCAAACCCCAAAAAATATTTGCAAATAGCATCTCAATTTGATGTAAAACTGAAATTGGAGGTAGGATTACCTACAGAGTATAAATCGGAAGCGAAGCTAGAACACTTTGAATAAGAAGCAGTCTACCTCCATGTGTGAGCCTTTTGATATTCCATCCCAAGAACTTCTTTCTTATCTTCTCCACTAGAGGCTGAAAATGGCATATCTTACGGATCCCAGCCATAATTGGAACGCCTAGATATAAAATAGGAAGTACTCCCTCTGAGAACCCAGTAACCGAAGCAATCAAATTCTTTCGGGCCTTTGTAATATTTTTGGATGGATAGAACATACTTTTCCCTTCATTGATGGCCTGTCCTGAAAACTTTTCATAATCATCCAGAAATTTCTTTACCCTTTTCACATTATTAGCAGAGCCATTCATTAAAATCATAATATCATCAGCATAAGCTAAATGAGTAAGTTTAATATCACAGCCTGAAGAAAAAAATAATTGCGGAAACTTGGCAAATAAATTGTCCAATCCTCTAGAAAGAAATTCTGCTGCAATAATGAACAATAAAGGAGAAAGAGGATCACCTTGTCTTAGACCACGCTTAGATTTAAAAAAACCAGCTAGGTGCCCATTAATCTTAACAGAAAACCAACATGCAGTAATGCAATGCTCTATAAGTCTAATAAAGGCATTCGAAAATCCCAAAGCTTCCATAACTTTGAAAAGAAAATTCCACTGAACCCTGTCAAAAGCTTTTGCCATATCTAATTTCAAAATTAAATTTCCACCTCTCACATGATAGTTTAACTTATGATTAAACTCTTGAGCTAGCAAGATGTTATCTGAAATCAATCTTCCTATACAAATCCACTCTGTGAAGGAGAAATTATTTTATCCATGATAACACTCAATCTTTTAGATAGCAAATTGGAAATTATTTTATTGGAGACGTTACATAAACTGATGGGTCTGAAATCTTTCCATTGCTGTGCATTATCCACTTTGGGAATTAGAACTATTGTAGTAGCCATCATGCCTTTTGGCATCGAACCACCTTGGAAGAAATCCAGGACAGCTTCATGAATATCCTCCTTAATAATTTCCCAGCAAGCCGTATAAAATTCCACTGAAAAACCATTCGGACCCACAGCACTATTCTTTGGCATTCCCCATATAGTTTGTTTAATTTCTTCCATATCTGGGAATGCAATCAACTCAATATTATCACTAGAATTAACCAGGGAGAAGTATTAGGTTAAAGTTGGGAAACCAAATACTCATTTGCTAGAAACCCTAGATTTAGGGGGAGCTAAGATTAAGGGGGAGCATGATTGCTCCATTCTTGGCGTAAGGGGAACCTGAGAGAGGTTCTTAAAAAGTCTTTGTAAGTCCAGTGTAGGGGGAGCTTTGGAAAAGCTTTAAAAAAACCTATTTTGGTGAAAAATCCTAACTTGGAGAGTTAGGTGTGTAAAAGTCCTAGCTTGGAGGGCTAGGTGTGAGAAAGTCCTAATTTGGAGAGTCAGGTGTGTAAAAGTCCTAGCTTGGAGGGCTAGGTGTGTAAAAATTCCTAACTTGGAGGGTTAGGTGTAGGATGCCTTGGGATAGAATCCATGTATGCATTGTATATATATTTATTTAGCATGGTTTTTGCTATTGACTACTATTTTACTTTCCCTAACTTAAACGTATTGCCAAACATCAAAAAGGGGGAGATTGTTGAGGCAATCTGTGGTCTGAAGCGACCAAGTGTTTTGATGTTTGGGCAAAGGGTTTAAGTTAGGTTTACCCTTGTGTTCTTATATGTGTATGTTGAGTGTGCAGGTTGTACAGGTACACATATTGACTTGACTGGACGACCTCGGTACGGTGAAGGGTGGCATGGAGACAAGCTGGAGGCTTGTGTGCACCCGAGGGACCTTGGAGCAGGGACGATAAGCTGATGGACGCGGACTTCGAGGCGTACGTGAAGGGTGGCATGAAGGCAAGCTGGAGGCTTGCGTGCGCATCCGAGGGACGAGGGCCGAAGATGAAGAGGGTGCGAAGGCAACAGTCGAGGCTGCGGATGAGGAGTCAGTCGAGTCGTGAGGGTACGAGTGCTGTGTGATTGTACTCGGGAAATCCTAGGGTTTGAGTGCGGAGTGGAATGTACTCAGGAAGGGTAACCTTAGGTGGGTGAGTAGACCAGTCGACTGGCCTGGGGGCAGTCGACTGATGGAACTCACAGAAAGGTCTCAGCCCTGGGACCAGTCGACTGCCCTAGGGGAAGTCAATTGGTAGGTGGTTAGTGAGTTGGCTGAGAATTCGAACGTTGGGGGTGCAACGGTCGAATTTTAGTGGCACCAGTCGACTGCCCTGGGGGTAGTCGACTGGTAGCGAGGGTTTCAGCCCGAGTCCTATTTAAAGAGGACTTCGTGGTGGCTGAGATTCTTGACGAAACTCGCTTGGGTAAAGTGAGTTAGTAGTCTACTGTGATCAGAGAGCATCCGAAATGTTATGGCGAGGTTTCTCCACCCACAAGGAGCGACAGATCTAACCGGAAGTTATCCGGGGGGTTGATCCATCGACGGATTTTTGGATTAGTCACCCGTCCGGGGTGGATACCAAATAAATCAGGTTGTTAGCATTGTTTATTTTACTTTGCATATTATTGTTTCCGCTGCGCTAACGACTTTGTAGAGAAACGAACGACAAAGTGCTATTCACCCCCTCTAGCACACCAAAAACGATCCATCACAAAGTTTTGATTATGTTATTATTTATTATTTGGATGTTAATAAATTACGTCGATGTGCTGTGTTAATTATTTTGTTGCCAGTCATATGTGGTTGTGTTTATTATGAGATGTGTGAGATGATGTATATAAGCCTCAAATTATCCATCGTACATGGGAGATGCTCCATGATTTTCGAACAAGCATGGGTTTCTGGGGGTATGATAATTTAGTGGTATTAGAGCCAGGATTTTGAGTGTAACTTGGGTATTTTTCGGATTTTGTTGGGTTTATTTGTTTTCAGATTATTTGTTTCAGAGTATTACGGTCCTTTTGATACCAAATCTTTTGAATGTCAGCTGCCCGAGTTCGAGTATGTGTTTGGATTTTATGGAGTCATTTTCTTGACTTGGTTATGTTAGGACATGATGACGATGGACTTCTCCGAGCGACGAGCAAGTAAGTTGATAAAATTTTTAGTAGTTATATATTTTTAATAATATTTTATTATACATTACGAGGTATGCCTCACTGTATCTAGTTGACTCCACCTCATAGACGGAGTCAGGGGTGACCACCTAGGCGAGCACGTGGGTCAGTGAGGACTGGGATTGCCGATCTGACAGTAGAGTCTCCGGAGAGACCTACTGAGGCAGCACCTGTCACTGGAGGACAGATCCATCAGGGTGCTCATGGTCCCCAGTCAGTGGGGGTTCCTTCCCCATTTCTGCCATTAGCTCATACTGTTCCACCGGTGGTACCTGCCCTAGTGTTTTTCCTAGCTACACCAGTGGGTTCCTCGATTCCACTCGTGACAGCTACTCCAGTGCTTCCCACCGTGTCATTTACAGTATGGTCAGCCGTTCCCCCCATGGCGTCTACGGCAGCTATCCCAGTAGCACTGTATATGGTACCTGCCGCCCTTGTAGGCTGTACTTTGGACAGATCACGGATCCCTGCTTTAGTGGCGTCCGTGAAGGGTCAGCTTACCCTATTCCATGGAGGAGCAGATTCGAGTGTCGCCCGCTCTTGGATTGAGACCATGGAGAGTACTTTTCGCTATATCGCATGCTCAAACTGGAAGAAGGCGGAGCTTACTGCCTATCATCTGTGTGACGAGGCTGTCACCTGGTGGAATATGCAGAGGACAGTCATTGGCGAGCAGTACATCACTTGGGTCACTTTTCGGGCAGCATTCGAGAGCTAGTACTTTCCAGCGGCATACCAAGTGGCTAAACGACAAGAGTTTTTGAGTCTCCAGCAGGGAGATCGTACCGTTATGCAGTATAATACGGAGTTTAGCTGATTGGCCGAGTATTGCCTCCAGCTTGTTCTAGAGGATGGAGAGCGTATGCAACAGTTTATGCAGGGACTTGACGGATATATTTAGATGAAGATGGCTAGTTTGAGCATAACATCCTATCGAGAGGCACTAGACAAGGACCTCATTATCGAGATGACCCAGCTGAGGCTTTACGTAGAAAAAAAAGAAGGGTAAGCAGACGACTCAGAAGATAACACAGACTCAACAGTTACATATCATCGAACAGAAGCGCAATAGCAGGAGTTAGAGTACACAGGATACTTCTGGGGCTCACTCTCAACCCCAAAAGTCTGGACAGTCTTCAGCAGGATCATTGCAGGTCTCCCAATAGACCCGAAAGGATGTTACCAGAAGGATCCACTGTTTACAGTGTGGATCCAAAGATCACACCAGACCAGACTATCCACTAGAGCACCCCGTATACTAGTACTATAAGCTCTCAGGGCATATGAGCAGAGCTTGTCCGTTGGATTTCGGTAGCGTCATTCTCACTGTGGATTTGTTAGTTCTTGAGATGATAGAATTCGACGTCATCCTTGGCATGGACTAGCTGATAGCTTATCATGCCACAGTTGATTTCCAGACGAGGGTGGCCACGTTCCGGCCTCCGAACCTACCCTTGTGGGATTTCACTAGCATCAGGGATGATGGTATATCGATTATATCGGCGCTCCAGGCACAGAGACTCTTATTGCATGGCTGTCAGGGTTTCCTGTTATCGTTGATCAGTACCAACAATAGCAGTAACACCCAGCTCTCGAATGTTCCAGTGGTCCGAGAGTTTCCAGATGTATTTCTAGAGGAGCTACCAGGTTTGCCTCCTAGAAGGCAAGTGGAGTTCACTATTGAGCTGATTCTGGGGACTGTGCCGGCAGTAAAAGCTCCATACCGTATGGCACCGAAGGAGTTGGACGAGCTAAAGGCCCAGCTACAGGAGTTATTAGATAGGGCTTTCATCCATCCTAGCGTGTCTCCATGGGGTTCACTGGATCTGTTTGTAATGAAGAAGGATGGTTCTATGAGGTTACGCATCGATTATCGGCAGTTGAATGCAGTGACCATCAAGAACAAGTATCCTCTTCCTCGTATCGAAGACTTGTTTGATCAGCTAAAGAATACATTAGTGTATTCCAAGATAGATATGAGGTCAAGTTTGTTGGTGCAGATTGCACCCAAGTCAAACCTGTGTTTTGATATTGACAAAAGGGTTCAAAAGTTAAGGGTTCATTGGTGCCTAACAAGTTTCTTGAGTGTACAGGAAAAGCCCTAGCGAAGGAATGCTAGGCACTGACGAAGGACTGCCAGACTGGACAAAGTCCTAGCGAAGGAATGCTAGACACTGGCGAAGGACTGCCAGAATGGACAAAGCCCTAGCAAAGGAATGTTAGGCACTGGCGAAGGGCTGCCAGAAGTAAAGACCTAGCGAAGGGCTGCTAGGCACCAAGCGAAAGGCAGCTTGGTACCTCAAGACCTGGCGAAGGACTGCCGGGCAAAAGTCCAACTGGAGGATCCGGTTGGCACCAGGTAAAACTCTCCCGAGAGGAGTAGGTGAGGACGCGTTCCCCTTGAGGGAACATTAGGCGTCGGTTCGACCTAGGGCTCCATTTTGGAGACCAAAGTCAGAACCAAGACAGCTAAGGCTGTATAAAATTATTGTTTTGTTGTGTTTCTGGACTAACCCTTGATGCAGGACCAAAGGGACGTGTGTCTGCAACTCAGAGAGCCTCAAAGGAGTGAGGCAACAGCTGAGTAAGGCGCCCTAAGTGTCCAGGGCGCCCTCAAGGTGAACCAGAACCAAACGAAGCAAATGGGCTTCAGCTGCTTACTGGGCGAGGCGCCCTCAGCAGCGAAGGCGCCTTCGTCAGTGAAGGCGCCTTCAGCAGCCAAGGCGCCTCCAGCTCTCTCTGCGAAGCCTCAGCTCTATCCACAGCCGAGTCTTCTGCGCGGAAAAAGTCAACCAAGGCGCCCTCTGCGACCAGGGCGCCCCAGAGGTCAAACCTCATCCCTATTCTGGTGCGATAAGGCTTGACCGAGCGAAGCACGGATCGGGAGACACGTGGCAGGGCGCCCTCGACGACCAGGGCGCCCCTAGGTGCAATAAATAGCACCCCTCGACCCCGAGCTTCAACACCGCTTTCATTCAACGCTTCCAAACACTCTGACGACTACACTCTGCTCCAGGAACTTCCCAACTCAAGTCCGTAGCATCATCGACCTCCCACTGCACCTAAACTCGATCTACAACCGGGAGTTGGTAAAACAGAGTGTAACTTTCTATTTACAGTCATTTTTGTAATCTTACTCTGTAACCGTTTTGCGCATTATAGAATTGCCCAAAGTAAACGGTCAACGACCGTGGGCCTTGGAGTAGGAGTCGACCCAGGCTCCGAACCAAGTAAACTACTGGTGTTTGCGTTGTTTGATTTTATTCCGCTGCGTAACTGCTCTTTCTTTTAAATCCGAACATTTTCCGATATTCACCCCCCCTCTATCGGTCTTTCTCGATCCAACAAGTGGTATCAGAGCGGGGAATTCAAACTTGGTGCAATCACCAGTTTGAAAATTTTTCGGATTTCTTTCGTTTTTTCTCTCTCATTTTTTTTTAATTTTCGTTCGAATTTTTCTTTCAAGGTTGGTGCAACACCCCTTGAAATTGTTTTTTTTTTTACTTCCCGCACTACTAATCCAAGACCAAGTCTTGGAATATTCTTGTTTTTTGTTGTTCACAATTTCAGAACAAATGGCCATCCAAGAAGGCTTTAGCACCGCCAGACCTCCACTTTTCAGTGGAGAAGACTTTCCTTACTGGAAAAGTCGAATGGAGGTCCACCTGAAAACTCAGGTGGATATGTGGATAATCATCCAGTCTGGACTGATGATTCCCACAAATGCTGAAGGCGTACCACAGAACTACTCAGAGTGGGACACTGCCCTCAAACGCAAAATCGAAGCTGACGCCAAAGCAACTCAGACCCTCCAATGCGGACTAACGAAAGAGGAGCTGAACCGCGTAGGCCCTTTCAACAGTGCCAAGGAGCTATGGGGTAAACTGATCGAGCTCCACGAAGGAACTTCAGATACTAGGATCAGCAAACGGGATCTGCTACTGAACAAGCTCTTCACCATCAAGATGGCAGACAACGAGACAGCAGCCCAGCTCCATGCTAGAATCCAGGAATTGATGAACGGTCTTCACGCAATAGGTCACCAGGTTCAAACCGTGATCTTATAAGGTATGCCCTAAACGCGTTTCCTAGGACCACCTTGTGGGCATCTATGGTAGATGCATACAAGGTCTCTAGGGATCTTTCAAAAAATTAAGTTAGATGAGTTATTTTCTGAACTTGAACTTCATGAACAGACTAACTGCAATTTGGCCGAGAAAAGTATAGCTTTCTTTGCAGGGAAAACAGGAAGGGACAACTAAGAAGAAAACTCAAGTTGAACCCGAATCTACCTCAGATTCAGAAATAGAAGATCAAGAAGAAGATCAATCTGAACTGGTCCGGCTAGCTCGAAACTACTACAAAAAGTTGAAGAACCAAGCCAACACACGGAGAACAAGCCGAAGAAAGGATGAACCAGCTGAACCAGCAACTGACAAATACAAGCCCAACGTAACCTGCTACGAATGCAAGAAGAAGGGCCACTACAAGACTGAATGTCCAAGTCTAAAGGAGTCCAAAAAGAACAGAAAGAAGAAGGCACTCCAAGCAACCTGGGACGAGTCTTCCTCAGAAGAAGAAGAAGAAGCACCTCAGTCCAATCTTCTAGCCCTGACCGCTTCAGATCAAATCGAGACTGACTCAGACTCGGACCGGGACGACGGCAAGCTGACATTCTCCGACGACGGCGAAATAAAGGTAACGGGCTTTTCAAAATTGCAATTAAATTCTCTTATCTCATATCTATCCCGAGATTTGGCGAAAGCCAAACTCCGAATCGAGTCCCTCCGACAGGAAGTAAAACTCTTGAAAGAGGGAGCTGAGTCTAAATCCTTAACTGAGAAAATTCAGGAAGGAACCCCTGATCAAGTTGAAAAACTTGAATCAGAGAACTCCTCCCTGAAAACTCAAGTTAAAGACTTAAGAACAACTTTAGAACGATTCACTTCTGGTTCCAAGAATCTTGATATGATTCTTGGAAAACAGAAGTCTGTTCTAAACCGATCCGGACTTGGTTATAGAACCAAATATCGGCAAAGATCTTACTGTGCTGTACTGAACCAGTCAAGACCTAAGGTTCAGGCATGGGTGCCAAAACTGTGCCTGACTAAACCAACTGGTTCAAATCAATTTTGGATTCCCAAGGACAAGATTCACATCTTGCCTAACCCATACAGAGGCTTTAGTCCAGGGGGAGCCAAAATCAAAACAATTTTTATAATTAGATAATTTCTTTTGATTGCTTGTTTATTTAATTTCTTGCAAATTGCCATGCTTAGATTTAAGTAATACTTAGATTTAAGGATGAAATTACTTGAAACTTGAAAACATAGTATTGGGTGGAGGTGAGATGATAGTACGTTAGGGAAGCCAATTTGGCGGAACTAGCCGAAGCTACCGATCCAAGATCCAAGCTAGTTAGACCAGAAAATGACCTAATTTAATTTGAAAGTGAAATTTCATTAAAAGGCTTTGTCAAGGAAAGNTCGATCAGGAGGCTGCCTGATCGGTCCGGTGACCGATCAGAAGGCTTAGCCTGCGAAACTCAGAAATCGCCAATATAAGGGTGGATCGGTCCGGTGAACGATCCACGACCTGGGATCGGTCTGGTGATCGGTCCAGGAGAATCTCAAAGAAATCGCGATTTCTGATTGAGCGTTGGGGATCGATCAGGACGGAGCCTGACCGGTCTGGATCCAGTCTGATCGGTCTGGTGACCGATCAGGAGGCGCTCTGATCGGTCCGGTGACCGATCACTTTAATTCAAATTGCATTGTCAGACACTCTGATCGTGTCTGAACACAACCGATTCGCTGCCACTTTCCTCTGATATTTGATATGCTGCTTGATTTGCTGCTCTAATACTCTGATTGAGTTTCAGGTGACAGGGGATGATTCAAACACTCAAGGAGAAGTCAAAGAGAGCTTTCCTTGGAGCAGGTTTGCCCCTTTCTCCATACAGGTTGCAACGGCTGGATGCAGGACTGAAGCTGCTAACTGAGGCTTGGCTGAGGGAGCTCAGGAAGCTCAGTTAGGGTTCAGTGTAGCTGGCGCGTTGGCAGTGAGGCAGCGGTAGGCTGCTGGAGATGAGATCATCTGTCGCTTGGCGGAGAAACAAAAAGGAACGAGAGAAGTTGTGTTCAGCATCAATTCACCACTTCAGTTTTGTGCTTCTGCGTTCCTGCGTTACAAGCTTGCTGTTCTTGAGTTCTTCAATCATTCTGAGCAAGCTATTGAGAAGCAATCATCATACTTGAGCACTTGAAGGAGAAGACAAGAAGCTTGGAGTCCGACAGTGGGAAGACACGGAGAAGGGTTCTTGCGTGAGATCGCCACTGGGTGGAGCTTAGGGAAGCTTGCTGTGTTTTTGTCCTTGCTAAGTGTTTGAGTAAGATCCTCCTTGTTGTTTCTTTACGCTTAAACTATATCCTTATTTGAAACACACTGTGGAGAGGTCTCTCCACTGAGAAGGAGGTTGCTTCATATCCGGTGATTACCGGGGCTTGATCTGCCGACGATCAAGGGATCGCCCACCTTAAGGGCACGCCAAGGAGTAGGGGCAAGTTATCCCCGAACCTTGTAAAATCTCCTTGTTAGCGATCTTGCTAATCTTGCTAGTTAGGTTTTTGGTTTTTAGTTTCTGCAAGTTTTGTTTTCCGCTGTGCTATTAATCACGTCAAGTGCAGAAATCTGATAACTCCCCAAGGAAGGAGTGATTGGCTATATTCACCCCCCCTCTCTAGCCATCTCGTTCCCAACACTTGATACTGGGTGTAGCTCACATATATGTAATGATATACACGGACTAAGGAATAGAAGAAGACTCGTCAAGGGAGAAGCGAATTTACGAGTTGGAAATGGAGCAATGATTGCTGCTATTGCCATCGGAACATATTTGCTAAAGCTCCCTACTGGACTTGTCTTAGAATTGGATAATTGTTATTTTGTTCCTTCGTTAATAAAGAACATTGTATCTATTTCAAGCTTGAATGAAAAAGGTTATCATTTAACTTTTAGTAACAATTGCTGTTACATAACCTTAAATGGTGTTCTTTATGGGACCAGAACTTTATGCAATGGTATCTACACGTTAGATTTATCCGGTGACGTTTTCAATATCGAAGTTAGCAACAAACGTGCTCGAATAGATAATCAAATAGACTCCTATACGTGGCATTGTCATCTTGGCCATGTAAGCTAGAAACGCATGACCAAATTTCACCGATGTGGAATTCTGGAATCATTTGAACCTGGTTCATTTGATACATGCGAATCATGCTTAAAAGGCAAGATGACTGATGGACCCAAAATGAGTTGTCACGAAAGTGGGTCTCAAATTTAGATATTTGTAAATGCTGGAAATCCTTTTTACAATCAAAGAATGAAAACGTAGTAAAGGGGTCACAGGTCATATTTTTCCTAGGGTTAGTTGAGAGTTTGTTTGATTCGAGCTTGTATTTATGTGTCGTTAATATTTTGGGGTTTCAAATGAAATCGGGGTTTTGTTTTTGGGTTGCAATTAGAAATGAAAACGTAATGGAAAACAATCTGGAAAACAATCTGATATTAAGTACAAGCCAATGCAGAGTAAATGAGTCCAAACAATGTTAAGCAATCTAAAACAAATCACTACACGTCGCTGCCAAAACCTAACTTGACTTTAATTGCAAGCAACTGTTGGGACCGGGTGCATGTTGACAAGGATACGAGTTCGTAAAATTTTAAATTTTTACGTGCAGCGGAAGAATTTGCATAAAATAATTTCCTAAATTATTTTAACTTCGTATCTAGCATGCAACCTTATAGTGTGTTGACATAATCATAAAATAAAACTTTGCGGAAAAGTAAACTAATTTACCAAGTACCTCGCGTAACTCGAAGTAAGGGACGAGATCCAACCGGAGCGTCCCTTGGAAGCTCCGCCTCTATTCGCGTCCACGCCGAGTTCTCTTCGGGATGACTTCGCAAAGTCACAAGTTTTGTGCCGACGAGAACTACTAGATTCTCTATAGGCACAACAAGAAAGATCAAGAGAGGAAAGGGAAACTAACCACCAAGAAAACGGAATCGAATTCCGGGAAGAGAGGAGTCGCTATCCGCTTCTTCTTCTTCTTGTTTGGTTTCTCCTTCTTGTTGAAGCTCACGGCAACTCACAAGGGGAGGAGTGGGTTGCGCCGGCCCTAGTTCTTCAAGAGGGCGCCGGCCCTAAAACTCCAAGAGGGCGCTGGCCCTAGGTGGGGAGAAGAAAAAGGAGAAGAGAAAGAGAGGGAGAGAGGGAGCTACTTCTCTTGACAACTCAATTGGAATTAAGGGCTTGCCTTTGGTTCCTTTATATAGTAGCATCTCCCTTGCCAAGTCTCCCTCTAAACCGAATTAACGGAATTAGTTATAAGAAATTTATCTTATAAATTCTCTTATTAATTATTCCGTTTAAGCCGAGTCTTATTATAACTAATTTATAATAAAACAAATCCTTTTTCTCTTTTAAATTATGGAATAAATTTTATAAGAAATTTATAAAATTTCTTATTATGGAAAAATCAATTCATAATTGATTTTATAAAATTAAAATAAACCATTTCATGGATTATTTTAACTTCCATAAAAAGAATAAATTTCTACAAATTTATTTACATAAATTTCTTTATACAAATTTATTTATCCATAATTTATAAAATAAATCGCGCTAGATTTATTTTATTTAATTAAACCAATTAAATTGGTTTATTCTCCCTTATTGGCCGGCCACCCAAGGAGGATTAACACCATCTTTGGCCGGCCAAAACCGACCCGAACCGATCGTGAATTAAACTCATTTAATTCGCCCAAAAAGCCTTCAAAAGACTTAGCCATTTTTAGTTTCCGTTGCGCCTCTGATTAACTCAGATTCGACTTATTTCTCTTGATCGGAAAAATCCAATTTTCAACTCGTTTTAAATCCCTCGGATTACTCGTAGTGCGTGTGACTAAATAGGCTTTCGATTTATGTTGGCCGTCTATAATTAACTAATTATAGAACGATCATGAGTGGCACCTAGTAGTACATCATGATCCCCAATTAATTGAAAGATCAACGGTTTGACCTCAGAAGAAATTATTCTGAAACCCTTCAGCAGCTCTAATGAATCGTGCCCCATTCCTTTCACCACCTTATACCCACTTGGTTCAGGACACGGTCTATGGTGTCAGTCCCCACTAGGCTGACTACGTCACACCTAGCCCAAGTAGTGTCTTTCTCGTCCTTTGGATTTCTAATTACTCTCATGTATTTTAGAGACTCTCACTCTAAACATGATATACTAGTCTGGCAAGAAGTTTTGAGTAACAATCCGACGATAGGCCTGGGTATACACCTCCTCGCAAGGAGTGGTGAATCCTTTGTAGGCTGTTCAAACATCTTCGGGCACTTCGGCTTATACCCAATCATCCTGGGTCCACACCTCCTTGGAGATGCTTGCTTAAGATGTTAAAGTATAAGTCTCCATTACCAAGATGACTTGAACACCGCAAGTCAAAGGAACATCGCACTTAAGCTGCAGTAAGAACTTCATTGACATATCTACATGTAGATTCCCATATGAAGTCTTACAGCTAGTCACTCCAATGAACTAGTTCCCTTAACTAGCATCCATGTTTATCTCCGGACATCCCAATGTCACCAGCCAGTGAGAATCAGCTGATTAGAGAATAACCCATGCTAGTCTCAACAGAATTGATAGCGTCCGTCTTTATCAATTCATCGACTAGGGATAATTTCAATACTTTACAATTGCACATTAGAGATAATCACTAGTTGTGATCCCATCACAAATTCTCTTATGCTGTGAGTTGTACTGCGGACATTCAGTAGATGAGTTTAAGATTCCAATCAAATACACAAAACATGTATACTCAAATAGTGAATTATCATTTATTAATATAAATGTTTACATCATAAGGCAATTGCCTTAGGACACTTCTCTCATATCACTAACAGCAACAACTTGATACCACAATGTGAAAAGCCGATGTGCCAAAACTGAATTTAAATGCAGGAATTCGTAGCTGATTAATTCAGCTTAGAAGATCAAGCTGCCAGTGAAGAGAAAACACTGATTGGAATGAAGAATTCCAAAACAGCTGATGCAGAACCCTACGGCAGAATTGCAGAAATTTGAAGACAGAATGTGCAGCCACAAATTGGATACAAAATCAGACAAAGAAAACTGAATTAGAATGCTACAATCCAAGGATCAGATGAGATTCACAAGAAATAGACATCACTTAATACAATTCAGAACTGAAACTCAGAACTTGACACAACCTGCAGAATTTAGCAACTTGGCACACACAAAAGGGAATTAATCAAAAACTGCTTCATGAATTGAGACCAATTGCAGACACTGCAAACTGAGAATTCAGAATTGTAGCTGGTCCATTAAGCTTAGAAAGCAAGGCTATTAGTGAATAAGTTTGCAAGAGTTGAAGGAAGAAATTTAGCATCCAAATTCAGATCCAAATCAGACACAACTTGAAACAAAAATCAAAACTGCAATGCAGAACAAGGGTGCAAAATTCAGCAACAGAGCAAACTTAGAAACAATTTGATCAAACTCAGATTCAAAGGCGCCACATGAAACGTTTCATGAAATGATTTCGAAGAACTAATATTCATTAACACATAATTCAAAAGCTTATCAACTCCTATTTGCAGAGACAAACTGGACTGTGCAGAAATGGAGTCTGAGACGTAAGGAAGGGCTGATTCATAAGTTGGAAACCAAATTCAGAATCTGATATCCATTGCTATGGAATTAAACCAACTGCACGTGAGTTCAGAAGTGAGAACTAAGCTCACTTGACACAATTTCAGAAATAAGAAGCTGGGGATTGCAGAAATTAAATCTGGATTGCAAAATTGGAAGCTAAATGCAGGAATGGAGTTCAGAAATGCAGAAGTGATGGCTGCAGAAATGAAACTTCGAATCAAACGCAAGGTAAACTAAACAACTGGAAACGAATGCGCAAAATCAAGGTTTGGAAAAGATTAAGAAGAACTAATGTAACTCGACTCAAATTCAGAAACACAAAACTGAAAAGTACAGATCTCAACTTGATACGCAAGCTGAAACTGCAGAAATACTCAGCTGAACAAAAGGAAATTCAGAAACGAATCTAAATATGAAACAAACTTGGATCAACTAAATTCACACACTAAATATGATCTCTAATTGCAGGGAATAAACTAAACACAACTAAATTCGAAAGAAACTACAAAAATTCAGAAACTAAGCTTGAAATGGAAAAACAGGGCCGATACGCAAGCTACCACTGATATGCAAGGATTTAAGCTGAAAATAACTGAAATTAAACGCAATTATCCACTAGACAAGCTTCCTAAACTACTTGACTTGAAGGATATAAACCTACTTAAGCAGAAACAATGAAGAAACGAAATCTAAGTGCTGATACAAAAAAATTCAGAACTGAAGTTGAGTACAGAAATAAAATTACAGCTATCACAATGAAAATTAACTACAGAATTAATCCTCAACCCTTCCCAAGCTCAAAATCTCCTTGTTCGTCACGTAAAGGCTGGCCTCGAACCCCTAAGCTCAGCAAACCAATTGGAAAACAGCTCAGTTGGTAGAATCTACTCAAACTGCATCAGCTGGGGAAATCCAATCCGAACCCCTTCGATCTCAAATGATGGGATGGAGATGAAGATTTGAAGATCCTCTGAGCTCACCTGAGAACCCCTACAAGCAGCTCAGATGATCGGAAATGGCTTATGGATGAGACCCAAGTGATCGGACCACAAAGCTGCCGAAACCCTCAAACAGCTCTGTCTGGCGCGAATTCGAGCTGAATTCTCCATAGAAGCTTCCTCCAAAGATCCAGATGATGATCCTAGGTCGAGATTGAGGTGGTCGCGCCTCGAATTGAAGAAAAATTGAAGCAAAAACGAAGAACTACGAAGAAAACGAAGCTTGCGCCGAAGACGCGACGAGGAAGGAAGCTGCGGAAATTTGATTAAGTACTTGGCATTGGACAGCTCAGATCAATTTGAGAAAATCCAACGGCTGATCTTGCTCTGATTTGGCCCAAACTTTGATCATGATGATCAGGGGTCAGGATCTGCTTCGTGGTAGCTCGGATCCTCCAGATGTGCAACGGATGGTCCAGATCAACCTAATCTTTGAATGGACAATCTAGAAACCTCTGAGCTTGATCCAACGGTTGAATGAGCTCTGATTGAGATGAAACCTTCAGATCTTGATCAAAGTACTTGATCAGCCCTAACCCTAGCTCAGATTGCTTCAGATGGTTCCGGATGGCTCAGATCTTGCCGCTTTTGAATCGGACGGCCCCGATTAATCCGAAGCTTAATAACTCGATCCGGGTCCACTTCCGACTCAAGTTTGACCCAATATGCCCTAGGTCCATGAACCTTTCATGCCTACAAAAATAGATCAAAAATTTAGTGGCCAAATAATCCAAATATATGCAGATTTGCAATTAAGTCCAAAATAAAGGTAAGTTCTAAAACCTAGGGTAAATTCACAATTAAGCAAGTAAAATATGGGTCAAACTTGGATTTTAGCAAATAAAATAATCAATAAAATGGTACTTATCAATGACCAAATTACCCTTTTCCGAAAAAGGTAAACCAGTGGGAGTATTGCTTGGTCTAATACATACTATGAATGTGGACAAATGTTAACTCTTGCACAAGGAGGCTATAGCTACTTCATTACCTTTATCGATGATCACTCACGATTCGGGTATGTGTTCTTAATGAAACACAAATCTGAAGCTTTTGAGAAATTCAAAGAGTTCAGAAGTGAAGTAGAGAAACAACTTGGCAAAAGTATTAAGATACTTCGATCCGATCGGGGTGGTGAATACTTAAGTCAAGAGTTTCAAGATTATCTTAGGGACAATGGGTTATTGTCTCAATGGACTCCGCCATATACACCACAGCATAATGGTGTATTTGAGAGGCATAACCGAACCTTGATGGACATGGTTAGATCTATGATGAATCATGCAACTCTTCCAAAATCCTTTTGGGGCTATGCGCTTAAGACAGTTGTTTACTTGCTAAACAGAGTCCCGATCAAGGTAGTCTCTACTACTCCATATGAGACGTGGAATAGTAAGAAACCTCATTTATCTCACCTAAAGATATGGGGTTGTCCTGCTAATGTAAAGCGGGCTATATCAGACAAATTGGATGCTAAGTCTGATAAATGTCTATTTATTGGATACCCTAAGGAAACGAAGGGTTACCAATTCTATCATCCCTTGGAACAAAAGGTGTTTGTTTCAAGGCATGCTGTATTTCTAGAAAAAGAATTTCTTTTACAAGAAGACAGTGGGAGTAGCATTGAACTTGAAGAAGTTCAAGAAACTCCAATAGACATTACAGAGAGACCTAGTCTAGACCCACAACCAATAACTCATAATGATGAGCTATCAGTTGAATCTAAAATAACACCACTTCTTCGTAGGTCTGATAGGACACGCAATATTCCAGAGAGATACGGATTTCTCATAAGTGAATCGAACGACGTGTTACTCATTAACGATGACGAACCTATCAGTTATGAAGATGATCTGAAAAGTTCAGAAAGGGACAAATGGCTTGAAGCCATGAAGTCGGAAATGGATTCCATGTACGAAAACCAAGTATGAGACTTGGTTAACCCACCTGAAGGGATTAAGCCCATAGGGTGCAAGTGGGTTTTCAAGAAAAAAACCGACATGGAAGGTAATGTTGTTACCTTTAAGGCTAGACTAGTGGCAAAAGGATATCGTCAGAAACAAGTAATTGATTATGATGAAACCTATTCGCCAGTAGCTATGCTTAAATCCATTCGGATGCTCCTGTTGGTGCAGACAGCACCCAAGTCGAACCTGTGTTTTGATAAATGGCAAAGGGTTCAAAAGTTAAGTATTATTTATTATCTAACATGCTGCTTGAGTGTGCAGATTGAAGTCCTAGCAAAGGAATGCTAGGCACCTAGCGAAGGAATGCTAGGAACTGAAACCCTAAGTCCTGGCGAAGGACAGCTGGGCACCTAGCGAAGGGCTGCTAGGATACGAAGACCTAGCGAAGGATTGCTAGGCACCGGACGAAGGGCAGCCTGGGATCCAAGACCTAGCGAAGGACTGCTAGGCACCTAGCGAAGGACTGCTAGGATCGGAAGACCTGGCGAAGGACTGCTAGGCACCGGGCGAAGGACAACCTGGTATCCAAGACCTGGCAAAGGACCGCTAGGCAAAAGTCCAACCGGAGGAGCCGATTGGCAACAGGTAAATTCTCCTGAGAGGAGTAGGTGAGGACGCATTCACCGTCGAGGGAACAGTAGACGTCGGTTCAACCTAGGGCTCCATTTTGGAGACCCAAAGTCAGAACCAAGATAGCTAAGGTTGTATAAACCTAATACTTTTGTGTTTTATATTGTTTTGGACTAACCCTGGATGCAGGACCAAAGGAATGTGTGTCAGCAGCTCAGAATGCCCGGAGAGAGGCAAGTAGCTGAGCAGGGCGCCCCCAAGGTGAATACAAAACAAGAAGAGCAAAGAATGCTTCGGAAGCTCACTGGGCGGGGCGCCTCTGTGCTCCCGGGCGCCCTCGTGCTCCCGGGCACCCCAGTGCCCAGGGCGCCCCCAGTGCCCAGGGTGCCCCGCACCCAAGCCACCGAAGCGGATAACCCTGATCCAGCCGAGAACTCGTTGAAAAGGTCAACCAGGGCACCCCCAGCGTCCAGGGCGCCCCCAGAGTCAATCCTCAGCCCTATTCGAGTGGGATAAGGGCTGACCGAGGTAATTCCGGATCGGTTGACATGTGGGGGGGGGGGCACCCCCAACGTTCAGGGTGCCCCGAAGTGCTATAAATAGCACCCAACACCAAGGCTTCTCAACAATCAATTCTTCCAACGCATTCACGCTCTTCTACTCCCGCGCTCTGCTCCGAAAACCTTCCGACTCGAGATACAAGCGCCGACGGCGCCGACGACGTCCCTCTGCTCCAAAAATACAATCTACACCGGACGTCGGTAACGAAGAGCTGCTTTTAAATTTACTGTACTATTCTTGTAATACATTTTGTAAACTGTTTTTGCGCACATATAGAATTGCCCGCAGTAAACGGTCAACGACCGTGGGCCTTGGAGTAGGAGCCGACCGCGACTCCGAACCAAGTAAAATCTTGGTGTTCGCGTGTGTTTTACTTTATTTATTTCCGCTGCTAATTCTCTTTTACAAATCCGAACGTTTAACGATATTCAACCCCCCTCTATCGTTCTTCTCGATCCAACAAGTGGTATCAGAGCGGGGAAGCTCAAATTTGGTGCAACCACCAGTTTGAGAATTTTTCGGATTTTCGTAAAATTATTTTTTATTTTTTTCGAATTCTTATCGTTAATTGAGACCGGTGCAACACCCCTCGATATTTAATTTTCTTTATCCAGCACTACTAATCCAAGACCAAGTCTTGGGACAAAGTTTTTTTTTCTCTTCTCTCTTTTTCAGATAAAATCCTTAATGGTCATGCAAGAAGGATTCAGCACAGCCAGACCTCCACTTTTCAGTGGAGAAGACTTTTCCTACTGGAAAAGTCGAATGGAGGTCCACCTGAAAACTCAGGTGGATATGTGGATAATCATCCAGTCTGGACTGGAGATTTCAAAGAACGCCGAAGGAGTACCACAACTGTACACTGAGTGGGATACCGCTCTGAAAAGAAGAATTGAAGCGGATGCTAAAGCAACCCATACCCTCCAATGCGGTCTAACAAAAGAGGAGCTGAACCGGGTGGGTCCATTCAACAGTGCCAAGGAACTGTAGAGCAAACTGATCGAGCTGCACGAAGGAACTTTAGATACTCGAATCAGTAAGAGAGATCTCCTCCTGAACAAGCTGTACATGATCAAGATGAATAACAACGAAACAGCAGCACAGCTCCATGCCAGAATTCAGGAATTAATGAACGGACTTCACACAATCGGTCACAAGGTAGAAAACCGTGACCTAATAAGGTACGCTCTTAATGCTTTCCCAAGAAACACCTTGTGGGCATCTATGGTAGATGCTTACAAAGTTTCTAGGGATCTTTCCAAAATTAAGTTAGATGAACTTTTTTCTGAACTTGAATTGCATGAGCAGATTAACTGCAATCTGGCCGAGAAAGGCATCGCTTTTCTTGCAGGTAAAGCTGGAAAGACAACCAAGAAAAAGCCTCAACCTGCACCCAAGTCTGACTCAGACTCAGACTCAGACTCAGAAGACACCGAGGGAAATTGACTGAAGCTGGTTCGGCTAGCCCGAGACTACTACAAAGAACTGCATAACCAGACCAATAGAAGAAAAGCCAGCCGATGAAAGGAAGAACCAGCTGAACCCTCAACTGAAAAGAACAAACCCAATGTAACTTGCTACGAGTGCAAGAAGAAGGGCCACTACAAGACTGAATGCCCCAACCTGAAGGAAACAAAGAAGACAAGAAAGAAGAAGGCACTGCAGGCAACGTGGGACGAGTCCTCCTCCTCCGAAGAAGAAGAGGTCCCACAGTCGAACCTGCTCGCACTAACCGCTTCAGAAGAAATAGAGACAGAGTCAGAATCGGAGCCGGACGACGGCAAACTCACATTCTCGGAGGACGGCGAAATAACTGTAAGTGGTTTTACAAGAATTCAATTAAATGAGTTAATTTCGTATCTTTCTCGAGATTTGGCGAAAGCTAAACTCCGAGTCGAATCTCTCCTACAGGAAGTAAAATTCCTGAAAGAGAGAGCTGACTCTAGATCCTTAACTGAGAAGGTTCAAGAAGGAACCTCTACTCAAGTTGAAAAACTTGAGAAAGAGAACTCCTCCTTGAAAAATCAAGTTAAGGACCTTAGATCAGCTTTAGAACGATTCACTTCTGGTTCCAAGGGTCCTGACATGATTCTTGGAAAACAGAAGTCAGTTCTAAATCGATCTGGACTAGGCTATAGAACCAAATCTAGACAAAGATACTACTATGCTGTACTGAACCAGTCCAGACCTAAAGTTCAGGCATGGGTACCCAAACTGTGCCTGAACAAACAAATTGGATCAAATCAGTATTGGATCCCCAAGGACAAGATTCACATCTTGCCTAACCATTATCGTGGCTTTAGTCCAGGGGGAGCCAAATTAAAAACTATATGTATTGTTAGATAAAATTCAATTTTTATTTTCAAATGGCATGCTTGTTTGTTTATTTAATTTCTGCAATTTACCATGCTAAGACTTAGGACTGATTAGTTTAAGGATTAAACCAACATAACTGAAATTTGAACAACATAGTATTGGGTGGAGGTGAGATGATAGTACGTTAGGGAAGCCAATTCTAATAAGGTCAAGTATTCTCTACTTGGTCTCTTTAGACTGGTGAAACTAGCCGAAGCTACCGATCCAAGACTCAAACTAGTTAGACCAGAATTTCTCAAAGAATAATTTTGAAAATGAAATTTCATTGAAAGGCTTTGTCAAGGAAAGGGTTGATGATCCAATAAGGCTACAGCCAAAGAAGGCCTAGTGCCTCGCCAAGACCTGGAAGCCAATCTTTGAAATTCAAATTCAAATTATTCTTTGTCAAATTCGAATCTAACATAAATCTTCAGTTAATTGTAGATTTAAACATTCTTCAATTATTTTCAAAATTAATTTAAGTTTTTCAAAATAAATCATGGTTCTTCAAATAAAACTATCAAAACCTGTCTCACAAAACCTGTAAGGCTAACGTGATTGATAACCCTAGATTTGGGTGAGACAGACTAGACTGTGAAAATCAATTTAGGCTAATCCTGATTCTAATTGGATCCAAATCAACAAAACTCTTTATGTGTAGGAACATAAAGATTTGGACCAATGGATGTTAGATAGCGGTTGCTCCAGACACATGACTGGAGATAAATTAAAATTCACCAAACTCAAGTTCAAGAACCTATTCTCAGTGGCATTTGGCAACAATGCTACACTCAAGGTAATTGGGTCAGGTAATATTGAACTTAAATCTGACTTTGTTATTAAGAAAGTGCTTTTGGTTGAAAACTTTAATTTTAACTTGCTTAGCATAAGTCAGTTGTGTGATTCTGGTTATGTAGTTACCTTCAACAATTCTAACTGCCTGATTAAAAACCTGTAAGACTCGAAGATCATGCTTAAGGGCACTAGGAAAAATAATGTTTACACCATAAACCTACCCCTAGTACCTAAATGTATGTTAACTCAATTAGAACAATCAAACCTCTGGCATAGGAGATTAGGTCACACAAATTTGAGAATAATTTCAAAAATCACCTAACTTGGCCTAATTAAAGGTATCCCTAAAATTAAAAATCATGAAAACTTAATATGTGAATCATGTAATCAAGGTAAACAAACCAAGTCTAATCACAAACTAATCTAATCTGATCAAACTCAAACCACACTTGAGCTCCTGCACCTTGACCTATTTGATTCACATGGAGCCAAGTCACTAAGCGGAAACCGGTACTGCTTAGTAATAGTTGATGATTACTCTAGGTTTACTTGGGTTAGGTTTCTAAAGACCAAAGATGAAACCCTAAACCTATTTAATGAATTCTGTAAGTTAATTGAAAATCAAAACGATACTAAAATCAAAAGACTTAGAAGTGACCACGGGGGAGAATTTGAAAATCAACGGTTCGAGGAACTTTGTAAGGTAAATGGGTATATACATGAATTTTCGTGTACTAGAACCCCCCAACAAAATGACATAGTCGAAAGGAAAAATAGAACCCTACAGGAAGCCGCTAGGGCTATGCTCAATGAATTCAACTTAGCTAACCAATATTGGGCAGAAGCAATTAGTACGGCTTGCTACATCCAAAATAGGGTACTAATCAACAAACGACACAATAAAACACCCTATGAACTATACTACCATAGGCTTCCAAATCTACACTACTTAAGGGTCTTTGGGTGCAAAGTTCATATCCTAAACACCAAGGACTATCTAGGGAAATTCCAGTCTAAGTCAATCCCAGGCATCTTCCTAGGATATTCAACCACAAGTAGAGCCTATAGGGTTTACAACAAACAAACTAAGAAAATTGAAGAAACAACAAACTTAATATTTGATGAAAAAATCAACTCAAAATCTGATTATCCAGACCTAACTTCATCAAATGCTGATAAAGATGATACTGAACAAACTGTTCAACCCTTAATTGAACCCTTGAATGAACTAACTATTGAACCAACTTCTGAGTCAATTGAACCAAATGTTGAACCAAACATTCAACCAAATCGACCAGACGGACCTGAGGCTGAACCAAGTTCAAGAAAAACCAAGAAACCCAGACTTAGTCACCCAACTGATCAAATTGTGGGTGATCCAACTTTAGGAG
Source organism: Boesenbergia rotunda (assembly GCA_024364735.1). Classification (NCBI taxonomy): domain Eukaryota; kingdom Viridiplantae; phylum Streptophyta; class Magnoliopsida; order Zingiberales; family Zingiberaceae; genus Boesenbergia; species Boesenbergia rotunda. The sequence goes on from JAGFNQ010003122.1 coordinate 436,349, forward strand.
TCAGAACTAGGTCTTCCTATAGAAACCTTAGTCAGATAGCCATGATTTCAAAAATTGAACCTAAGACTATAGAGGAAGCCCTACCTGATCCTGATTGGATCATAGCTATGCAAGAAGAGTTAGCCCAATTCGAAAGAAACAAAGTCTGGGAATTAGTACCTAAACCTGAGGGCAAATCCGTCATTGACACTAAGTGGGTTTTTAGGAATAAGTTAAATGATCAAGGAGAAATAGTCAGAAATAAAGCCCGCTTAGTAGCGAAAGGATTCAGTCAAGTAGAAGGGTTAGATTATGACGAAACCTATGTCCCAGTAGCTAGACTTGAGTCCATTAGAATGTTATTAGCCTTTGCATCCCATAAAGGATTCAAACTATACCAAATGGATGTAAAGTCAGCCTTTCTAAATGGATTCATTAAGGAAGAAGTCTATGTAGGACAACCCCCTGGTTTTGAGAACTTAGAAAGACCTGACTATGTTTACAAACTTACTAAAGCACTTTATGGACTAAAACAAGCTCCTAGAGCCTGGTATGAACGTCTATCAACCTACCTAACTTCTAAAGAATTTAAACAAGGTCAAATTGACTCAACCTTATTTATTAAAACCTTAGAAAAAGAAATCTTTATTGCCCAAATCTATGTCGATGACATAATCTTTGGGTCCACCAACTCTAATTTTTTAAAAGAATTCGTGAAAATAATGGAAAACGAGTTTGAAATGAGCCTAGTTGGTGAGCTCAACTTTTTCCTAGGGTTACAAATTAAACAAACTAGAGATGGAAACTATGTCCATCAATCCAAATATGCTTAAGAACTAATAAAGAAATTTAAGATGGACAACTCTAAAAGCATAAGTACCCCCATGACCACCAATATAAAAATAGATAGTGACCCTGATGGCAAACCAGTAGACCTTAAACTCTATAGAAGTATGATTGGAAGTCTACTGTACCTTACAGCAAGCAGACCTGATATCCTTTTTGCTGTAGGAATGTGTGCTAGATACCAAACCTGTGCCAAGGAAACACACTTAGCAGCTCTATAAAGAATACTGAGATATGTCAAGGGCACCCTAAATGTAGGGATTTGGTATCCTAGGACCTCAACCTTCAAATTGTTGGGATACTCGTGTTGGATCGTGAAAAACCGATAGAGGGGGGGTGAATATCGGTAATCGTTCTTTTTCGGAAAGCTAAGAGTAAGTGCACAGCGGAAATAAAAATTACGAGATACAGCACAAGACACAGTGGTTTTTACTTGGTTCGGAGCCTGTGTGGACTCCTACTCCAAGGCCCACGGTCGTTGACCGTTTACTTTGGGCAATTCTATATTCGCGCAAATAGGTTACAATAATTTCAATTACAATGAGAGTGCAATAAAATAATAATAAAATATTAAGCTCTTCGTTACCGACGTCTGGAGTGTATCGACTCTTTTCGGGGCAGCGGGACGTCATCGGCTCGAGGTGAGGCGTTTCTGGAGTAAGGCACGAGCGTAGAAGAGCGTGGAAGCTTTGGAGCGAAGTTGATGTGAAGCTTGGGGTCGAGGGGTGCTATTTATAGCACCTAGGGCGCCCTGGACGTCGGGGGCGCGCTGCCACGTGTCAGGCGATCCGCAGATTGCTCGGTCACTTCTATCCCGCTCGAACAGGGATTAAGTTTGACCACGGGGGCGCCTTGGTCGTAGAGGGCGCCTTGGCTGACTTCTTCCGCGCAGAAATCTCGGCTGTGGATAAGGCTGGAGCTTTGCAGTCTTGGGCTGGAGGCGCCTTGGCTGCTGAGGGCGCCTTCGCTGACGAGGGCGCCTTCGCTGCTGAGGGCGCCTTGCCCAGTAAGCAGCTGAAGCCCTTTTTGCTTCGCTTGGTTTTGGTTCACCTTGAGGGCGCCCTGGACACTCAGGGTGCCTTACTCAGCTGCTGCCTCACTCCTTTGAGGCTTTCTGAGTTGCAGACACACGTTCTTTCGGTCCTGCATTCAGGGTTAGTCCAAAACACAATAACGCAATTAATTATTTATTTTATACAGCCTTAGCTGTCTTGGTTCTGACTTTGGTCTCCAAAATGGAGTCCTAGGTCGAACCGACGCCTATTGTTCCCTCGACGGGGAACGCGTCCTCACCTACTCCTCTAGGGAGAATTTACCTGATGCCAACCGCTCCCTTGGTTGGACTTTTGCCTGACGGTCCTTTGTCAGGGCTTGGATGCCGAGCTGTCCTTCGCCCGGTGCCTAGCAGTCCTTCGCTAGGTCTTTTGACTCTGGCATTCCTTCGCCAGTGCCTAGCAGTAAAAGCCCTAGCATTCCTTCGCCAGTGCCTAGCAGTCCTTTGCTAGGGCTTTTTGCCCTGGCATTCCTTCGCCAGTGCCTAGCAGTCCTTCGCTAGGGCTTTCACTGCACACTAGATTAACTTGTTAGAAAACAAGAAGGACTTAACTTTTGACCTATGTTGCCATTATCAAAACACAGGTTTGACTTGGGTGCATTCTGCACCAACAATCTCCCCCTTTTTGATTTATGGCAACCCTAGTTCAAAAAGTTAAGTTTAAGCAACACATGAAAAAGTTTTAACTTTTGTTCCCTCCCCCTGGAAGGAATCTCCCCCTATGTTTTTCAAAAATTCGTGGGGTTTTAGAAACTTTACTTGTGCTTAAGTTTTAGGTACATAAAAATACATAGTAGAGTTTTTAAAGCATAATTTGAGTTTAAAGTCTTAAGTTTTAAAGTACTCAAAATGTTAGCTTAAATACTCAGTAGGATATAACAAGCTTAAGTACTTAGTAGGTTTTGAAACACTTTAGTACTTAACAATTTTTGATGAACTTTAGCTTTTAGAGTAAAAATAATTTCGACAAGCTTAAGTAGAAACCTTTTGAAGGGCTAGAGTACTTTGCAAAATTTGAAAGCTTGAAAAAATTTTGAAGCTAGAGTACTTAGCAAAATTTTGAAAGCTTTAAGTAAAGAATTTTGAAACTTGAGTACTTAGCAAAATTTTGAAAGCTTTAAGTAAAGAATTTTGAAGCTAGAGTACTTAGCAAAATTTTGAAAGCTTTAAGTAAAGAATTTTGAAACTTTTTGAATAAAGGAAAAATTTAGAAAAAAATAATTTTTCTCTTTCCTATCTCTATCTCCCCCTTTGCCATATATCAAAACAGATAAATATAGCATGAATAATAATTTGCTGTACTAAACCAGTTTAATTTACTCTAAATCAATCAATTTTTGTCTGTAGGGACCTGTCTAACCCAATTAGCTACTTACTAACTGTTATATACAGTAGTTTTTGCTAGGGTTAGTCAAGTTAAGTGTTTCTGTTCAAGTTAGATTTTCTAAGCTTGACACTTAACTTGATTGCTGTATAAGTTGTATTTAGTGCCCCAATTACTGCAGATGCACTGACTTAAATCATCTTGAATTAAGGCAAAGACCTAAGCATCTCAACCCTTTCTAGGTTATCAATCATAAGTACCCTAAGGTGCTTGTGAGATGCTGGCTTCTAAGTCTATAGGTGCATGCAGTTCTAGGGTTAGGGCCTAGCCTAAGTCCATTTTCGAAAAATCCCTAGTTTTGAAAGGGGTAGTTTTAAAATAAAACTAAGTCGAGAAGATTTTAAAATTGATTTTGAAATAAATAAAGCTAAGTTGAAAAATGAAAACTGATTTTGAAATTTAAATAAAACAGTTTTTCAAAATTTTAATTTTAGAAAACTAATTTTTGACACCAAGTAGAGTAAAAGAATTGAGTTAAGCTATTCTACTGAACACAATCCTAACTAATTGACAAGAAACCAATAATCATAAACTAGTCATCATAAAATAAAAGCAGGTACTCTAGGTTCAACATAGTCAACAGTCAAGCACAAGTCAACCCTACTGAGTAGGGGCAGTCAAATAGGTACAATGCCAAGTAAATCTAAGATGAAGGACCGGGTGATCAGATGGACCCGGCTGCCACGCATCGAATCGTGCCATCATCTGTAAGAATCGTGCATCAGCTACTTCTCTATCAGCTCGGCGAGCGTCCATCTGCTCTATGTGAGAGGCCTCAACCTCCTCTCGGAGACTCTGTATCTGTGTCTCCATCCGGGTCACTCTCTCGTAGAGTGTCGGTGGAGCGGGCTCGTCTATATGGGCTCGGACTTCTGCTGCTACATCTGCGACGTCGTACTCGACCTCCTCGTCCGAATCGATCTGGGGAGCTGCTCTCCGACGTCTCCAGGACAGGACCCCGGTACCGGACACCTCTATACCTGCTAGGGCGAAGTTTCTATAACCTATTTCATCGTAGTCGGTCAGATCGGTCATTTCTCCCTCGGTAATGTTCCTACCATGGTAATGTAATAGGGATGTGACAATGTGGCAGTAGGGTGTGCGTACCCGCCCTTGCGTGGTCACACTGGATGCGTGTAGGATAGTGTGAAACATATGAAGCCCTATATCAATATCTAGCTGGTGAATCAGGGCGTACAAGAGAAAGGTATGGAATGGTCGCATAGTGATGACGTCCCTGGTGGATAATGGCAGAATACATCGGACTAAGACCCTGTATAGGGCATAGTCCTGAACCTCTAAGTCGACTGACTGGAATCGTCTGGCCACTGGTTACCTAAAGAAGTATGAGTGTAATGTATCTAAGGTGATGTGAGAATAGGGAGCATCAAAGGGAGGCTCCCTAGGAGGATAACAACAAAAGATGGACTGTGAGGGTCGTAGTCCTAGAAATCGGTTCAGTAGTGTTGGTGTGATGGTTAAGGGAATACCTTGAACCATGGTGGAGAACATGAGATTATCCTGTCTAATGATATTATTGTAAAATTCTGCACATAAGGAAGTATTGATTGGGTGAGTACAGAATACGAGATTGTCCAGTTGGTAGTGGTTTATGACGTTCATAGCTAGGGGACAGGATTGGGTGAAGAATAGTCTATTCAAGTAGCTCGTTTTGATAGGTTTATAGGTGGTACGAGCGAACTTGTTACACAATTCTAAATTGGGAAACCTAGGATCAGGACTAGGTTGAGTACCGGGTTCTGCCTGATTAGGTCGGCGTCTTCTAAGTGAAAGAATATACACTTAAAGAAGGTATGCATTTTAATGAAAAATTAACAACAAACTAAATTATACCGGTTTGCTCGGGGAGGCATTGTTGAAGATGAGGGCTTCAGAGGGTTGCAAGATCTCTTGGTAAGTAGAAAGTTTAGGAGGAGAAGTGTATTGGATGTGAAGAGAACAAGGGGAAGGGAGCCCCTTTTTATAGGTAGTCTCGGGCGCCCTGTCTCGGGAGGGCGCCCTAACTGGCGAGGGCGCCCTGTCTGACCAGGGCACCTTGACCAGGCTGTAGCTGCCTTTTTAGCAGCTTTTGACCGCTGAAGTACACTGGCTTTGATACCAAGGGCGCCTTTCCGGACGAGGGCGCCTTTACCAGGTCTGTACTTCCGTTTGTGCAGCTTTCTGTCGTTGAATGACTGTGGGAGGGCGTCTTGACTGAAGAGGGTGCCTCCACCCAGAGCTGCAGCTGCCTTTTGGCAGCTTTTGACCAACAAAGGGGTATCCCAAGGCGCCCTGACGCTCCAGGGCGCCCTGGTCAGCGTGCAGTGGCAGAGGGACTTTTTGACCAGCCTTGGGGCGCCCACACCGATTTGGGCGCCCTAAGGACTAGCTTTGAACTCTAAGGGAGTGCATTTGACCAGACTTGACCTGATTTGACCGTGGTTTGACTTATGTTGACCGTGGTTTGACTATGTTGACCGTGGTTTGACCATGGTTTGAAATATAGAATTTTACTGCAACACAGGTATTTAAAGGAGTCATAATTTAGTCTTAATTTTACTGTCTCACCCGAATCTAGGGTTTTCAATCACGTTAACCTTATAGGTTTTCGTGAGACAGGTTTTGATAGTTTTGAAAATTTTGATTAGTTTTGAAGGATAATTAAATTTTGAAAACTTAATTAATTAATTTTGAAATTTTTGAAAAGATGTTTAAATCTATACTTAGCTAAAATTTTGTGTTAGATTCGAATTTGACAAAAATTAATTTGAATTTGAATTTCAAAAATTGGCTTCCAGGTCTTGGCGAGGCACTAGGCCTTCTTTGGCCGAAGCCTTATGGGATCATCCACCCTTTCCTTGACAAAGCCTTTTAATGAAATTTCATTTTCAAAATCAATTTCTGAAAAATTTCTGGTCTAACTAGTTTGGGTTTTGGATCGGTAGCTTCGGCTAGTTCCGCCAGTCTAAAGAGACCAAGTGAACTTGATCTTATTAGAATTGGTTTCCCTAACGTACTATCATCTCACCTCTACCCAATACTATGTTTTCAAGTTTCAGTTAAGTTTGTTTGGTCCTTAAGCTAGCCTAAGTCTAAGCATGGTATATTGCAGAAAAATAAATAATCAATCAATCAAGCAATTTAAATCAAGAATAACATATTTATCTAATAATAAAAATAGTTTTCAGTTTGGCTCCCCCTGGACTAAAGCCACGGTGATGGTTGGGCAAGATGTGAATCTTGTCCTTGGGGATCCAATACTGATTTGATCCAGTAGGTTGGTTCAGGCACAGTTTAGGTACCCATGCCTGAATTTTTCTTCTGGACTGATTCAGTACAGTCAAATATGATCTTTGTCGGGATTTGGTTCGGTAGCCAAGTCCGGATCGATTTAGAATTGATTTCTGTTTTCCAAGGATCATGTCAAGACCCTTGGAACCAGATGTAAATCGTTCTAAAGCTGTTCTAAAATCTTTAACCTGATTTTTCAGGGAGGAGTTCTCCTTTTCAAGTTTTTCAACTTGAGTAGGAGTTCCTTCCTGAACCTTCTCGGTTAAGGGTTTAGAGTCAGCTCCCTCTTTCAGGAGTTTTACTTCCTGTCGGAGGGTTTCGACCCGGAGTTTGGCTTTTGCCAAATCTCGAGAAAGAAAAGAAATCAATTCGGTTAACTGTAATCTATTAAAACCAGTTACCTTAATTTCTCCATCTTCTGTGAAGGTCAGCTCGCCGTCCTCTTGTTCTGATTCTGATTCTGTCTCGACTTTATCTGAGGCAGTCAGAGCTAGGAGGTTGGACTGGGGTGCCTCTTCTTCTTCTTCTGAGGAAGACTCGTCCCAGGTTGCTTGCAGTGCCTTCTTTCTTCTCGGCTTTTTAGTCTCCTTTAGGTTAGGGCATTCTGACTTGTAGTGGCCCTTTTTCTTGCACTCGTAGCAGGTCACATTGGGCTTGTTTGCTGGTTCAGTTGGTTCGTCCTTTCTTCGGCCGGTTTTTCGTTTGTTGGTTCGGTTCTTCAGCTCCTTGTAGTAGCTTCGAGCGAGCCGGACCAGCTTAGTTTGATCTTTATCTTCTTCTTCTGAATCTGAGTCTGAGTAAGATTCAGTTTCAGGTTCAGGCTTCTTCTTCGTTGTTCTTCCAGTCTTGCCTGCAAGAAAAGCAATACCTTTCTCAACCATATTGGTGTTAGTTTGTTCGTGCAGTTCTAGTTCAGAAAATAATTTGTCTAATTTTATTTTAGAAAGATCCCTAGAGACCTTGTATGCATCTACCATAGATGCCCACAAGGTGTTTCTAGGGAAGGCGTTTAGAGCATACCTTATTAGGTCACGGTTTTCAACCTTGTGACCTATTGTGTGAAGACCGTTCATTACCTCTTAGATTCGTGCGTGGAGCTGGGCTGCTGTTTCGTTGTCGGCCATCTTGATAGTGTAGAGTTTGTTTAGTAGCAGATCCCGCTTGCTGATCCGAGTGTCTGAAGTCCCTTCATGCAGCTCGATCAGTTTTGTCCATAGCTCCTTTGCACTATTGAAGGGGCCCACGCGGTTCAGCTCTTCCTTTGTCAGCCCGCATTGTAAAGTTTGTGTCACTTTTGCGTCGGCCTCTATTTTGCGTTTAAGGGAGTTGTCCCATTCAGAGTAGCTTTGTGGTTGTCCTTCAGCGTTTCGGGGGATCTCCAGACCGGACTGGATGATGATCCACATATCCACCTGAGTTTTCAGGTGGACCTCCATACGACTTTTCCAGTAAGAAAAGTCTTCTCCACTGAAAAGTGGAGGTCTGGCAGTGCTGAATCCTTCTTGCATGACCATTGGATCTATAACAAAAAGACTAACAGAAGAACAAATTTTCCAAGACTAGGTCTTGGATTAGTAGTGCTGGATTAGGAAATAAAATATCGAGGGGTGTTGCACCAACCTCGATTAACGAAAAAAATTGAACGAAAAAAAATATTAAAAAAAATTCAAAAATCCGAAAAGAAATTTTCAAACTGGTGGTTGCACCAAGTTTGAATAACCCCGCTCTGATACCACTTGTTGGATCGTGAAAAATCGATAGAGGGGGGGGTGAATATCGGTAATCGTTCTTTTTCGGAAAGCTAAGAGTAAGTGCACAGCGGAAATAAAAATTACGAGATACAGCACAAAGACATAGTGGTTTTTACTTGGTTCGGAGCCTGTGTCGACTCCTACTCCAAGGCCCACGGTCGTTGACCGTTTACTTTGGGCAATTCTATATTCGCGCAAATAGGTTACAATAATTTCAATTACAAAGAGAGCGCAATAAAATAATAATAAAATATTAAGCTCTTCGTTACCGATGTCCGGAGTGTATCGACTCTTTTCGGGGCAGCGGGACGTCGTCGGCTCAAGGTGAGGCGTTTCTGGACCAAGGCATGAGCGTAGAAGAGCGTGGAAGCTTTGGAGTGAAGTTGATGTGAAGCTTGGGGTCGAGGGGTGCTATTTATAGCACCTAGGGCGCCCTGGACGTCGGGGGTGCCCTGCCACGTGTCAGGCCATCCACAGATTGCTCGGTCAACTTCTATCCCGCTCGAACAGGGATTAAGTTTGACCACGGGGGCGCCTTGGTCGTAGAGGGCGCCTTGGCTGACTTCTTCCGTGCAGAAATCTCGGCTGTGGATAAGGCTGGAGCTTTGCAGTCTTGGGCTGGAGGCGCCTTGGTTGCTGAGGGCGCCTTCGCTGACGAGGGCGCCTTCGCTGCTGAGGGCGCCTTGCCCAGTAAGCAGCTGAAGCCCTTTTTGCTTCGCTTGGTTTTGGTTCACCTTGAGGGCGCCCTGGACACTCAGGGCGCCTTACTCAGCTGCTGCCTCACTCCTTTGAGGCTTTCTGAGTTGCAGACACACGTTCCTTCGGTCCTGCATTCAGGGTTAGTCCAAAACACAATAACACAATTAATTATTTATTTTATACAGCCTTAGCTGTCTTGGTTCTGACTTTGGTCTCCAAAATGGAGTCCTAGGTCGAACCAACGCCTACTGTTCCCTCGACGGGGAATGCGTCCTCACCTACTCCTCTCGGGAGAATTTACCTGATGCCAACCGCTCCCTTGGTTGGACTTTTGCCTGACGGTCCTTTGTCAGGGCTTGGATGCCGAGCTGTCCTTCGCCCGGTGCCTAGCAGTCCTTCGCTAGGTCTTTTGACTCTGGCATTCCTTCGCCAGTGCCTAGCACTAAAAGCCCTAGCATTCCTTCGCCAGTGCCTAGCAGTCCTTTGCTAGGGCTTTTTGCCCTGGCATTCCTTCGCCAGTGCCTAGCAGTCCTTCGCTAGGGCTTTCACTGCACACTAGATTAACTTGTTAGAAAACAAGAAGGACTTAACTTTTGACCTATGTTGCCATTATCAAAACACAGGTTTGACTTGGGTGCATTCTGCACCAACAACTCGGACTCTGACTACGCGGGTTGTAAATTAGATAGAAAGAGCACAAGTGGAAGCTGCCAACTATTAGGAAATAGTCTAGTAAGTTGGTGCAGCAGAAAACAATACTGTGTAGCTCTATCCACAACTGAAGCTGAGTATGTAGCTTTAGGAGAGTGTGTAGCACAACTCTTATGGATGATACACACTCTCAAAGACTTCCAGCTTAACTACACTCAAACTCAGGTCTACATTGACAATATTAGCTCAATCAACCTAACTAAAAACCCAATCCAACATTCCAGAACTAAACATATAGAAGTTAAACACCACTTTGTAAGAGATCATGTAGCCAGAGGTGAAATAGTCCTTAAGCATATAGACTCTAAATCTAACTTAGCTGACATATTCACAAAACCCCTACCTGAGTCTGAGTTCAGCTTACTAAGAAGGCAGTTAGGACTATGCTTGGTAGAATAGGTTTACTCTATTAGTTTCTTTTGATTTGAAAAATCAACTTTTAAAAATAGTTTAAAAACTGCTTTACTGAATTTTAAAAATCAGTTTTTTATTATTCTTTTTCTTTCTTAGTTTTTCTTGAAAAACTATCCCTTTCAAAACTAGGGCTTTTTCACAAATGGACTTAGCCTAGGCCCTAACCCTAGAAATGCATGCACCTATAGATTTAGAAGCCAGCATCTCACAAGCACCTTAGGATAATGTTGATTGATAACCTAGAATGGGTTGAGATGCTTAGGTCTTTGCCTTAATTCAAGATGCTTTAAGTCAGTGCATCTGCAGCAATTGGGGCACTAAATAAAACTAGACATAGTAATCCAGTTAAGTGTCAAGCTTAGACAATCTAACTTGAACAGAACACTTAACTCGACTAACCCTAGCGAAAACTACTGTTTATAACAGTTAGTAAGTAGCTAATTGGGTTAGACAGGTCCCTATAGAGAAAATTCAAATTGGTTTGATTCAGTCTATCTTGCATTGGTTCAGTACAGCACATTATTCTGTTTTATTATTATGCAAATTATCTGTTATTTTGCTATATTGGTTGTTTTTTTGATATATGGCAAAGGGGGAGAGATAGGAAAGGAGAGAATTTTTAAATTTTTTTTAGCTTTAAATTTCCTTTTATTTATCCTTTCTTAAAAAAAAAATTTTAGCTTTAAATTTCCTTTTATTCATCCTTTCTTCAAAAAATTACTTACTCTAAGTTTTTTCAAAAAATTACTTACTCTAAGTTTTTTCAAAAAAAAGTACTTACTCTATTTTACTCTTTCAAAAGTACTTAGTCTAAATTGTTTTCAAAAGTACTTAGTCTAAATTGTTTTCAAAATAAAGCATTTTTTAAGTACTTAAACTTAAGCTATCACTAAGTACTTATTTCTAAACTTCCCTAGAAAAGTTTCGAAATACTAAAGAGATTGAAAACTTTTAAAGTACTTTCAAAAACTCAAAAGAGATGTCTTAGAAACTTTTTCCACTAAGTTGTCCTTCTAAAATTTCTAAGTACAAATTTTTTTTGAAAAATCTATTTTTTTGAAAATCTTCTAAGTTAAGACACTTTTTTTCACTAAGTTGTTCTTCTAAAAATTTCTAAGTATAAATTTTTTTGGAAAATCTATTTTTGAAAAATCTTCCAAGTTTTGAAAAATTCCATCATGTTGACTTAGAAATTTTTCAAACCCCACGAAACTTTAAAAAACCTAGGGGGAGATTCCTTCCAGGGGGAGGGAACTAAACTAAGTTTATCATCTACTCTAATTAACTTAACTCTTTGAATCGGGTTGCCATAAATCAAAAAGGGGGAGATTGTTGTTGCAGACAGCACCTAAGTCGAACCTGTGTTTTGATAAATGGCAAATGGTTCAAAAGTTAAGTCTTATTTGTTATCTAACATGCTGCTTGAGTGTGCAGATTGAAGTCCTAGAAAAGGAATGCTAGGCACCTAGCGAAGGAATGCTAGGAACTGAAACCCTAAGTCCTAGCGAAGGATAGCTGGGCACCTAGCGAAGGGCTGCTAGGATACGAAGACCTAGCGAAGGATTGCTAGGCACCGGGCGAAGGGCAGCCTGGGATCCAAGACCTAGCGAAGGACTGCTAGGCACCTGACGAAGGACTGCCAGGATCGGAAGACCTGGCGAAGGACTGCTAGGCACCGGGCGAAGGACAACCTGGTATCCAAGACCTGGCAAAGGACCGCTAGGCAAAAGTCCAACCAGAGGAGCCGATTGGCAACAGGTAAATTCGCCTGAGAGGAGTAGGTGAGGACGCGTTCCCCGTTGAGGGAACAGTAGGCGTCGGTTCGACCTAGGGCTCCATTTTGGAGACCCAAAGTCAGAACCAAGACAGCTAAGGCTGTATAAACCTAATACTTTTGTGTTTTATATTATTTTGGACTAACCCTGGATGCAGGACCAAAGGAACGTGTGTCTGCAGCTCAGAATGCCCAAAGGAGAGAGGCAAGTAGCTGAGCAGGGCACCCCCAGTGTCCAGGGCGCCCCCAAGGTGAATACAAAACAAGAAGAGCAAAGTACGCTTCGGAAGCTCACTGGGCGGGGCGCCCCCGTGCTCTCGGGCACCCCCAGTGCCCAGGGCGCCCCGCACCCAAGCCACCGAAGCGGATAACCCTGATCCAGCCGAGAAGCTCGCTGAAAAGGTCAACCAGGGCGCCCCCAGCGTCCAGGGCGCCCCCAGAGTCAATCCTCAGCCCTATTCGAGTGGGATAAGGGCTGACCGAGGTAATTCCGGATCGGTTGACACCTGGGGGGGCGCCCCCAGCGTTCAGGGCGCCCCGAAGTGCTATAAATAGCACCCAACACCAAGGCTTCTCAACAATCAATTCTTCCAACGCATTCACGCTCTTCTACTCCCGCGCTCTACTCCGGAAACCTTCCAACTCGAGATACCAGCGCCGATGACGTCCCTCTGTTCCGAAAATATAATCTACACCGGACGTCGATAACGAAGAGCTGCTTTTAAATTTACTGTACTATTCTTGTAATACATTGTGTAAACTGTTTTTGCGCACATATAGAATTGCCCGCAGTAAACGGTCAACGACCGTGGGCCTTGGAGTAAGAGCCGACCGCGACTCCGAACCAAGTAAAATCTTGGTGTTCGCGTGTGTTTTACTTTATTTATTTCCGCTGCTAATTCTCTTTTACAAATCCGAACGTTTAACGATATTCACCCCCCCCCCTCTATCGTTCTTCTCGATCCAACAGCTCCTGGTCATAGCAGCTCATTATGATTATGAGATATGGCAAATGGATGTGAAAACAGCTTTCCTTAATGGAAACCTGCTTGAGGATGTATACATGATACAACCTGAAGCTTTCACATCGCTCAATAAAACCAAAGTATGCAAGCTTCGACGATCCATATATGGACTAAAGCAAGCATCCAGGAGCTGGAACATCCGTTTTGATAAGACAATCAAAGAGTTTGATTTCTCACAAAATCCTGACGAAGCTTGTGTGTACAAGAAGGTTAGTGGGAGTGCAGTCGTATTCCTGGTGTCATATGTCGATGACATATTACTTATAGGAAAGGATATATCAGTCTTACAGTCAGTTAAAATTTGGTTGTCCATAACTTTCTCCATGAAAGACCTGGGAGAAGCAACCTATATCCTTGGGATTAGAATCTATAGAGATAGATCAAAACGGTTGCTTGGTCTTTCGCAGTCTACATATATAGACCGAGTGCTAGAAAGGTTTAGCATGTCGGAATCCAAGAAAGGTTACCTTCCCATCAGGCATGGGATCAACCTTTCGAAGTCTATGTGTCCGCACACAGAAGACGAGAGGATTTGTATGAATAAGATTCCTTATGCATCTGATGGACCCGAAATAGATGTCACGAAAGTGGGTCACAAATTTAGATATTTATAAAGCTTGAAACCCTTTTTGCAATCAAAGAATAAAAGCGTAGTAAAGGGGCCACAGGTCGTATTTTTCCAAGGGCTAGTTCAAGTTTGTTTGATTCAAGCTTGCATTTGTGTGTCGTCAATGTTTTTGGGTTTCAAATGAAATTTGGGTTTTGGCTTCAAATAGACAAGAAAATACAATGAAAATGAAGGGAAAAAAATGAACTTTGCAAACTTAAACTAGGAATTTGCAACTAAAGTCTCAACTAATGGAAAAATTAACCAACTAATGACTTAACCAATTTGGGAACCAATCTGATTTTAATTTGCAAAACAAATGCTAAGCAAGATAATCAAAACAAAACTGACATTTTCGATTTAAGCTATTGCAAACATCTACTTCGTGAATCAAGATTAAAACAAACCAAGGCTAAGCAATTCTAAACAAATTGATAGGAAGTAAATGCCAAAAATTCTGAAACTAAATACAGGTATTTTAACTAATCAATTCAGAAATCTGTGAATGCAGGAATGAAGACAGAATTGAAGAACAAGGACTATTCTATTCAGACTCAAACTTAAATGCTGAACCTATATGCAGGAATGAAAAATTGTGTGCAGAAACTTGACAACAAGTTGGATACAAGACAAGTAACTGAGCTGGAATTTATGCTCTATCCTAAGGATCAGTACGCTTAAGTAAAACTCATGTTCCTTTGGCACAAACACATAAACTCATAGCTGAAATTTCTGAAACAAAACTAAACTTGCAGAATTTTGAAAGCTGATACACTTCGGCTGAGAACTACTACAGATTACGAAATTAAAACCTTTTAAGAAACAACCAGCTACAATGGAACTCAGATAAGTAAACTAACATCAACTTGATACAAAATTCAGAGTTGCTCACAGGAAATGAAACTGATACGCAGTAGGGAATAAAACTGAAATGCAAGGTGAAAAGAAACTGATATGCAGCCTGAAAAACTAGAATGCAGAAACAAATCTGGCACGCAAGCAATGATTTGTGAAACAAACTGAAATTTAATCTAATTGCTCACTAACAGGCTTCCATCTAATGCTATTGCAGAATTGAAACTAATTGAAGCAAGACAAATCTGAAAACTAAACTTAATAAGCTGGAAATTGCAGAAACAGGACAAAACTGATACGCAACTATAAAATTTGATACGCAAAGATTGAAACAAGAAATAAACTGAATTCAAATTCAATTGCTCACTGATCGAACTTACTAACTAATCTACTTGCAGAATAGAACCTAATTAAGGCTTGAGAAATTCAAAAATGAAAACAAAACAGCTGATACATGTGCAGAACAGAATTGAAGTGCTGAAACAGAAATTACAGCTAGGAAAACAAGAAAAACAGTTAAAACTAAGCCTCGACCATTCCTTGTATCAAGACCACCTTGTTCGTCACGCAAGGGCAAGCCAAGAACCCCTTCAACTCGCGAATCAATGGGAAAATTAGCTCCAATTCAGATCCGCTCACAGATTGCAATCAGCTGGAAAATTCCAATTCGATCTCCTAGATCTCAATGTGAAAGGTTGCGATGATGATTTGGAAATCCTCTGAGCTCATCCTAGGACCCCTACCGATGGTTCAGATGGAAGGAAATGGATGCGGTTGAGATCCAAGAGCTCAAATCACAGATCTGCCGAAACCCTCAAACAGCTCTGTATCCGGCGCAATCATGAGCTAAAATCGCCATGGAACTTCCTCCTACGGATCTAGATCTTGCTCCAAGGTGATGATCGAGTTGGTCACGCCTCTGATGAAGCAAATTTGAAGGAAAACGATGAACAAGCGAGAAAACGAGAAGAAAACTAAGCTGCAAATGGCGAAGACGCGACAACAGATCTGAACAGGGGATTCGGTTTATGTAGTTGAACAGTGAACGACTCAGATTGTCCAGCGCTCATCCAACGGTTGATCTTCATCCGATTTAATTCAAATTTTCCAGATCTTGATCAGAGGTCAGGATCATCCTCGGGGTAGCTCGGATCGACCAGATCTGAAGCGGATGGTTCAGATCACCTTGGTCTTTGAATGGACGGTCTAGATCTCTCTGATCATGATCCAATGGCCAGATGATCTCCAATTGAGCTGAAACCTTCAGATCTTGATCTAATCACTAGATTAGCCTTAAACCCAACTCGGATTGATCAGAAGTTCTCAAATGGTCTAGATCTAACCATCTTTGCATCGGACGATCCAAATTAGTTGACGCTTGATTCCTTTGATCTGGTCCACTTTTGACTCAACCTTGACCCAACATAACCTAGGTCCACGATCCTTCCAAGCCTACAAAAGTAGATCAAAAATTTAGTGACAAAACAACTCAAATATATCCAAATTTGCAATTAGGTCCAAAAAGAGTATAAATCCTAGAACCTAGTGTAAATCCACAATTATACAAGTAAAATATGGGTCAAACACGTATTTAAGCATATAAAATGATCAACAAAATGACACTTATCAACTCCCCCACACTTAAGCTTTAGCGTCTCGCGAAAAGTACTAAATATGTATCCCCTAGCTTTTTTTTTCTCAAACATAAGTAGAAGCAATTGAAAAGAAATTACCTAGGGTTGTTAGTTCTCAAAAATCTAAGCTCTATGGATTAGTATCTTGTCCTTAAATCAACAACCTAGCAATTTCAACCTTCATGATTCATTGAGATGAATTTTACTCTCTAACCTTTCAAAGGAAGTTTTTTGGTGGCTCTCTTCCTAAGTTCTAAGTACATGATGAAAATGGAGCTCACTCATACACACATACTTTTTGCACTACCATAAGCTTGCTTGTTATCTACTCTCTACCATTATTCATGATTATAATCAACATCTAAAGAAATTCATCCAACAAGAGAAAGAGATATGAAATGATAAAGATGAAGTAAAAGCCAAGTAAATAGCAAATTTGATAAAGTGGAAGACTTGAATGCCCAAGGATATTTTTGATGCACTTTGCCCTCTTTTCAGTCCATATAATGAAGTCGAAAGTGTGATGGAATGAGGCTTTAGCTTTGCCCTTCCAAAATTTGATGAAAAGAATTCATGAAATCCTTTGTGCCAATTTCACTCTTGCGTGCCATTTTGACTCTTTCTCTTCTTTTCTGATTTTTTTTCTTCCTTTCTTTTCTCTACTGAAATCAGAATGTATTGGAACAAAGCTCTTATCCGGATGAGAGTCTCCACTGATTTCATAGTGCCAACAACTCATTGTGTGCCAACTTTGTTCCTTTGTTTTTTTTTCAAACTGTTTTTTTTTCTCTGTTTTTTTTTCTGCTCTCAAGCCTATTAATGTTCAATTGAAACTCTTCGGCCTTGAATCTGTATCATGGGAACTTGAAACATTAAATGGCAATTAGGAAACTAGATGCTCAAAATGTAATCTTCACTAACCAACTCTTGCCACTTCCTTTTGATACTTATTCCTTACAAGTAGGCACACTTCTTGCAACTTTTTTTTTTCTGCTACAGATTTAAGCTCCATGGCATCACTTTCAGAATCAAAGGTCTTCAAGTTCTTCACCCTTGTAATACTCTAATTTTTTTCAAAGCAGTTTCATCACCTAGTAGTGGAAAAAATTTTAATCCAAATTGTTTTGGACTCCAACTTCACTGCATTTTTTCTGTCATGATCTAAAAACCCAAACAACCTCATTTCTTCCTGTTTTGATCAGCAGTGGAGACACTCAACATTTCTGATAGATTTGTGTACTTATTTCCTCAATTCACAGCTTCGGAAAATCAAATCAAGTCTCAAGTTGATACAAAAACTGTCTTACCAACATTCCATCTGATTTCTCTGCATTTCTACTGCATTCTCAGCTTATATTCTCCATTTAATTGCTCTCCACAATCTCTGATAGCTGTCGAGTGATTTGGCTTAAGTTCTTATCAGCAAACATTGCAATAAACTCAGTTTCAGCTCACATTAGCCCAGCTGCACTTCAATTACTAACCTCACAGATTTTTCTGTTTTGGCACCAATTTCCACCTTGACTTCAAATTGCACAGCTTTAAATCAGTCTCTTAACAAAGTGTTGCTGATTCTAACTCCATAATTCTAACTTGAGCCTAATCACTTCAGTCCCAATATAATTTCACAGATTTTCTTTCTTTGGCACAGTTTTGTTTTCTTTTCTTTGTGTGCCATTTTTTTTTCTTCAATGCAGATTTTTTTTTTAATATTGCTCGCCACTTGGATCTTCAAAGAATGATGGAGAAATCTGAATGCCTCAATTGTTTCCATCCTTAACCAATACTTCTTGCTTATTTTTTTTACACCAACTCAACTCCACTTGATTTGGCACCTTTTGGCTTCAATTTGAAATGAAATGAATCTTTTTTTTTTCAAAATGTTTCCAACACACTAGTCACTCCCCCACACTTAATTCTTTGTCCGTCTCGGGCAAAATAACATCAAAGAACATGTCCAAACAAACAAGTCCCTAGAAAGCATGGTTAGGAGTAGGAAATAAGGAAAGAAAATTGAATGAACATGATTATTGCCAAAAATTGACATGGAAAGGTAAACAAATTTATTAGCCTCTATAGATGTGATCCAATCATTGAAATATGATTTTGAAAGAACCTAATCAAGTTCTAGAGTACAATCACATGTATGTGTCACAAAATAAGGCTAATTCTCACTAGGTAAAAATAATTCATCTCAAGTCCTCAATCAAGAATCCATGGCCAAGTAGTACTCAAGCATCCAAGATTTCATCCAAGTAAACTCAAACCCTAAAGTTTTAACAACCAAATTTAATTTGTTTTCAAAAGACTCCAAAATGTTATCAAGACAACCTAGAGGGATACATTTATTCCTACTCATGAAGAAAAAGTGTCAAAAGACATAAAATGGTATTTACAATGTCTCTTATTTATTCTTCGACTCTACTCACGCATTTATTAGCAAGAATTCTTTTTAAAAGAAAATTCTACTTCTAAAGAACATAAAAATGAATAAGGCAATGAAAGAAAATACAAGAAAGAATAAACTCCCCTTTATTTCTGGTGGTCGGAGTCTATCAAGAAATAACCTCCATCTTGGTAGTGGAGGGGTAGGGGTAGCTGAAAATATTTCCTTCATCTGCTCAATTTTATTTTGCATTACTCCCCCACACTTAAACTTTACAACAAGATGCTCAGGTGGCCGAAGTTGATTTAAGTACAAGAGCCACTTAATAGGGAGGGTAAGATCACCTCCTCCCTCTTTATTCTTTTTGGAAAACCATCCAGGGGGTTGAAGACTGTCTAGATGGAGTACCCACTCAAGAAATCTCTGGGACCCTGCAAAAGCATGTAAAACCTTCCTCAAGCGTGTAGGGTAAGATAAAAGTGTAATACCATCAATCTCCGCATTAAATGTATCCAAAAATGCATCGCATCCAATAAAATCAATTTTTGGTACCTCAGTAAATTTTTCACAAGCATATTCTACATGAGGTATATCAAGAAATGTTTCACAGTCAATAAAGTCAATCTCAGGTATCTCCAGAAGTTTTTCACATTCAATTTCAGCATAAGAAATAACAAGAGATTCTTCACAATAAACAACTTCAATTTCAGGCTCTTCTAAAAATTTTTCACAATCAATTCTAGCATAATCTGTCTCAAGAATATCATAGCCATGAATAAAATCAAGTCTGGGTGCCTCTGAAAAATTTTCATAATTAATTTTCACAAATGATGTATCAAGACATTCTTCACATGCAAATCTAGACATCTCCCTGAAATTTTCTAAAGGAAAAGAAGAAATACTTACCTGATCGTGTTCAAAAATGTTTGTTGGTTCTACAAGAAATACCTCCAACTCTGGCTCAAATTCTGGTGGACATTCATCTGGAATAGGTGATCCTGGGTACTTGCTCCCATCATGCAAGTCCCTACACTTTCTGGAAATTGTGGTGGTCCCTGGGGCTCTGTGTAATCCCCTACACCTGTAGAATAATCTCCTGTGCATGCCTCCTTAGCAATACCTGCAACAACCTTATTAAAAAGATTAGGGCTATCAAGAACAATATCATCACAAAATAGAAAACAAGAAAAATCAGGTAAAGCTTCCTCTGAAATCAACTCTCCTCCCACTATGTCAAATGTACCATCATCATCAATGATCTGTGCCTCAACAGTCTCATCTGCGGTGTCCATGCTCAGAATAGAGTGATTTCCCTTAGGGTCCTTCATGGCATCGAAAATGCTAAACCGGACTACTGTGTCTCCAACCTCCATCGAAAGGGTGCCAGCATATACATCAATTTTGGTTCTAGCAGTCTTCAGAAAAGGCCTTCCAAGGATAAGTGGGGATCTACATGCAAGGTACTCTCCCTCCATGTCTAGAATGTAGAAGTCTGCAGGGAAAATCAACTCTTTCACTTTAACCAAAACATCTTCAATAACTCCTGCCGGGCGGGTCTGACTCCGGTCTGCTAGCTGAATCACAACTCCAGTGGCCTGTAGAGGACCAATGCCAAGCATTTGGAAGACTGTCCTAGGCATGACATTAATGGAAGCTCCTAAATCCAGCATGACATCATATAGCGTGGTGCTCCCTATCTCACAAGATACAGTAAACATCCCAGGGTCTTCACATTTCTGAGGTATGGCATGGATGAGTGATGAAACATTCTTTCCCATGCTGACCATTTCATTTTCCTTAAGCTTCCTCTTGTTAACACAAAGATCTTTCAGAAATTTTGCATACTTAGGAACCTGTTTGATCATCGTCAGTAAGGGTACATTAATCTCTACTTTGCTAAACAATTTAACCAACTCATTGTACTCTTTTGCTTTCTCCTCCTCCACTTGTCTTTTGGTTGGAGTTCTCCCTTGTGGAAAAGGCAAGGGCACTCTAAATTCTTCCTATTGAACCGAAGATGGAAGGGCTGATTTTTGAGCTACTGTCCCACTTTTTGGAGCTGCTGTAAAATCTGTTTCACCACTGATTTGTGCTTCGTTTTCCACCAAAATTATAGGATTGCTAGATGAAGAAGTTAGGCACGGGCTAGGAGTGGTATCCACTGAATTTGGAGTGGTTTCGGCACTGATTTGGGCTGGAAATGAACATGCTTCCCTATTTTCAGAAAATTCAGCTCTTGGGTCATTTTGAGTTGATACAACCTTCCGACTCCTCAAATAAATTGCGCTAACATTTCCCTTAGGGTTAGGAACAGCTTGAGAAGTAGTTGGCCTGATCCTTGAGCTTTACTTTGATTTATGTCACTAGCCATTTGCCCAATTTGCCTCTCAATGTTTTGTATAGCGGCAAAAAGATTTCCTTGTTGTGTTTGTTGTATTTGGGACTGTTGGGGCTGATAAGAGGGCTGATATTGTTGTTGGAAAGGCTGAAAAGCATGCTGGAATGTTGGGGAATTTTGTTGAGAATTATACCCTTGAAAATTCTGATTTTGAAAAGGAACTTGTTGTGGTGAGGGCTGAAATTGATTTGGCTGAAATCCTTGGTTTTGGGGCTAAAAACTTGAGTTCCAAGGCTGGAAATTTTGCTGCGGTTGTTGAACTTGTTGCTGTGGAGGTTGATACGGCTATGGATAACTCAGATTCCCTTGAAAGCCTTGTTGAAACCCTTGAAATGGCTGCTGAATTGGTTGCTGGAAGTGCTGATTCGGGGGCTGAATTTGTTGATTTTGTTGCTGTGATTGTGGTGGTTGCTGCTGAACTTGCTGGAAAATTTGTTGGGGTTGCTGAATTTGTTGTTGTGGTGGGCCTTATTGGTAAAAAGAATTCCCGTACCTCAAATTTGGATGATACCTCCAACCAGGGTTATAAGTAGGAGAGTATGGGTTGTTCCTAGCTTGAAATTGTCCCCTAACCAAAGTTGCTACTGACTCATCTTGTTGTAGGTTGGGACATGAATCTGAAGTGTGTTCCTTGCTAGAACAAATACCACATACACTCATCACCACTTGACTTGATTGTAGAGGTACTAAAGGAGTTGAATTTTGACTTAAAATATGAAGACCCATTTGCTTAACAGCTGATATGAGTTCTACCAATGCACTCCTAATCTCCTTCTGATCATTAGAAACCCCTTGAACTTCATTAACCCCTCTAGTAGATAATGCTCTACTTCCAAATTGCTGAGAATTTTCTGCCATATTTGAAATAAGCTCCCTGGCTTGATGTGGTGTTTTGTTGACTAAGGCCCCTCCAGCTGCTGCATCAATCATAATCCTATCCATCTGTAATAATCCCTCATAAAAGTACTGGATGAGGAGTTGTTCACTAATCTGATGCTGGGGCCAACTGGAGCATAGCTTGTTGAATCTTTCCCAGTAGTTATAGAGTGTCTCCCCTACCACTTGCTGAATGCCACAGATACTTTTTCTGATAATTGCTGTTCTGGAGGCTGGAAAATATTTTTCTAAGAATGCCTTCTTCATGGAAATCCAGCTAGACACATGCCCAGTAGGTAAATAGTAAAACCAATCCTTAGCTGCTCCAGTCAGTGTAAAGGGGAAAGCTCTCAGCTTGATATCTTCTTCAGAAATGCCCTGAGGCTTCATAGTAGAACATACAACATGAAACTCATGCAGGTGTCTATTTGGATCTTCTCCAGATAATCCTTGAAACTTGGGCAGCAAATTGATGAGTCCAGATCTAAGCTCAAAATTTCCACCCAGCTCTGGATAGGCAATGCTGGAATACTGAAATAAAGCATCTGGTGCTGCCAGTTCTTTCATAGTCTTCTGGTGGTCTGTCATCTGATCAACTGAATAAGCTGAAATAGACTGAGTAGGAAGACTATCAAAAGCCTCTGAGACACTAAGCTGGCTCCTCCTAGCTCTGAAAGTCCTCTCAATCTCAGGATCAAAATCCTCAAGATTACCACCTATAGACCTGGTCATAAAAACAAAAACCAATCGCAGTAAAAGAATAAAGAAAGATGAAACAAATAAAAACAGATCACAAGATATAGCAGTAAATGCAAGAAAAATGGATAAAGAGAAAATATGAAATGTGAGCACACAAGCAAAAATCAAACAACTCAACTAGTATGTTCCCCGGCAACGGCGCCAAAAATTTGATGGACCCGAAATACTAGATTAAGTTGTCACGGATGTGGGTCCATCAGAATTTAGAATTTGTATAAAAAGCTGGAAACCCTTTTTGCAATCAAAGAATAAAAGCGTAGTAAAGGGGCCATAGGTCGTATTTTTCCAAGGGCTAGTTCAAGTTTGTTTGATTCAAGCTTGCATTTGTGTGTCGTCAATGTTTTTGGGTTTCAAATGAAATTTGGGTTTTGGCTTCAAATAGACAAGAAAATACAATGAAAATGAAGGGAAAAAAATGAACTTTGCAAACTTAAACTAGGAATTTGCAACTAAAGTCTCAACTAATGGAAAAATTAACCAACTAATGACTTAACCAATTTGGGAACCAATCTGATTTTAATTTACAAAACAAATGCTAAGCAAGATAATCAAAACAAAACTGACATTTTCGATTTAAGCTAATGCAAACATCTACTTCATGAATCAAGATTAAAACAAACCAAGGCTAAGCAATTCTAAACAAATTGATAGGAAGTAAATGCCAAAAATTCTGAAACTAAATACAGGTATTTTAACTAATCAATTCAGAAATCTGTGAATGCAGGAATGAAGATAGAATTGAAGAACAAGGACTATTCTATTCAGACTCAAACTTAAATGCTGAACCTATATGCAGGAATGAAAAATTGTGTGCAGAAACTTGACAACAAGTTGGACACAAGACAAGTAACTGAGCTGGAATTTATGCTCTATCCTAAGGATCAGTACGCTTAAGTAAAACTCATGTTCCTTTGGCACAAACACATAAACTCATAGCTGAAATTTCTGAAACAAAACTAAACTTACAGAATTTTGAAAGCTGATACACTTCGGCTGAGAACTACTACAGATTACGAAATTAAAACCTTTTAAGAAACAACCAGCTACAATGGAACTCAGACAAGTAAACTAACATCAACTTGATACAAAATTCAGAGTTGCTCACAGGAAATAAAACTGATACGCAGTAGGGAATAAAACTGAAATGCAAGGTGAAAAGAAACTGATATGCAGCCTGAAAAACTAGAATGCAGAAACAAATCTGGCACGCAAGCAATGATTTGTGAAACAAACTGAAATTTAATCTAATTGCTCACTAACAGGCTTCCATCTAATGCTATTGCAGAATTGAAACTAATTGAAGCAAGACAAATCCGAAAACTAAACTTAATAAGCTGGAAATTGCAGAAACAGGACAAAACTGATACACAGCTATAACATTTGATACGCAAAGATTGAAACAAGAAATAAACTGAATTCAAATTCAATTGCTCACTGATCGAACTTACTAACTAATCTACTTGCAGAATAGAACCTAATTAAGGCTTGAGAAATTCAAAAATGAAAACAAAACAGCTGATACATGTGCAGAACAAAATTGAAGTGCTGAAACAGAAATTACAGCTAGGAAAATAAGAAAAACAGTTAAAACTAAGCCTCGACCATTCCTTGTATCAAGACCACCTTGTTCGTCATGCAAGGGCAAGCCAAGAACCCCTTCAACTCGCGAATCAATGGGAAAATTAGCTCCAATTCAGATCCGCTCACAGATTGCAATCAGCTGGAAAATTCCAATTCGATCTCCTAGATCTCAATGTGAAAGGTTGCGATGATGATTTGGAAATCCTCTGAGCTCATCCTAGGACCCCTACAGATGGTTCAGATGGAAGGAAATGGACGCGGTTGAGATCCAAGAGGTCAAATCACAGATCTGCCGAAACCCTCAAACAGCTCTGCATCCGGCGTAATCTTGAGCTAAAATCGCCATGGAACTTCCTCCCACGGATCCAGATCTTCCTCCAAGGTGATGATCGAGTTGGTCACGCCTCTGATGAAGCAAATTTGAAGGAAAACGATGAACAAGCGAGAAAACGAGAAGAAAACTAAGCTGCAAATGGCAAAGACGCGACAACAGATCTGAACAGGGGATTCGGTTTATGTAGTTGAACAGTGAACGGCTCAGATTGTCCAGCGCTCATCCAATGGTTGATCTTCATCCGATTTAATTCAAATTTTCCAGATCTTGATCAGAGGTCAGGATCATCCTCGGGGTAGCTCGGATCGGCCAGATCTGAAGCGGATAGTTCAGATCACCTTGGTCTTTGAATGGACGGTCTAGATCTCTCTGATCGTGATCCAATGGCCAGATGATCTCCGATTGAGCTGAAACCTTCAGATCTTGATCTGATCGCTAGATTAGCCTTAAACCCAACTCGGATTGATCAGAAGTTCTCAAATGGTCTAGATCTAACCATCTTTGCATCGGACGGTCCAAATTAGTTGACGCTTGATTCCTTTGATCTGGTCCACTTTTGACTCAACCTTGACCCAACATAACCTAGGTCCACGATCCTTCCAAGCCTACAAAAGTAGATCAAAAATTTAGTGACAAAACAACTCAAATATATCCAAATTTGCAATTAGGTCCAAAAAGAGTATAAATCCTAGAACCTAGTGTAAATCCACAATTATACAAGTAAAATATAGGTCAAACACGTATTTAAGCATATAAAATGATCAACAAAATGACACTTATCAGCATCCGCGATAGGATCTATCATGTATGCTATGTTATGTACTAGGCCCGATGTATCATATGCACAGAGCGTCACAAGCAAATACCAGTCTGATCCAGGAATGGATCATTGGGCGGCTGTCAAGACAATCCTCAAGTACTTGAGAAGAACTAAGGATGTGTTCCTAATATATGAAGAAGGTGATATGATAATACGTGGGTATACAGATGCCAGTTTCCAGACAGATAAGGATGACTCCAAATCTCAGTCCGGATACGTATTTATTTTGAATGGAGGCGCAATAAGTTGGAAGAGTTCCAAGCAAGACACCGTAGCAGATTCTACCACGGAAGCGGAATATATTGCAGCTTCGGAAGCAGCAAAGGAAGCAGTCTGGATCAAGAAGTTTGTCTCAGAACTTGGTGTGGTTCCAACCATTGATGAAGCAATACCGGTTTATTGCGACAACAATGGAGCTATTACACAAGCGAAGGAACCAAGGTCTCATTAGCGATCCAAACATGTGCTTCGCCGCTATCATCTAATCAGAGAGATTATAAGTAGGAATGATATACAAAATGAGAAAATTCTCACTGAAAGGAATTTAGCGGATCCTTTAACTAAGGCCTTGCCTCAAAACAAGTTTGAGGGTCATGTTAGAGCCTGTGGTATTGGATACCGTAGCGATTGACATTAGGCCAAGTGAGAGTTTGTTAGTGATATGAGAAATGTGTCCTAAGGCAATCGCCTTATGATTGTAATCATTTATTTTAATAAATGAATATTCACTATTTGAGTATACATGTTTATGTATTTGATTGAGATCTTAAACTCATTTACTGAATGTCCGTAATACAATTCACAGCATGAGAAAATTTGTGATGAATTCACAACTAGTGATTATCTCTACATGTGCAATTGTGAAGTATTGAAATTGTCCCTAGTCGATGAATTGATAAATACGGACACTATCAATTCTGTTGAGACTAGCATGGGTTATTCTCTAATCAGCTGATTCTCACTGGCTGGTGACATTGGGATGTCCGGAGATAAACATGAATGCTAGTTAAGGGAACTAGTTCATTGGAGTGACTGACTGTAAAACTTCATATAGTAGTCTATATATAGATATGTCAATGAAGTTCTTACTGCAGCTTAAGTGCGATGTTCCTTTGACTTGAGGTGTTTAAGTCATCTTGGTCATGGAGACTTATACTTTGACATCTTAAGCAAGCATCTCCAAGGAGGTGTGGACCCAGGATGATTGGGTATAAGCCGAAGTGCCCGAAGATGTTTGAACAGCCTACAATGGATTCACCACTCCTTGCGAGGAGATGTATACCCAAGGTCTATCTTCGGATTGTTACTCGAAGCCTCTGGCCAGAGAATGACATGTTCAGAGTATGAATCTCTTAAATACATGAGAGTAATTAGAATCCATAGGACGAGAAAACGTTACTTGGGCTAGGTGAGACGTAGTCAGCCTAGTGGGGACTGACACACATAAATCATGTCTTGAACCAAGTGGGTATAAGATGGTGAAGGGAATGGGGCACGATTCATTATAGCTGCTGAAGGGTTTCAGAATTATTTCTGAGGTCAACCGTTGAGCTTTCGATTAATTGGGGATCATGATGTACTACTAGTTGCCACTCATGATCGTTCTATAATTGATTAATAATAGACGACCAACATAAATCGAAAGCCTATTTAGTCACACGCACTACGAGTAATCCGAGGGATTTAAAATGAGTTGAAAATTATATTTTCCAATCAAGAGAGATTAGGTTTGGTTAAGCTAAATGATAAGTCGAATCTGAATTTTTCAGAGACGCATCGGAAACGTAAAATGACTAAGTCTTTTGAAGACTTAATAGATGAATTAAATAAGTTTAATTCATTGGAGCGTGGCTTGGATGGGCCTGCCAAAGAGGGTCTCCATCCTCTTTGCTTGGCCGCCCACAACAAAGGGAGAGAACCAAATTTTTGGTTCAATTTATAAAATAAACCAAGTGTGGTTTGTTTTATAAAATTATGGATGATATAAATTTTTATATAATAAACCAAGGTTTCGTTTATTTTTCATGAAAATTAAAATGAACCATGGATTGGTTTATTTTATTTTATAAAATCAATCATGGATTGATTTACCATGATAAGAAAATTTATTCCATAAGAAAAAAGGAGACTGGGTTGATTTTTATCATGAATTAAAATATGATAAAACTTGGCATGATGGAATAAGTCATAGAAAATTTATTCCATAAGAAAAAAGAGACTTGGCGGTTGAGAGACCACTATATAAAGGACCCAAGGCAAGGCTTGGAAATCAATCGAAGTATTCTTGCCTGGGCTCTCTCCCTCTCATCCCTTCTTTCTCTTGGCCGGCCACAAGGCTCTTCTCCCTTCTTCTTGCCGTGAGCACAAGGAGAAGCACCGAGGCGACAAAGTTTTTCCGTTGGGACGATCTTCCACTCCGGCCATTATCACCTTAGGATTGGGCGCAAGTCATCTTCCTCCTTCTCGCCGGAATTGTGATTCCGGCCAACCTTGGTAGTGAGTTTTTCCGATATGATTACTTCTCTCTTGGTTTTCTTGTCGCGTTCTCGGAGAATCTAGTAGTTCTCGAGAACATGAAACTCGTGGCTTTGCGAAGTCATCCCGAAGATACTCGGCATGGACGCGAATAGAGGCGGAGCTTCCGAGGGACGCTTACGGTTGGATCTCGTCCCTTCCTTTGACTTACGCGAGGTAATACGTAAATTAGTTTACATTTCTGCAAAATTTTAAATATATGATCATGTCTACACAAGATAAAGTTGCATGTTTAAATGTGTGGTTAAATAATTTGAGAAATTATTTATGCTAAACCTTCCGCTGCACGTAATTAATTTTAAAATTACGAACTCGCATCCATGTCAACATGCACCCGGTCCCAACACGAGGGTGTCAGGCGACCTGATGGACCCTAACTAGGTGTCACAAATGTGGGTCTCAAAATTTAGATATGTGTAAGCTGGAAATCCTTTTTGCTATCAAAGAATAAAAGCGTAGTAAAGGGGCCACAGGTCGTATTTTTCCTAGGGCTAGTTGAGCTTGCTTGATTCGAGCTCGAGTTTATGTGTCGTTTATGAATTTTGGGTTTCAAATAAAATGGGGGTTTTGGGTTGCACTCGGAAATGAAATCGCAATAAAAAGAAAAGAATTTTAACTAAATGAACTAAACAAGTGATGGCAACTAAGGAATTTAACCAATAGAAAGCTCAATCTACCAAGGCAGCTAAACCGAATTTGAACGAAAGACAAAAGTGATATCAAATGCAAATCAAGATGCTAAGCAAATGGATAAAACAGTGCTGATGCTGCACTTGACACAATCTGTAGGAATTCAACAAGCTTGAGACGCAAGGATGAAGGAAAACTTTGTGCCAAAAACTAATACTAATTTCGGAAATGGTAAACCGACAACTCAGAAATTTAAACTGATCAATTCAATTTGGAAACCAGGCTATTAGGGAAGAACTATGCAAGACTAAGTGAAGGAATTAAGAGCCAAACACTGATCCATTCAGCAACACACGCAAAGCAGAAATGATGTGCAGGAATGCAGTAATAAAGTTCAAACTTTCAAGAATTGATTGCTACAACACATTGGATGAAAAGTCCAGCCAAACAACTGAAATCTAATGCTGTAAAATCCGAATACAGAGCTTCACTAATACAACTTCATAGATGAAAACTGATGATATGCAGAAATGGACATAACCAGTAGATATGGGATCCAAGTTGCAGAAATAAAATCGATGCAAAACAAGCTGAACATAAACGCAGAAATAAAACTAAATTGCTAAACAAACTCAGATCAATTGCAATAACAAACTAAATGTTGTCTTCAATTGCAGAAATTAAACTAGACACGAATTGAATAGGAAATAAGCTGAAGAATTCAGAAACCAAACTGAAATTTGTAGAACAGGGCTGATACGCAAGCTGAGACTTGATACGCCGGAAATTAAACAAGAATTAAACTAGAATTAAAAGCAATTGTGCACTAAACAAACTCATTAGCCAACTACTTGCAGAATTGAAACTTAACTACTGCAGAAACAATTCAAAACGAAAATTACAGCAGCTAATCCAGAAATTCATAACTAAAATGGCATAAATCAAAATTACAGCAAAAGAACTGAAATTAACTAAGGAAACTACTCCTCAATCCCTTCCCTAGCTCAAGAACTCCTTGTTCGTCACACAAGGGCAAGCCTCGAACCCGTAAACTCTACAAACCATCGAGAATCAGTCTCTGCGAATCAAATCCAAGCTCAACTCTGCTCAATCTGAAATTCCCATTCGATTTCTTCAATTCAGCTGCGTCCAAGTGCGCTGGTGATGTGGGGATGGTCAGAGCACTCTGGGGAACCCCTCCAGATAGCTCCGGTGGACGGAAATTGAGCGCAACTGAGATCGAAGGCAGCAAATAGCAGAGCTGAGGAAACCTCTCTCAGCTCTGTTTCTTGGGCAATTAAGAGCTGGAAACTTCACTAAAACCTCATCCCGATGATCCAGAACTCGATCTAACAAAGGAATGGAGTGGTCGCGCCCCGGAGATGAAGAAAAACTTGAAGAACACGAAGAACAAACGAAGAAGGAAACTGTTGCGGTGAAGACGCGACGCTGTAGCTGAGGGAAAAAATTTGATTAAATACTTAGGGATGAACGGCTGAGATCGTTTTGAGAAAATCCAACGGCTGATCTTCATTCGATCTGAACCAAACTTTGATGATGTTGATCCAGGGTCAGGATCTGCCTCGGGGTAGCTCGGATCTTCAAGATTTGCAATGGATGGCCCAGATCAACCTGATCTTTGGATGGACAGTCTAGAGCCCTCTGAGCTTGATCCAACAGTTGAATGCCCTCTGATTGGGATGAAAATCTCAGATCTTGACCTCAGTGCTTGATCAGCCCTAACCCTAGCTCGGATTGCCTCAGATGGGCTCAGATGGCTCAGATCTAGCCGTTTTTGAATCGGACGACTCAGATTTGTCTAAAGCTTGATCACTCGATCCGGGTCCAATTCCGACTCAAATTTGACCCAGCATAACCTAGGTCCATGATCCTTTCATGCCTATAAACATAGATCAAAAATTTAGTGGCCAAATAATTCAAATATGTAAAGATTTGCAATTAAGTCTAAAATAGCAATAATTTCTAGAACCTAGAATAAATTCACA
>JAGFNQ010003122.1:468844-488416 GCA_024364735.1 Boesenbergia rotunda
ACACACAATATTAGCCTTAAGGACTTGGTTCTAACTTCGAATTCCCACAAAACCCTAGGTCGAACCGATGCAAGTTCTCACCCCCGAGAACGCGCCTTTCACCTACTCCATTCAGGAGACGGTTGCCACCCAGCCCTTCGGGTGGACTTTTGCTTAGCTTCCGATACTCTCGGATCTCGAGACGTCCGAACCCCGACCCGTCTCTACTTCTGTCCTTAGTCATTGCTCAGCTAAGTTGCTCAGTCCCTCAGACCAAGACTTTGTGTCCAAACCCTATGTCCAGGACTTCGGTGTCCAACCCTCGGCCAGGTCTTCATGCCCAATTCCTCGAACTAGGTCTTCGGTGCCCAGCCCTTTGCCAGGACTTAGTGTCCAATCCATGATCAGGACTTAGTGCTCAATTCTTTAAACCAGGACTTATTGCCCAATCCATGATCAGGACTTAGTGCCCAATTATTTAAACCAAGACTTATTGCCCAATCCATGATCAGGACTTAGTGCCCAATTCTTCGAACCAGGACTTATTGCCTAGGTTTACTAGGACTTTCTTTCACTTAAGTTACTCCTCTCTTGACTCCCCTTCCCTTATTTAATGTATCACTGACTTAAATATATTGTCAAACATTAAAACCCTTAGAGGAGGACATCACTGATGCAACTTGCACCAACAACATGGTGTTCTTCTTCTTCCGATGATGAAGGATCATCCCATATTGCCTTTAGGTTTTTAGCTTTCTTGCCTTTTTCATTTGAAGCACATACCTTACTAGATCCCTATTCTCCATTTTCTCACTTATCACATGAAGTTCATTGATGATTTCTTTAACTCTACCGTGTAATTGACTCATGGTTTCGTTTGTCTTCATGGTGAGGGATTGAAGTTGCACCACCAAAAGATCCTTCTTGGCTCTTCTTGATTCATTTGATCCCTCATTTAACTCAATAAGCTTTTCCCAAAGCTCTTTGGCGGACTTGAATGGTCCTACTTTGTTCAATTACTCCTTTGAAAGAACACATTGTATGGTTGTTGTGGCCTTTGCATTTGCATGAGCCTTCTTCATAACTTCTTTTTGTTGGGGCAATCGGCCCTGAGATAATCTGGAGGATCATGATATTTTGATGTGTGGGCAATATGCTTAAGTTAGGATTTGTGTTGTTCTCATATGTGTACATGAGTGTGCAGGTGTACAGGTACACGTGGACTTGGTTGACGTCTTCAGGTGAAGGGTGGCATGGAGGTAAGCTGGAGGCTTACGTGCGCATCCGAGGGACCATTGATAGCAGAGATGATGAGCCGAGGGACGCAGACTCTTGTTGGATCGAGATAACCGATAGAGGGGGGGTGAATATCGAAAAACTTTCAGATTTGAAAACTAAGAGAAATTGCACAGCGGAAGTTAAAAACACACAACGCAAACACGGGAGGTTTTACTTGGTTCGGAGCCTAGGTCGACTCCTACTCCAAGGCCCACGGTCGTTGACCGTTTACTTTGGACAATTCTATATAGGCGCAAAAACAATTTACAAATATTGATTACAGAGTAAGTGCAGTAAATTGAAAATCACTCTTCTTTACCGACGTCCGAAGTAGATTGACTTTTTCGGAGCAGCAGGACGTCGTCGGCTCGAGTTGGGCAGTTTTCGGAGCAAGGCGTGAGAGCAGAAGAGCGTAGAAGCGTTGTGTTTGAGATTGTTGTTGAAGCCTGGGAGTTGGGTGCTATTTATAGCACCTCGGAGCGCCCTGGACGTCGGGGGCGCCCCCCCCCAAGTGTCACGTGATCCGAGATTCTCTCGGTCAACCTTTATCCCACTCGAATCGGGATGAGGTTTGACCCTAGGGGCACCCTGGACGCTGGGGGCGCCCTGCTTGACTCCTTCCGCGTGGGCTTCTCGGCTGGATAAGGGTGATTGGCTTCGTTGGCATAGGCGCGGGGCGCCTTGGTTGCTGAGGGCGCCTTGGCTGCTGAGGGTGCCCTGGGCACTGAAGGCGCCCTGGCTGATGAGGGCGCCCTGGCTGCTGAGGGCGCCCCGGCCAGTAGTCAGCCGAAGCTCCTTTTTGCTTCATTTGTTTCTTGTTCACCTTGGGGGCACCCTGGATACTCAGGGCGCCCTACTCAGCTGCTGCCTCACTCCTTTGAGGCTCTCTGAGCTGCAGACACACGTTCCTTTGGTCCTGCATCCAGGGTTAGTCCGAAAACAACATAAAGCAGTAAGTTGTAAGTTTTTATACAGCCTTAGCTGTCTTGGTTCTGACTTTGGGTCTCCAAAATGGAACCCTAGGTCGAACCGACGCCTACTGTTCCCTCGACGGGGAACGCGTCCTCACCTACTCCTCTCAGGAGAATTTACCTGATGCCAACCGTTCCTCTGGTTGGACTTTTGCCTGACGGTCCTTTGCCAGGTCTTGGATGCCGAGCTATCCTTCGCCCGGTGCCTAGCATTCCTTCGCTAGGGCTTCAGTCCCAAGCTGTCCTTCGCCTGGCGCCTAGCATTCCTTCGCTAGGTCTTGGATACTGGCAGTCCTTCGCCAAGTGCCTAGCAGTCCTTCGCTAGGGCTTGGATACTGGCAGTCCTTCGCCAGGTGCCTAGAAGTCCTTCGCTAGGGCTTTGTATCCTGGCAGTCCTTCGCCAGGTGCCTAGCAGCCCTTCGCTAGGACTTTGTTTCCTGGCAGTCCTTCGCCAGGTGCCTAGCATTCCTTCGCTAGGACTTTGTCTCTGCACACTTGAGTAACATAGTTAGATCACAAATAAACATAACTTTGAATCCTTTGCCAATATCAAAATAAGGTTCGATATGGTGCTTCCTGCACTAACAGGTTTCGTTTGTCTTCATGGTGAGGGATTGAAGTTGCGCCACCAAAAGATCCTTCTTGGCTCTTCTTGATTCATTTGATCCCTCATTTAACTCAATAAGCTTTTCCCAAAGCTCTTTGGCGGACTTGAATGGTCCTACTTTGTTCAATTACTCCTTTGAAAGAACACATTGTATGGTTGTTGTGGCCTTTGCATTTGCATGAGCCTTCTTCATAACTTCTTTTTGTTGGGGCAATCGGCCCTGAGATAATCTGGAGGATCATGATATTTTGATGTGTGGGCAATATGCTTAAGTTAGGATTTGTGTTGTTCTCATATGTGTACATGAGTGTGCAGGTGTACAGGTACACGTGGACTTGGTTGACGTCTTCAGGTGAAGGGTGGCATGGAGGTAAGCTGGAGGCTTATGTGTGCATCCGAGGGACCATTGATAGCAAAGATGATGAGCCGAGGGACGCAGACTTCGAGGCGTACGTGAAGGGTGGCATGGAGGCAAGCTGGAGGCTTGCGTGCACATCCGAGGGACGAGGGCCGAAGATGAAGAGGGCGTGAAGGCAACAGTCAAGGCTGCTGGTGAAGAGTCAACTGGGTTATGAGGATCTGAGTATGAGTGTTTGTACTCAGGGATTAAGCCGGGAGGATTTGAGTGCGGAGAGATTTGTACTCGGGAGAAAAACCCTAGGCTTAGGTGTGTACCAGTCGACTGGCCCAGAGGCAGACGACTGGTGTTGACTGGGACAGCTGGCAGATTCGAACGTTGTACTGTAACGGTCGGATTTGACTAGGACCAGTCGACTGCCTGTGGGGCAGTCGACTGGTAGACGGGCAGTCGACTGGTAGTGGCTATTTCAGATTCGAGCCCTATTTAAAGGGGCTCATTTCCTCCTTTCTTTCTTGACGAAACCTGCTTGGATAAAGCCGGTTAGTAGTCTATTGTGTTCACAAAGCGTCCGAGGTGTTGTGGTGAGGTTTCTCCACCCACAAGGAGCGACACATGATAGCCGAAGGTTATCCAGGGAGTGATCCACCGACGGATTCTTGGATTAGTCACCCGACCGGGGTGGATACCAAGTAAATCTGGTTTGTTAGCATTGTTATTTCTTATTTACTTTATGTGTTATTGTTTCCGCTGCGCTAACAACTCTGTAGAGATCAAGATCCGCGAAAAAGTACTATTCACCCCCCTCTAGCAAGCCTACATCGATCCTTCAGTTGGTATCAGAGCGAAGGACCGCTCTTGATCAGACTAACCGCCGAGGGAGCACTTGCTAGAGGGAAAGGAGCCATGGAGAACAAGTTGGGAGACGATATCAACTCACCACCATCATATGAGCATGAAAATTTTGATTATTGGAGAGATAGAATGAAGATGTGGCTCGGGATAGATTGGGAATGTAGGATGACCATTGAAGACCCATTCGAAATCCCCAAGGACAAGCATGGTAAAAAGCTTCGCCCTAGATATTGGACAAGTGAACAACAAGAACAAGCTAGGGCCAATGAGAAGGTAATAAATATTTTGATTAATATATTGTCTAACCATGTTTTGAGTGATGTAGGGAAATACTCAAATGCATGCGAATTGTGGAATAAGTTGGAAGAACGTCACAAGAACGCCTCACAAGCTCAAATAGTCGAAATATCTAAAGAAGTAAGTTCAATGATCCAAGAGGACCAAAATGAAGAATTGTCTGTGCCATCAAGTGAGGAGTCATCCACCTCATCAACAGAAGAAGAGGAAGAATTAGTATCAAGGATTGAGGGGGAGGAGAGACCCTCATCTTCACAAGAGCAAGGGACGACTTCCACCTCCACCAAAGCTAAGTCAAAAGAGCATATCGTATGCTTTGGTTGCAACAAAAAGGGGCACTACAAGGATAAGTGTCCACTAGGTAAAAAGGAGGTAATTCCTAAGCCCAAGTCCATACAAATTAAATCTAATATGGGTTATAGGAATGAGGAAAGTCAAAATAAAAGAAAGAAAATTCGGTGTTTCACATGCGGGGAGCTTGGGCATTACCACACAAAATGTCCAAGAAGTAAAGAGCTCAAGAAGATGGAGCATTTTCGGAAATGGGAGAAAGAAGAAAAGAAGAGGAGCACTCATCAAGGGGGAGCACCAAGGGTAAGGGAGGTACCTTCTAACTCTACTCATGTTTCAAGATTTGTCATGAATGTTTAAAATATTTGTATGAATGATAGAATTGGTTATAATTGTATGCCCATGCATGTTTTCGGTTTTAAATATCATGATAAAAGTAGAAACAATATTGTATGTCAAAACACCAACCATTCTATGTCTCATGATAAATCTAGAAACTCTAGGAATAAGAACCAAGGCATAAAATCTAAGAAAGGGAGAAATATGCCTAGAAACATAGGTAATCCTAGAAATGATCAAATTAGATCTAGTGGTCCTAAGGGTAGGAGTTTGGAAAAGGAAAATCAAGTTCTAAAAGCCAAACTTGATAAATTGGAGAAGAACCTAGATAGACTCATTAGGAGATCCAAGGAATCAAGAGGGATACAAAATGATCAATCTCACAGAAATGGTAGGCCAGGTCTAGGATACCATTCTAGGAGGGCTAATGTTGATAAAGTATCATATTCAAGGATGTCATATAACTATGATAGAAGAGAAGTCAAAAATGGCAAGGAAAAGTCATTTAAAGGAAAAGAAAAGAACTTGACCAAGGAAAAGGTCTATAGGGTTAAGAGAGTGATGGTGGAAAGTCAATAAGCACCGGAGGAGCACCGGTGTGATCTTGCCTTTGTAGAAGAATTGGCAAGGAAGATAGTTAGGGCTAGGAGCTCAAGAGAGAGCTCTGGAAGCCAAAGTGGGTTCCATGGTCAATGGATCTCAGGTGGTTTACTTCTAGGAGATTGAAAAGGAATATAGAGTGTGCCAAGAGGTTTAAAAGACTAAGGGGTAGTTTTAATCCTAGAGAATTGGCACACTAAAGGGAAAGTTATAGAGAAAAAGGTGAAAATGGAGTTTTAAATTGAGACAAATCGATTTTAATGCCTAAATACCATATAACTTGATGCTATGAATAGACTATGGATGATTATGGGAAGTAGCATCAAGGTGAGGTCCAAACTAGAACTTTTGGGAAGGGTTTTATGATATTTTTTTTGAGAAACTCGGAGTTTGTACCAAACTCGGGATTTAGGATGACTTTGACTAAAATTATATTTTTCCCAAGTAAATATAGGATCCACAAATATCCTCACAAGATTTCAGAATTTTTGAGAATTTGTGGAATTAGTTAGGCATTTCTAAAATTCGGACTGAAAAACTGAAAATCAGAACATCAGACACCAGTTGACTGGCTGAAGGCCAGTCGACTGGCAAAGGCCACAGAATATAATTACAGTGTGGCCCAGTCGACTGCCAGGAAGGCAGTTGATTGTAAAAACCCACAGAATGTAATTACACTCTGGACCAGTCGACTGGCCAAGGGGCAGTCGACTGGTGCGCGGGTTTTATATAAGGAAAAGGCGCACCGGGAAAGCCAAACCTAGGGTTTTGGCTGCTCAATCCTGGCGATTTTCTCCTTCTCTCAACTCCTCTTGCGTCCTAAGCTCCTCCTAAGCCCTAAAATCAGTCACTAAGGCCTCCCCTAACTCCGACCTAAATCTAGGGTTTATGGAAAACCTTCTTTCTCAAGCCATACTCTCAAAACCGAAAATCATGAAGAAAGCAGTCAAGAGGTATGATGATTTACGGTTCATTTCTCCATTTAGACTTTGCATTGACACTAATATGATGTTTGTGTATGTTTTTTTTGGTGTTCTCTCTTGTGGGGGGTATCTTGGTATGCATGCATGTGTTTGGTAAATTAGGGTTGTTTCTAAGAGGTCTAGGGGTGAGGGTTCATCCCGACCAGGCCCCCAAGGTCCGGAAGAGTCTAGGTTTAGAAGTTTGGAGTGCAAAAAGAGATTCGAAGAAAATGAATTTGTCCAACTACCATGTCGGTATCTCAATAAAGCATATTTTGAAGATAAGGTACCTCATATTATTGAAATGGTTACTCATTTCGGCATAGAACAACTCATGTATTGTCAACATGACGTTAATCTTGATCTGTGCAAGGGGTTCTATGCAAATCTGACTTGTCTTGACTTAGATAATAGGGTTTATGAGTCAAGGGTAGCGAGTGTCACCATTCCTTTCACACCCATGGTCTTAGCCAGTTTCTTAGAGTGTCGGACCTCGAACAATCCAAACATCTACTTTCCAAACATTGTTGAACCGTTTGAATTCCCAGGTGTAACTATTGATCAGATTCATGTACACTACTTCAGGAGGCATAGACATGAATCTGAGCGCACTTTTGATGCAAAGTCCATGAGTCCAGCTATCCATGTTCTGTATAAGATTGTTGTAGAGTGCATCCTGCCCATTGTCACTAAGGGGAGAGCAAGGATTCGACTGCCTTACTTAGTGATGATGTATGCTCTTGAGAGGCGGCTGGACAAAGATGTGTCGTTGCATGTGTTTGCCTCCATTTGTCATTTTTCCCAGAGTGTCAATGGGAAAATTTATATGCCCTTTTGCCACATATTGACTGAGTTTTTCCAGCTACGATTTGGCATTCGTGTTACCGGTGGTCAGGTCAAACACCTGTCCAAGGAGTATGATCAAATTGCCATCCGTCAATTATCCTTGGCAGGGATTGAGTTTAGACAGGGGGCATTTGTTTGGAGGGAGCGACCAGAGGTCGCTGCTGCAGATGAGGAGCCTACTGAGCTGGTCACCCGCGCGGAGTTTACTCAGTATCGTGAGGATGTTCATGGGCTCCGTGAGGATGTTCATATCATCCAGGGGGATGTTCGGAGCCTCCAGCAGGGTCAGGCGGCGACTCAGAGGGATGTTCAGAGCCTCACAGAGTATTGCCAGGGCATCATGACCAGGCAGGAGACCATGTATGAGATGCTGCAGCGATGGGATTTAGCATACCAGGGTCCTCCAGCTCCTCCTCCTCCTCCTCCAGATGGTGATGACCACATGTATTTCTGACCAGCGGATGCAGTTGTTGGGTGTTAGTGTTGAGAGTGTTTGTCTTGATGTTTCATTATACCTCTCAAACGCTTCATTTTCTGGTGATTGTATTTATATAGATGATTTCAGGGCCTTAGCCTTAGGTACTACTTTAGGCTCTATGGATTACTTCATTGTATAAATTTATGGCATGAGACTTATTTCATTAGTTCCTATTTTTTTATCATGCTCAATGATGCTTGAATATCTCTAAGTGTGAATGGATGGTTCTTTTATGATCATATGCATTCATGATATGATTGAAATCTTATAATGATTGCTATCTAATATGGTTTGATTGAAAATCAATAAGGGTGATATGTGGAAAAAGGATGGTCATCTAGACTTAAAAGGAAATAAAAAGGAGATATTGACAGTATAAGAATATCTATTTGAAAGAGAGGATTTGGGAATCATGTTGAATGTCAAATGGAGTTGCTAGAGAATAACAAGTATATGATACCATGATTAAAACTCTAGGTTGATACAAAGTTGGTTTTATTTGGAAATTTTTGAGTTTGTATCAAAAGTCAAGCACGGTTGGTGATTTTCATGAACAAAATTTTTCTAGGGTAGGGAATACCTTAACAATCGTACTTGTAAAGTTTTACATTTTTTCAGATTTTCTGGAATTTCTTATTCATTTCTGAATTTCGACTGAAATTCTGAAATCTATCGTATCAGTCGACTGCCCTGGGGGCAGTCGACTGGTAGAGTGGACAGAATGGGTTTTTGTGATTTCTGAAGGTTTTTTTTCAGAAATCTAGTTAAGTTCTATTTGGCACCTAGGGTAGGGTTGCTTGGGGCGATCTTTTGATGGTGTCAAAGGAGGAGAACTTGAGTGTTAAGTTTGGTTTGGTTTGAAACTTAACTTAGGTTTGGTTGCGACTTGAGAGTTAAGTTGGGAGAACTTAACTTGGGATTAGCAATAAGGATTGAAATTTGGGAAAAAGCATAGGTTAAGGGGGAGGTAGCCTCTTGTGTATTATGCTTGAATTTCAATTGCTTTTGCTATTGTTATTGCTATATGTTTACCTAACTTAACATATTGTCACACATCAAAAAAGGGGAGATTGTTGGGGCAATCGGCCCTGAGATGATCTGGAGGATCATGATATTTTGATGTGTGGGCAATATGCTTAAGTTAGGATTTGTGTTGTTCTCATATGTGTACATGAGTGTGCAGGTGTACAGGTACACATGGACTTGGTTGATGTCTTCAGGTGAAGGGTGGCATGGAAGTAAGCTGGAGGCTTACGTGCGCATCCGAGGGACCATTGATAGCAGAGATGATGAGCCGAGGGACGCGGACTTCGAGGCGTACGTGAAGGGTGGCATGGAGGCAAGCTGGAGGCTTGCGTGCACATCCGAGGGACGAGGGCCGAAGATGAAGAGGGCGTGAAGGCAACAGTCAAGGCTGCTGGTGAAGAGTCAACTGGGTTATGAGGATCTGAGTATGAGTGTTTGTACTCAGGGATTAAGCCGGGAGGGTTTGAGTGCGGAGAGATTTGTACTCGGGAGAAAAACCCTAGGCTTAGGTGTGTACCAGTCGACTGGCCCAGAGGCAGTCGACTGGTGTTGACTGGGACAGCTGGCAGATTCGAACGTTGTACTGTAACGGTCAGATTTGACTAGGACCAGTCGACTACCCATGGGGCAGTCGACT
This sequence comes from Boesenbergia rotunda, assembly GCA_024364735.1. Lineage (NCBI taxonomy): Eukaryota > Viridiplantae > Streptophyta > Magnoliopsida > Zingiberales > Zingiberaceae > Boesenbergia > Boesenbergia rotunda. The sequence continues at coordinate 478,369 of JAGFNQ010003122.1, forward strand.
GGTAGCGGCTGTTTCAGATTCGAGCCCTATTTAAAGGGGCTCGTTTCCTCCTTTCTTTCTTGACGAAACCTGCTTGGATAAAGCCGGTTAGTAGTCTATTGTGTTCACAAAGCGTCCGAGGTGTTGTGGTGAGGTTTCTCCACCCACAAGGAGCGACACGTGATAGCCGGAGGTTATCCGGGGAGTGATCCACCAACGGATTCTTGGATTAGTTACCCGACCAGGGTGGATACCAAGTAAATCTGGTTTGTTAGCATTGTTATTTCTTATTTACTTTATGTGTTATTGTTTCCGCTGCGCTAACAACTCTGTAGAGATCAAGATCCGCAAAAAAGTGCTATTCACCCCCCTCTAGCACGCCTACATTGATCCTTCACTTTTGACCAATTCTTGGTAGGGAGAGGTTTTCCCCTCTCATCCATCGGCATCTCAAATCCATCTACAACACTAAACCAATTCTCAATATCATTCATTAGATAGTATTCCATTCTACCTTTCCAATATGCAAACTCGTTGTCATCGAAGAATGGTGGTCGTGCAGTGCTATATCCCTCTTGGAATGCCATCTTGATGTTCCGGTTGACGGTGAGTTCTCCCGAAATGAATCTCGCACTGATACCACTTGTTGGGACCTTGGCGTTTAGCTAGAGGGGGTGAATAGCTTCTTTTTGATTTTGTCTACAAGAATGTTAGCTAACGTATAAAAACAATATCAAACAAAATCAATTAACAAAGGAAACAATGCTAACTCCCTTGATTTACTTGGTATCCACCTCCAAGAGGTGACTAATCCAAGGATCCACACCACATGATCAAGCTTCACTATGATCTTCTCCTTGAAGGTGGAGAAACCTTCACAAGATGCTCTCTTCTTCTTTTACAAGATAGAATTTAGAGAATGAGGAAGAGAGTAAGTTATGGAGACTTTGAGCACTTAGAATAGGATCTTGCAATAAAGAACAGCAACCACATTCTGCTCCAAAGCCTCCCCTTAAATAGAGGAGAGAGTTGTTCCTTAAACAGCCCAACCCTCGACACCAGTCGACTGCCCCAAGAGTCAGTCGACTGATGCCCAGCCAACGGCTAGCCTAACGACTCTATTTTTGAACAGACCAGTCGACTGGTGCCTAGACCAGTCGACTGATCTTTCTGTGAGTTTCCACACTGCACTAGCAGTCGACTACAAGGGGAGCCAGTCGACTACCCAGCTTACAAGTTCACTCAAACTCACTCCGAAGTCCATCCTTCGCATATGCCTTGAAGTCCACTCCCTTGGCTTGCCCCTTGAAGTTCTCTTCCTTCGGCTTTCGTCCCTCGGATCCGCACACAAGCCCACGACTTGCCTCCATGTCATCCTTCGCGTATGCCTTTGAAGTCTACTTCCCCGGCTTGCCCTTGAAGTCCTCTTCCTTTGGCTCTCGTCCCTCGGATGTGCACTCCATTACTCCATGTGTGATTTACCAAGTCCTGCATGACTCAAACACACATATTATTAAACCGATATGACAACCTAACTTAATCATATTGACACACACATCAAAACTCATGATCTACCCGATCACACTTGAGTCGATTGCACCAACATATTCCCCGACCTACCTCTCAGTGCGGTCAAGCTCTCGGGCTTGACCCAACAAATGCCTGAGGAGGCTCTCTGACCCTTTAAGTGAGGGTCAGATTTTTGTGTTTCTTTTCTTTCTTTTTGCAGAGGCTTTGCCTCCTCTTTTGTAATGAAACTACTCTTAATGAAAGTTCTCTTTAGTCTCTGCTTTGTTATGCGTGTTTGTTATATTTGTCATGCCTAAGTGTTGGTAGTTCAGACAGATGCTCGGGTCCCTACCGTACCTCATTCTTTGTGAGGTTGACTCGACTAACTCGGCCAGCGAACGTGAAACTTGGATTGGGTTAAAGGTAAGGCCTAGCCTTTACCTTATACTCCCACCCGGGGGACTAAGCACGTCTGACCAACTTATGTTTGAATGCGCTTGCCTGAGTCCTGCATGGAATTGCCTGCTCAGGAGGTGAAGTTTAGATATTTAATCGGTTTGACCCCGAGGAGCATGGGTCACCACACGTCTAATCGGGGAGCTTGGCCAAGTATGTCATCGTTGGTTTAGAAAGATGGGTTTAGATGCTCGGCCGGCAAACCCCAAGGAGCGTGGGTCACCACGCATCTAGGCTGGGAGCTGAATCGAGGGGTGAACAGGGCATGCCCGCTTATAACTCGCTCGGAAGCGAGAGTCTAGACACTCGGTCAGATAAATCCCAGGGAGCGTAGGTCACCATGCGTCCGGGCTGGGAGCCGAGCCAAGGGGTACGCGGGGGCATGCCTACTTATAACTCGCTCGGAAGCGAGAGTTTGGACACTCGGTCAATCAATCCCAGGGAGCGTGGGTCGCCATGGGTCCGGGTTGGGAGCCGAGCCGGGGGCTGCGCGGGGGCATGCCCGCTTATAACACGGTCGAAAGCGAGAGTCTGGACACTCGGTCGGATAAATCCCAAGGAGCGTGGGTCGCCACGCGTTCGGGCTAAGAGCCAAGCAGTGTTGGGACCGGGTGCATGTCGACAAGGATACGAGTTCGTAAAATTTAAAATTTTTACGTGCAGCGGAAGAGTTTGCATAAAATAATTTCCTAAATTATTTTAACTTCGTATCTAGCATGCAATCTTATGGTGTGTTGACATAATCATAAAATAAAACTTTGCGGAAAAGTAAACTAATTTACTAAGTACCTCTCGTAACTCGAAGTAAGGGACGAGATCCAACCGTAGCGTCCCTTGGAAGCTCCGCCTCTATTCGCGTCCACGCCGAGTTCTCTTCGGGGATGACTTCACAAAGTCACGAGTTTTATGCCGACGAGAACTACTAGATTCTCGGAAGGCACAACTAGAAGAATAAGAGAAACAATGAAAAAACTAACCAACGAAGTAACGGAATCGTATTCCGGAAGAGAGGAGTCGCTATCCGCTTCTTCTTCTTCGTCTTCGGGTTCTCCTTCTTCTTGGTTGCTCACGCCAACTTCACTCTTGGAGGAAGGCTTGGTGCGCCGGCCCTAATTCACAAGAATGGGCGCCGGCCCTAGGCAAGAGAAGGAGAGGGAGAGGAGAAGAGATTAAAAGAGAGAGAAGGAGAGCCCTAATTAATCTCTTGATTAATTGATTGATGTGATAAAGGGCTAGCCTTTGGGTCCTTTATATAGTAGCAACTCCTTTGCTAAGTCTCCCTCTAAACGGAATTAGTTATAAGAAATTTATCCTATAAATTTTCTTAACTAATTATTCCGTTTAAACCAAGTCTTTATTATAAACTAATTTATAATAAAAACTAATTCTTTTTCTCTTTAAATTATGGAATAAATTTTATAAGAAATTTATAAACTTTCTTATTATGGATAAATCAATTCATAATTGATTTTATAAAATTAAAATAAACCAATTCATGGATTATTTTAATCTTCCATAAAAGAATAAATTTCTATAAATTTTATTTATATAAATTTCTTTATATAAATTTATTTATCCATAATTTATAAAACAAATCACACTAGATTTATTTTATTAATTAAACCAATTAAATTGGTTTAATCTCCCTTTAATGGCCGGCCACCACAAGGAGGGTTAGCACCCCCTTTGGCCGGCCAAACCAACCCGAACCGGTCGCGAATTAAACTCATTTAATTCGCCCAAAAAGCCTTCAAAAGACTTAGCCATTTTTAGCTTCCATTGCGCCTCTGATTAACTCAGATTCGACTCGTTTCTCTTGATCGGAAAATCTAATTTTCAACTCGTTTTAAATCCCTCGGATTACTCGTATTGCGTGTGACTAAATAGGCTTTCGATTTATGTTGGCCGTCTATAATTAACCCATTAATTATAGAACGATCATGAGTGGCACCTAGTAGTACATCATGATCCCCAATTAATCGAAAGATCAACGGTTTGACCCCAGAAGAAATTATTCTGAAACCCTTCAGCAGCTCTAATGAATCGTGCCTCATTCCCTTCACCACCTTATACCCACTTGGTTCAGGACACGGTCTATGGTGTCAGTCCCCACTAGGCTGACTACGTCACACCTAGCCCAAGTAGTGTCTTCCTCGTCCTTTGGATTTCTAATTACTCTCATGTATTTAAGAGACTCGCACTCTTAACATGATATGCTCTGGCCAGAGGCTTTGAGTAACAATCCGACGATAGGCCTGGGTATACATCTCCTCGCAAGGAGTGGTGAATCCTTTGTAGGCTGTTCAAACATCTTTGGGCACTTCGGCTTATACCCGATCATCCTGGGTCCACACCTCCTTGGAGATGCTTGCTTAAGATGTCAAAGTATAAGTCTCCATGACCAAGATGACTTGAACACCGCAAGTCAAAGGAACATCGCACTTAAGCCGCAGTAAGATCTTCATTGACATATCTACATGTAGATTCCCATATGAAGTCTTACAGCTAGTCACTCCAATGAACTAGTTCCCTTAACTAGCATCCATGTTTATCTCCGGACATCCCAATGTCACCAGCTAGTGAGAATCAGCTGATTAGAGAATAACCCATGCTAGTCTCAACAGAATTGATAGTGTCCGTTTTTATCAATTCATCGACTAGGGATAATTTCAATACTTCACAATTGCACATTAGAGATAATCACTAGTTGTGATCCCATCACAAATTCTCTTATGCTGTGAGTTGTATTGCGGACATTCAGTAGATGAGTTTAAGATCCCAATCAAATACATAGAACATGTATACTCAAATAGTGAATTATCATTTATTAAAATAAATGTTTACATCATAAGGCGATTGCCTTAGGACACTTCTCTCATGTCACTAACAAGCAGAGGGGTGCGCGGGGGCATGCCCACTTATAACATGGTCGGAAGCTAGAGTCTGGACTCTCGGTCGGATAAATCCTAAGGAGCGTGGGTCGCCACGCGTTCGGGTTGGGAGCCGAGCTGAGGGGTGCGCAGGGGCATACCCACTTATAACTCGCTCGAATGCGAGAGTTTGGACACTCTGTCGGATAAATCCCAGGGAGTGTGGGTCGCCACGCGTCCGGGATAAGTGCCGAGATGAGGGGTGTGTGTGGGCATGCCCACTTATAACTCGGTCGGAAGCAAGAGTCTGGACACTCAGTCGGATAAATCCCAGGGAGCGTGGTTCGCCACGCATCCGGGCTGGGAGCCGAGCCGAGGGGTGCGCGGGGGCATACCCGCTTATAACTCACTCGGAAGCAAGAGTTTGGAGTGCCTGTAAGTTGTACGGGAACTCAGGCCTTCTACTGTCATTACTGAGTATAATCATCTTACAGGTTCTTACTATTAGTGATATGAGAAAAGTGTCCTAAGGCAATCGCCTTATGATTGTAATCATTTACTTTAATAAATGAATATTCACTATTTGAGTATACATGTTTATGTATTTGATTGAGATCTTAAACTCATTTACTGAATATCCGCAATACAGTTCACAGCATGAGAGAATTTGTGATGAATTCACAACTAGTGATTATCTCTACATGTGCAATTGTGAAGTATTGAAATTGTCCCTAGTCGATGAATTGATAAATATGGACACTATCAATTCTGTTGAGACTAGCATGGGTTATTCTCTAATCAGCTGATTCTCACTGGCTGGTGACATTGAGATGTCCGGAGATAAACATGAATGCTAGTTAAGGGAACTAGTTCATTGGAGTGACTGGCTGTAAAACTTCATATGGTAGTCTACATATAGATATGTCAATGAAGTTCTTACTGTAGCTTAAGTGCGATGTTCCTTTGACTTGCGGTGTTCAAGTTATCTTGGTCATGGAGACTTATACTTTGACATCTTAAGCAAGCATCTCCAAGGAGGTGTGGACCCAGGATGATTGGGTATAAGCCGAAGTGCTCGAAGATGTTTGAACAGCCTACAAAGGATTCACCACTCCTTGCGAGGAGATGTATACTCGAGGCCTATCGTCGGATTGTTACTCGAAGCCTCTGACCAGAGCATGACATGTTCAGAGTATGAATCTCTTAAATACATGAGAGTAATTAGAATCCGTAGGACGAGAAAACGTTACTTGGGCTAGGTGTGACGTAGTCAGCCTAGTGGGGACTGACACACATAGACCATGTCCTGAACCAAGTGGGTATAAGATGGTGAAGGGAATGGGGCACGATTCATTATAGCTGCTGAAGGGTTTCAGAATTGTTTCTGAGGTCAACCGTTGATCTTTCGATTAATTGGGGATCATGATGTACTACTAGGTGTCACTCATGATCGTTCTATAATTGATTAATTATAGACGGCCAACATAAATCGAAAGCCTATTTAGTCACACGCACTACGCGTAATCCGAGGGATTTAAAACGAGTTAAAAATTAGATTTTCCAATCAAGAGAGATTAGGTTTGGTTATGCCAAACGATAAGTCGAATCTGAATTTTTCAGAGACGCATCGGAAGCGTAAAATGGCTAAGTCTTTTGAAGACTTAATAGATGAATTAAATAAGTTTAATTCATTGGGGCATGGCTTGGATGGGCCGGCCAAAGAGGGTCTCCATCCTCTTTGCTTGGCCGGCCACAACAAAGGGAGAGAACCAAGTTTTGGTTCAATTTATAAAATAAACCAAGTGTGATTTGTTTTATAAAATTATGGATGATATAAATTTTTTATAATAAACCAAGGTTTGGTTTATTTTTCATGGAAATTAAAATGAACCATGGATTGGTTTATTTTATTGTATAAAATCAATCATGGATTGATTTACCATGATAAGAAAATTTATTCCATAAGAAAAAAGGAGACTTGGTCGAATTTTATCATGAATTAAAAAACTTGGCATGATGGAATAAGTCTCTTTTTTGAGAGGCTTGTTGGTTGAGAAGCCACTATATAAAGGACCCAAGGCAAGGCTTGGAAAATAATCGAAGTATTCTTGCCTGGGCTCTCTCCCTCTCCTCCCTTCTTCCTCTTGGCCGGCCACAAGGTTCTTCTCCCTTCTTCTTGCCGTGAGCACAAGGAGAAGCACCGAGGCGACGAAGTTCTTCCGTTAGGACGATCTTCCTCTCCGGCCATCATCACCTTGGGATTGGGCGCAAGTCATCTTCCTCCTTCTCGCCGGAATTGTGATTCCGGCCAACCTTGGTAGTGAGTTTTTCCGATGTGATTACTTCTCTCTTGGTTTTTCTTGTCGCGTTCTCGGAGAATCTAGTAGTTCTCGAGAACACGAAACTCGTGACTTTGCGAAGTCATCCCGAAGATACTCGGCGTGGACGCGAATAGAGGCGGAGCTTCCAAGGGACGCTTACGATTGGATCTCGTCCCTTCCTTCGAGTTACGCGAGGTAATAAGTAAATTAGTTTACGTTTCTGCAAAATTTTAAATATATGATCATGTCTACACAAGCTAAAGTTGCATGCTTAAATGTGTGGTTAAATAATTTGAGAAATTATTTATGCTAAACCTTCCGCTGCACGTAATTAATTTTAAAATTACGAACCCGCATCCATGCCAACATGCAACCGGTCCCAACACTTACTCACTCGGCTGACCTGAAGCTGTCTTGGCTCTGGCCTCCGCCCAGTCGGGGAGTAGTTGGACCTCCCTATCCTCGTGTAGCTCGGCCCAAGGATAGGCTTGCACCATATTGCAACTACTGGACGCGCGCTGAGCCTTCTGGCTCTCTGTGCGGACATCGTCCACGTAACACCGGCGGGCCACTCTCTGATCTCCTTGGGCCTCCCCAACCTTGTCGTCGACCAGGAACTTGATCTTGAGATAGAAGGTTGAAATTGCTGCCAAGAACACGTTGAGGGTCTGTCGGCGTAGGATCACATTGTAGTAGGAGGGGGCGTCCACTATCAAGAAAGTAGACTATCTTATTCTCTTCAGCGGCTCTTCGCCTAAGGAAATGGCCAGGCGAATTTGCCCGATCTGATGCACCTGGTTCCCGGTGAACCCGAACAGCGTCGTGGCCACCAATTCCAACTGCGATGGCCCAATCTGCAACTGGTCAAAGGCTTTTTTGTACAATATATTGACCGAGCTGTCGGTGCCCACTATGGCTCGGTGGACCTGGTAGTTTGCGATCACAACTGTGATGACCAGGGCGTCATCATGTGGGACCCCCAGTCCCTGTAGATCTTGCGACCTAAAACTAATCTGGGGCCCTTGTGCTTGCGCAACGCTAGTGCCAACCTGGTGAATCTCCAGTCGGTGTACCTGTGCCTTCCGGGCTAAGTGGGAGTCTCCTTCGGTCAGCCCACCCGAGATCACGTGCACTCCTCCTTGGACGACATTCTGTTGATTAGACTGTTCTTTGTCCATTTCGTCAAACTCAACTCGCTCCTCTTGTGCGAACAAGTTAAGAGCAGTCTCGGGGTTCCACCTAGTTTCTCCGGCTACTGGGGCAGTTGCCGGATTTCTACGGCCCAAGCCGCATCCCGAAAATTCCTGATGTCCTCGTCCTCGAGTAGCAAGAACCTGACCTCTACCCTCGTGTCGGCAATCCTCCGTGCTGTGTGTGTCGCTCTGGTGGAACGCACAACAGGGTCTCCATCGGGTCGGCAAGTAGCCTTGTGTCACTTGCTGCACGTTCCTACGCTCCATTCTTGCTCGATCGATTGCCCCCCCCCTCGGACTGCGGATGGGTCCGCCCGGGGATTGGCAATTTGGAGCGAGGCTCGGGGTCGGCGCGTTAACCGCCTCCTTTTTTCGAGCAGCTTGTGCTTCCTCCATATTGATATACATGATAGCCTCCCATTGTAGGCTGTCAAAGTACTTCGGCAGCTTCCTGATCAGTGATCGTAAGAACTCTCCCTCCTGTAGTCCTTGGGAGAAGGCGCTGATTAGCACCTCGGGTGTGGCGGTCAGCACGTCTAGCACCACCCCATTGAATCTCTTGATATAGGCCCGGAGGGACTCCTGTTGGGGCAATTTATGGTTCGGAGTGACCATGTGTTTTGATGTTTGGGTAAAGGGTTTAAGTTAGGTTTACCCTTGTATTTTAATATGTGTATGTGAGTGTGCAGGTTACACATATTGACTTAGCTGGATGGCTTCAGGTACGTTGAAGGGTGGCATGGAGGCAAGCCATGGGCTTGTGTACACCCGAGGTACCATGGATAGCAGGGACGATGAGCCGAGGGACGCGGACTTCAAGGAATATGTGAAGGATGACATGGAGGTAAGCTGGAGGCTTGTGTGCGCATCTCAGGGATGAGGGCCAAAGACGAAGAGGGCGTGAAGGCAATAGTCGAGGCTGCTGGTGAAGAGTCAGCTGAGTTGTGTGGGGTCGAGTGTTGACGGAATGTACTCGGGAAATCCTAGGTAGAGCTATCAAACGGGCCAACCCGTGGTGGGGCGGGTCGGCCCATGGCGGGCCGGCCATTTGGCGGGGCGGGTCGACCCGTCATCTAGACGGGTTGGAAAATCCCCAACCCAACCCAATCCAAGGCGGGTCGTGGGTTAGGCGGGCCAACCCACGGGCCCATCAAAATATTTTTAAAAATTTTAAAAATTTAAAAAAAATCATATATTTAGATTTCATCAATCAAACATATTAAGAAATATATTTTTTTAAATATAAATGGATACAAACGAGTACTCATGTGATGAAAAATATTATTTTTTATTTCTAAATAATAACAAAGAAAGATAATAAATTATCATAAAACTTAACTAACATGTGATTCTCAACCCACAGGCCAACCCAAGCCCGTCGCGAGCCGACCCGTGCGGGTCGCGGGCCTAGGCGGGTTGGCCCGCGGCGGGCTTGGGTTACTTAAATTCTAACCCAACCCACTTAAATTGATTGACGGGGCGGGCCAATCCGACGGGCCCAACCCAAATTGACAGCTCTAATCCTAGGGGTCGAGTGCTGAGAGAATTGTACTCGGGAAGGGGAAAATCTAGGTGGCAGTCGACTGGGCCCCAGGCAATCTACTGATAAAAGGGGCAGAAAGATCAATCGACTGCTATGGGGGCAGTCCACTGGTAATAGCCAGAATTCGAACGTTGGGCTTGCAACGGTCGAATTTGAGTGGGGGCAGTCGACTGCCCC
>JAGFNQ010003122.1:491010-569307 GCA_024364735.1 Boesenbergia rotunda
AAAGGCTGGAAAATGGGTTTCAGCTATTAAAAGGTGTCCAAATGAGGTGAAACAAGTGTGGAACCTTATGGGGGTTAGTACACTGTGTTTATAATCATTCAGGGGTTAAAGAGTCCTATATGGGGGAAATTATTAGAATCTTTTGATGTATGGCAAAGGGGAAGAAGTGTTGAGTTTAAGTGGGAAACCAAACACGCCTTTGCAGGAAATCCTAGGTCTAGGGGGAGCTTAGGTAAAGGGGGAGCATTGTTTCTCCATTCTTGGTGTATGGGGAACCTTGGAGGGGTTCTTTAAAAGTCTTTGTAAGTCTAATGAAGGGAGAGCCTTGGAGAGGTTCTTAAAAAGCCCGTTTTGGTAAAAATTCCTAACTTGGGAGGTTAGGTGTGGAGATGCCTTGGGATAGGATCCATGATTGTTTGCATTGCATATGCATTGGCGGTATAAGTCCAAGATGGAGCCTTGGCAACGTAAGTCCAAATGGTTATTAGCATTGTGTTTTGCTATTTGTTTTCCCTAACTTAAACGTATTGTCAAATATCAAAAAGGGGGGAGATTGTTAGGGCAATCTATGGTCCGGAGTGACTATGTTTTTTAATATTTGGGCAAAGGGTTTAAGTTAGGTGTACCCTTGTGTTCTAATATGTGAATGTGAGTGTACAGATTTGCAGGTTACACATATTGACTTAGCTGGACGGCTTCAGGTACGGTAAGGGTGGCATGGAGGAAAGCCGTGGGCTTGTGTGTACCTGAGGGACCATGGATAGCAGGGATAATGAGCCGAGGGACGCGGACTTCGAGGCATACATGAAGGATGGCATGGAGGCAAGCTGGAGGCTTGTGTGCACATCTGAGTGACAAGGGTCGAAGACGAAGAGGGCGTGAAGGCAACAGTCGAGGCTGTTGGTGAAGAGTCAGCTGAGTTGTGAGGGGTCGAGTGCTAAGGGAATGTACTCAGGAAATCCTAGGGGTCGAGTGCTGAGAGAATTGTACTTGGGAAGGGAAAACCTAGGTGGCAGTCGATTGGGCCCCAGGCAGTCGACTGATAAAAGGGGCAGAAAGATCAGTCGACTGCTATAGGGGTAGTCGACTGGTAACAGCCAGAATTCGAACGTTAGGCTTGCAACGATCGAATTTGAGTGGGGGCAGTCGACTGGTAGCGGTTGGTTTCAGCCTTGAGTTCTATTTAAAAGAACTCGGTTTGGGCTGGGAGCTCTTGACGAATTTGGCTTTGGGTAAATACCAAATAGTAGTCTAAGAGCTCAGAGGTGCAGTTGGGATTGTGGCGAGGTTTCTCCACCCACAAAGAGCTACACGAGCTAGCCAGAGGGCATCCGGGGAGTAATCCACCGAAGGATCAAGGGATCGTCCACCTTACGGACTGCCTGGAGTAGGAGCGTCATCTCCGAACCACGTAAACGGTAACGTGTTAGTGTTTGGTTGTTTTTATTGTTATTATTTCCGCTTGCGTTTGCTAACGTGATAGGTAGAAATCGAAGAAAAGCTATTCACCCCCCCCCCTCTAGCTTGACGAACACGATCTAACAACTCCTTCGGGCCCTGCTTCAAAGTGATCAAGTTGAGGCTCGTCTTGTGGTGTCTTCGGCTGCTGGCAAAGTATTGGAGGAATATCCTCCTCAGCTCCTTAAAGCTTGGCACCGACCCGTTAGGGAGTCGGTCGAACCATCATTGGGCGGGTCCCGAAAGCGTTGTCAGGAAGGCTCGGCATTTCACGCCTTCGGGATATTGATGCAGTAGGGCTACACTCTCGAACATCATCAGATGTTCCTCGGGGTCAGTTGTCCCAGCATACTCGGGTATGGTGAAGAATTGGATATGTTTGGGAACCGGGTCCTCCAGGATTCGAGAGGAGAAGGGGATGCGTACCTGCGTAGCCAGGGACGAGTCGGCTGGGGCTTTCCCCTTATCGGGTTGCGGCTGGTGCGTCTGGCTAGATGCAAACGCCTTAGATGGCATCGAATTAGCCTCGTCGTCCCGATCCCGGTAGAGAGCGGCGGGAAAGGGGACTGAGCCCCCTTCAGGTCGGACAGCTTTCCCCCGATCTCTTGAGTGTCCAGGCGCGGACGGTTCGGGGAATCAGGTCGCCGGGTTGCTAGCCTACGAAGGCCTTTGAGGGGTTTTCTGAGCCCGAGCGGCCATCAAGAGCTCGTACTCCTCGGGCATAACGGTCACCATCACTCGGTTGGGATCTTCCATCGTGCACTCCCAATCAGGCAAAAAGTCCCTCCTTCTAGCGCCAAATATGATCGTGTCGCGAAGTGAGGTGGAATCGCAAGAGCGACATGGTGCCCCAAGCGCTACGAGCTGCTGACGCTGGCTCCGCCCTACTAGAAAATGATCGTTAGCAAATCCTCTGGGAAAAGTCCCCGGCAAGGCCCTCCAACGGTCAAGTCGGTATCTGCGAGAACAGAGTAAAGAAATGAAACGGTGGACGAAAGCACAATCACGCATACCTGCGGAATGAAGCGCGGAGGGGCTTATATAGCCGAGGGAGCTGACAACTCCTGTCTGCGTTAACCGTCCTCTAGTACCCGAATGAGACAGGGGCGTGGGTGTTGTCAGCTCATAGGATGGCACCGATTGGCGCCGCTCAACCTGACCCAGATGGGGGGTGGCGTGGTGCAGGGTGTCCGATTATATGCCAGAAAAGTACAAAGTCGGCGAGGTATCCATGACCTGCGTTGTAACTAGGTAAGGTCTGTGTCAACCCCTGTACCATGGTTGCTGGTACCATGCCAGGGAGCAGGTATCATAAGGAAATGGGACAGGTCCAGAGGTGGATCGCCGGCTGATTGACCCGAGTGAAATCGGGTTGTTCAAGTATTATCTGAGAGACGCGAGGCATTGCCCGAGTGAGGGAGTGCTCGGATGTGATCGGTTCATCCAGTCCTGAGTCACCTGCTTAAGTTACTGGGAGAACACCGACTAGGACTCGGGGTGAGGTGCGCCTTGCCTACCGCTTAGTCGAGCGCTCCGAGCCGAGTGAACCTTAGTAGCCTTGCCCTGCCAACCGGACCCGTCCTCCTGTATATGGCGAGTCCGACTTAGCCTGAGATGGTGTTAGACCGGCCGACCGAGCGGCATGCGAGCTAGGCCGGGATCACCCATGGAGTTTGAATTTTTCAGGTGAAGTGTGAATATAATCAATTTCGATTATAAAATTAATAAATATTAATTAAAACTTTATATATTCAAAAATTGAACTTCATTTTTATTTTTAAGTGACATATTATTTCATAATATTTATTTGATGAAATATTTTATTTTATAATATTTATTTAATAAAGTAATAGATTAAAATAAAATATATAATTTTAAAATATTGAAGTAATAAATTGAATCGTTAAAATATTTTTTCCTTCCCTATTTAACCCTTTTTCAGCAAAATTGAAATAATCGATCCATTTTGTTAGAGCATCTACATCATATTTCCTAAATATAGATTTTATCTTAAATTTTATATTTTATATAAAAAAAGCCTTTAGCCATCTATCCTATCTATTCCCTAAATTTAGATTTTATAAATAATATTTTAAAATTTAGGGAATGAAATTAATTTTTTAAATTAAAATATTATTTAATTTGGAGATTATTTAATTTTCTCGTTTTTTTCTTTCACATGTAGCAAATCAAGATATGATAAATTATAAGAAACTTTATAGATTGTAGAGTGAAAATTAGATATTTAAATTTATAAAAATGATACATAACATGAATTCGCAGCGTGAAACTTAACGTGAATGGCATGTCACTCCAATTGTAGTGATCCTCGATGGGTTCACCGTATCCCTCAGGTTATACTTTGGTTGGGGGCCGCCGCCGATGTTCAGGCTGCAATTGGACATGTACATGAAAAATATCACGTCATTAACGTTGAATTTCACACTGTGAATTCATGATCTCCATCATAGCTCTTAAATTTAATAAAGTAGTTATTTTATTTAAAATTTTAAATTTTGAATAAGAAGTATGTGGGCTCATAAAACATTATCGATTTTTCATCTCTCTCCACTACATCTGCGTAGAAAAGGTTGTTTGTGAGCTTTGCGTGCTGGAATCCTCAACGGGGTTAGCGGTTTCCTTGCCCTCGTTCGCTAGTTCTATTCTTGTGCAGAGCGTTGATGAGGAGAGTGGATCGTGGAAGAGCAGTAGTTGAAGTAGGGGAAGGCGGTGGAGCTTCTGGCGATCATTGATTGCATCAATGAGTTCATTGCCACAATCTTGGTCGCGTCGATGAGGATGAGTTACTAGGTGGAGACCATGTCGCGGCTCACCTAGTGGTGGATCGACTCCCTCTCCCCATTCTCCTATCACAAGTCCGACCCCTTCAAGATCGACCTCTGGAACTCATACTAAAACCCTATCCTTCCCCTAAAACCTAAGTTTCGCAATGTCGATCTACAATTATGTTATTGTTGCACGATCGGCTAATACCTTTTAGGGTTCCTTATGGTTTCCGCAACTTTGTGGTTTGAGTTCTCTGCTCATTCTTTGTATATGTTGAATATATCTTCCTTAAATCTATGATCTAAAGAAGCAGTTGTAGGGATCTCTATGTGAAAAATAATAACATACACAGCAGAAAAACAAGATCCCTCGAGTAATCCATGCGAAAAAAAAACTTAGACGAAGTTTGATCTATCTAACTAAGGGTTATACCTTTGGTGTGTGCCCTTTAGTTATCCTGCTCGTCCTCGGTTTGTCAGATCTCTTACACATTCAACTATTTGTGCCTCTAGTGGATCTACACGATCATGAGCTTCAGAGAAGAACCACCTTAGTTTACCTAGTGTGTATGTCAATAAAACTCAATGAATATCATAGCATCTTAGTATTCAATTTGATTTTTTTCCTTCTTCTCTTCATCCAATGAAGAGAATAGCTTAATTTGATTTTTTTTTTATCTTCTCTTCCTCTAATAATAATATTTATTAACCTTTTAATGAATATTATTCATTCTCAAGTGGTTGAGTCTAGTCAGAGTCTAACTCAGATTAGACTTAATCTCTCAACTCAATTGGATCCATTTGAGTCTAACTTAATTAATCTAATTTCGGATCACAATTTAGTTGAACTAAATTCAATTTATCTCTGAGACATCTTGCCCTTTGTATGTGACCCAATAAGTTCTCGTAATGTTGGTAATATATCTTATCCACTTTAGATACATAAACAATGAGCAACATCTAGTAATGCATCATTGCTACCTAAGTGACGAAAATGTTAAGATCCGACGTAACCTTTCCGTGACTATTATAATATATACCTTTGTCCTTCTATCCTCGATATCTTGATTGATCAATAAGATATAAATCGTGTCATCCTCTAATCAATCTTTATATTTCTTGATCCCCAGGTAGGCTCACTCAAGCAAATGAGCTCAATATCTCATATTGACTCATTTGAGTATGATCATGCATTTAGTAGTCCTACTTGATCAAGGGACCCATAAATATCACTCCCGTTATATGGGAGGGATAGATCTCATCTACATCACTCATATCCCTCCGTATTATTTGTTGCATACCTAGTAATCACCTTTATAGTCCACCCTGTTACGAGTGACATTTGACAATACCAAAATATACAACTCCTTATATGGGGAATTGTAGTGACTATTCATAATAATAGTCATATGAAAAAGTTTATAACATATAATGATCCATGAAATTTTCTCATGACGAGTCAATTCAGTACACATTCTCTAATGTATACTCATGTGTCATCTTGATATCTTATATCCATGACTTGTGAAATTAAATCATCAATTGACTTACATACTAGTCTCAATGCATTAATATTGCCCTTGAATATTAATACTTGACTAGGAATAGTTAAGAGTAGTGTACTCTATATCATCTTATTATCAATTTAATTAATTGATATAATGTATATCAAAATCTACTATCCAAGAACATTATTATACTTATTCATTGTACACAATCATCAAATAAATATAGTAATCAAACTTTATCTTTATTAAATAGAATATGATATAAAATTTTTTTTAGATAATCATTTTATAATTGGCTATAGGACTAACACTAACAATAACTTCTATGTTTGAGTTCTTTGCTTAACATTCTTTGTTCCTTAGATCTATAATTTGTGATCTGCACCTGCGTCACCAACTTTGTTTTTTCTTCCCCGCTTTTGGCACGCTCAGAGGTAGAGAAGGATGAAGGCATCCCTTGTGTCTCGCACTGGAAGGGAGATCATCAAGGGTGGTATTTATTTTTCTCGCTTCTCTTTGTCTGATAAGCAAAATTCATTTTTCTTATGATTTGTCTAGGGATTTATCATCCTCTGCAATCGGCCAAAGGATCATTCTTAAAGTTTTTCTTAATTTGTCATAAATTTCAGTACTTTGTATTTTTAGTTTGTTGCACTTTATCTTGTCCTATTGTTTGGCGTGCTCGCTAGAAGTTTTCAGATCTGCTTTTTTTTTAATAGTATTGTTTGTAGACTCGAGTTTTCAGGCTACTGTAAAAGCGATCTACAGAAAGTTGTGCATGCTCAAAGTAAGTTTCTTTATGGTTTAATTCCTTCATTCTTATTCATGTTACCAGATCAACCCAGTTGAAATAACAAAAAGAAGATTCTAACTTGTATAAATCACCACAAAGATTACTTCTAGTCTTAAGACCCATTACAGCCAAAAAGAAAAGAAAAGTATTAGCATCCGTTAAGTATCAAATGGGAAAAAGTGAGATGGCTATATTTTAACTTGCTACCTATTTGCAATGATGATGAGTAGAATGGCTAGAAGATAACACCTAAAATGTATGCTTCTAAACTTGGTACTTTGACATGCACATCCAGCTATCTCATTCATATATAATTTTTATTTAGGTGATAATTTGACATTGTGCCTATATAATAAGCAATAATAAATGGGGTTCGTTTAAATTCAAGTGTCTTAATCAATTATTAGTATGTGGCCTAAAATTATGTAAATAAGTTAATTCAGAATACCTCAAATCTAATAGTTCTAAGATTGAAACTGTAACTTATATTCCAAATTTTCCTGTTATACATGTAAAATTAGATTTTAATATTTATTCCTTTACTATTAAGCGGTCACATTTTAACTTTTTCTCAAGCTTCCTTCTCTTTATTTGTTTAATTTATCAAATGAACAAATTGTTATTTATGCATATTCTGAGCATTGCCTGCACTTATGTTTTGCTAATTTAGTGAATGTGAAACACCTTTAGGTAATGAAAGAGGGATCTAGAAAAATGTATATATTTGTTTAAGGGCAATTTACCAAAGGGCGTACCTAAGAATTGGAAATTACCAATTCCGTATCATAGTTTCTATTTTACCAAAGGGCGCATGCCTTTATGTAAACTTCCTCTTATACCCCTCTTTTAACTACTGTCTTTCTCTTTCTCTCTCTCAGTAACAAATTTCGAGACGTCCGTGCACATGCATGTTCAGACTTTTATTTTCAAATAATATATTATAGAATCGGCGCTAAAAATGAAAGGTAAAAACTAAAAAATATTTCAATTTTCAAACTTGATTAATATATAAATATTTTTTAATATTTCAATCGATTCGTTAAAATTTTGATTAATATATAAATATTTTTCAAATAAAACGTAAGGTAAATGATTTTTTAAATTTGATTAATATTAACTAATATATTTAATAATATTTAATAAATATATTAATATATAAAAAAAATTTAAAAAAAAACATAATTGTGGGCCTGAAATAAAACATTTCAGGCCCACGCTGGGCCTGAAATAAAACATTTCAGGCCCAGCGTGGGCCTGAAATGTTTTATTTCAGGCCCACGTTGGGCCTGAAATGTTTTATTTCAGGCCCACGTTGGGCCTGAAATATTTTGTTTCAGGTCCACGTTGGACCTGAAATCTTTTGATTTCAGGTCCGACGTGGACTCAATTTTTTTTCTATTTTAAAAATATATTAATATATAAAAAAACGTATCAAAACACTTAATTTCAGATTCAAACGCAGGGCCTGAAGTCATCCCAGGAGGAACTGAAGTCAAATAACTTCAGATCCTATAAATAATTAATTTAATAAATAATAATTAAATATAAAAAATATTTTTAAAATTAAAAAAAAAATCAGTGCCATGGGGCCTGAAGTCTAATGACTTCAGGCCCTCCATCAATTTTATAAAAATATATAAAAAAAAATTTTATAAAAAAGTTTAATATATAATTACATATTATATAGGAGTGGTTTACGTATATCAGTAAGTTTGGGTGTCGAAACATCTAATAGGAGTGGTCTAGGAGATGAGATTTTGGGTGCCGAAAGATCTAATCTTGCTGTATCACCAATGCTATAAGAGTGGTTTAGGTATATCAGTGAGTTTTGAGCAAAACTCACTGATAGACCTACCATATTTGGAATTCTGAAAACCCTATATCAGTAGACAGGGTTGAGCTAGGAGATGAGATTTTGGGTGCCGAAACATCTAATCTTGCTGTATCACCAATGCTATAGGAGTGGTTTAGGTATATCAGTGAGTTTTGAGCAAAACTCACTGATGGACCTACCATATTTGGAATTCTGAAAACCCTATATCAGTAGACAGAGTTGAGCTAGGAGATGAGATTTTGGGTGCCGAAACCTCTAATCTTGCTGTATCACCAATGCTATAGGAGTGGTTTAGGTATAGCAGTGAGTTTTGAGCAAAACTCACTGATGGATCTACCATATTTGGAATTCTGAAAACTCTATATCAGTAGACAGGGTTGAGCTAGGAGATGAGATTTTGGGTGCCGAAACCTCTAATATTGCTGTATCACCAATGCTATAGGAGTGGTTTAGGTATATCAGTGAGTTTTGAGCAAAACTCACTGATGGACCTACCATATTTGGAATTCTGAAAACCTTATATCAGTAGACAGGGTTGAGCTAGGAGATGAGATTTTGGGTGCCGAAACATCTAATCTTACTGTATCACCAATGCTATAGGTGTGGTTTAGGTATATCAGTGAGTTTTGAGCAAAACTCACTGATGGACCTACCATATTTGGAATTCTGAAAACTCTATTTTAGTAGACAGGGTTGAGCTAGGAGATGAGATTTTGGGTGCCGAAACCTCTAATATTGCTGTATCACCAATGCTATAGGAGTGGTTTAGGTATATCAGTGAGTTTTGAGCAAAACTCACTGATGGACCTACCATATTTGGAATTCTGAAAACTCTATATCAGTAGACAGGGTTGAGCTAGGAGATGAGATTTTGGGTGCCGAAACCTCTAATCTTGCTGTATCACCAATGCTATAGGAGTGGTTTAGGTATATCAGTGAGTTTTGCTCAAAACTCACTGATGGACCTACCATATTTGGAATTCTGAAAACCCTATATCAGTAGACAGGGTTGAGCTAGGAGATGAGAGATTTTGGGTGCCGAAACCTCTAATCTTGCTGTATCACCAATGCTATAGGAGTGGTTTAGGTATATCAGTGAGTTTTGCTCAAAACTCACTGATATACCTAAACAACTCCTATAGCATTGGTGATACAGCAAGATTAGAGGTTTCGGCACTCAAAATCTCATCTCCTAGCTCAACCCTGTCTACTGATATAGGGTTTTCAGAATTCCAAATATGGTAGGTCCATCAGTGAGTTTTGAGCAAAACTCACTGAGATACCTAAACCACTCCTATAGCATTGGTGATACAGCAAGATTAGAGGTTTCGGCACCCAAAATCTCATCTCCTAGCTCAACCCTGTCTACTAAAATAGAGTTTTCAGAATTCCAAATATGGTAGGTCCATCAGTGAGTTTTGCTCAAAACTCACTGATATACCTAAACAACTCCTATAGCATTGGTGATACAACAAGATTAGAGGTTTCGGCACCCAAAATCTCATCTCCTAGCTCAACCCTGTCTACTGATATAGGGTTTTCAGAATTCCAAATATGGTAGGTCCATCAGTGAGTTTTGCTCAAAACTCACTGATATACCTAAACCACTCTTATAGCATTGGTGATACAGCAAGATTAGATCTTTCGGCACCCAAAATCTCATCTCCTAGACCACTCCTATTAGATGTTTCGACACCCAAACTCATTGATATACCTAAACCACTCCTATATAATATGTAATTATATATGAAACTTTTTTATAAAAATTTTTTTATATATTTTTATAAAATTGATGGAGGGCCTGAAGTCTGATGACTTCAGGCCCTCCTTGGGCCTGAAGTCATTAGACTTCAGGCCCCATGGCACTGAATTTTTTTTTAATTTTAAAAATATTTTTTTATATTTAATTATTATTTATTAAATTAATTATTTATAGGATCTGAAGTTATTTGACTTCAGACCCTCCTGGGATGACTTCAGGCCCTGCGTTTGAATATGAAATTAAGTGTTTTGATATGTTTTTTATATATTAATATATTTTTAAAATAGAAAAAAATTTGAGTCCACGTCGGACCTGAAATCAAAAGATTTCAGGCCCAACGTGGGCCTGAAACAAAACATTTCAGGCCCAACGTGGGCCTGAAATAAAACATTTCAGGCCCAACGTGGGCCTGAAATGTTTTATTTCAGGCCCATAATTACGTTTTTTTTAAATTTTATTTATATATTAATATATTTATTAAATATTATTAAATATATTAGTTAATATTAATCAAATTTAAAAAAATCATTTACCTTACGTTTTTACTTGAAAAATATTTATATATTAATCAAAGTATTAATGAATCGGCTGAAATATTAAAAAATATTTATATATTAATCAAGTTTGAAAATTGAAATATTTTTTTAATTTTTACCTTTCGTTTTTAGCGCCGATTCCATAATATATTATTTTAAAATAAAAGTCTGAACATGCATGTGCACGGACGTCTCGAAATTTGTTACTGAGAGAGAGAATGAGAAAGACAGTAGTTAAAAGAGGGGTATAAGAGGAAGTTCACATAAAAGCCTGCGCCCTTTGGTAAAATAGAAACTATGATACGGAATTGGTAATTTCCAATTCTTAGGTACGCCCTTTGGTAAATTGCCCTTTGTTTAATGTTTGTATTGAAATTCATTAGTATGAGAACTTTACTAAGTTCGAAGAGATCTAATATTTGCTAAATTCATTTTGTTAGGGCTAAATGAATTCATAGATCTCCATAATAATATAATATTATCCATTTTAAACTTAGGTCTTCATAAATTTATTTTTAGGTTCTATCCAAAAACCTCATACCAATAGTTCTTTCATCTTTTGAAACCTATGAGAATTTTCAATATGGGACTTTGATTATATTCTCAACAATCCTCGCCTTAAACGAAGGCTCGCTATTACTCTCATGGTCCAGACCCCCCCCTTAAGCATTTGTCACTCTTGACCTGCTCTAAGCCTTCCCACAAACATCTGGTCATTCTTGGCCTATTTCAAGCTTTCCCTCAAGGATCCAGTTACTCTTAATCTACTTCGGAGTTACCCTTACGCATCCGGTCACTCTTCTTAACCTGCTCCGGGCCTCCTCTCAACTTCGTTCAATTTCACCCCATCTGACATTGGTATGGATCATGGCTCTGACTCGTACTTTTTTCGATGATTAGTCTGGTGAAGAGTAACCTCGCTCTGATACTCTTGTTAGAGTTTAAAAAATTCACATATCTCCATGATATAATATTATCTACTTTAAATTTAAGCACTCATAATTTTATTTTTGAACTCTATTTAAAGATTTCATATTAATAAAAATATCTTTCATCTTTTTCAAACTGATAAAAATTTTTAATATGAAACTTGATTATACTCCCAATATATTTATTACAGAAGGCATTGGGAAATATTCCAACTTATCCTTTTGCCTTTTCCATTACCTTACCTTACATGATTGCACGCCTGTTCTTTAACATAGTCCCATCACATGGAATTACTTAGTTGGGACATGTTCTCCGTAGTAATATGTATTGGCAAGATTTAGATATCACCTACCAAGTCGATAAAATGTTAAATTTAATTAAGTGATCACTTGTCCCCAAACATGAAGTCATAGGTAATCTTTAGCAACTTTCATGGCATTGATTCAACAAAAATATGATCAATTTAATATCCCAGAAGTGAAACCATTTGGCTGGATTTACAGTTAGCATTGATCCAATGCTATATGCTCTTTTCCCTTCTAGTTTTATATTTCAATTTTAAAACCTAGATCAACTTCTTTTTTTCTTCCCCAATTTCAATAACTAACTAATTCTTTATCCATGTATTGTTGCAGATTTCATCATCAACTTATCGGTACTATTACCTGCCTGTTGATTATGCTTCTGATGGATGCTCAGATCGTCATGTTTGATTTGATTATCTTAAACGATTTCTTTGATTGAAGCAAATACATCCTTTTTGTTCACTTGTTTGATAAAGCAAAATCTCAAGCTAAGTTATTAATATTGCACTTTTTTATTCAATTTACAATATCAATCAAGAATCGATATTACAATCAATCTCAATATATGAAGTAAGAAATGAATGGAGTGAATTTATCTACTCTTATGTGAGTACCTAAGGGTTATGTATGTTATGGTATAAATATTTAGGTTATATATTTCTGAATAAACTTTGGGCAATTTACCAAAAGGCGTACCTAAGAAAAGGTATTTACCAAAAAGCGTACCAAGGTTTCATTTTCACCAAAGGGCGCACTCATTATAGTGAACTTCCTCTTATACCCCTCCTGTTATCTATTGTCATTCTCTTTCTCTCTCAGTAATAAATTCTGAGACGTCAGCACATGCAACGTGACTTAATTACTGACTTTTATTTTAAAATAATATATTATGGAATCGGCGCTAAATCAAAAAACGTAAAGTAAAAATTGAAAAGATATTTCACTTAAAAAAAATTTTATCCAACGTGATTTAAAAATATAAATAAATGATTTTTATTTTTGATTAATAAAAATTAATATATTTAATAATATTTAATAAATATATTAATGTATAAAAAGTTTTTTGAAACAAACTGTTGGA
Organism: Boesenbergia rotunda; assembly: GCA_024364735.1. Classification (NCBI taxonomy): domain Eukaryota; kingdom Viridiplantae; phylum Streptophyta; class Magnoliopsida; order Zingiberales; family Zingiberaceae; genus Boesenbergia; species Boesenbergia rotunda. The sequence continues at coordinate 504,004 of JAGFNQ010003122.1, forward strand.
TTTAAAAATATAAATAAATGATTTTTATATTTAATTAATAGAAATTAATATATTAAATAATATTTAATATATATATTAATGTATAAAATTTTTTTTTGAAAAAAAATTGATCGTGGGCCTGAAATATTTTTATTTCAGGCCCACATTGGGCCTGAAATCTTTTGATTCAGGCCCGACGTGAACTCAAATTTTTTTTCTATTTTAAAAATATATTAATATATAAAAAAACATATCAAAACACTTAATTTCATATTTAAACGCTGGGCCTGAAGTCATCCCAGGAGAGTCTGAAGTCAAATAACTTCATAACCTATAAATAATTAATTTAATAAATAATAATTAAATATAAAAAATATTTTTAAAATTAAAAAATATTGAGTGCCCTTGGGCCTGAACTCATCCGAGGGGCTGAAGTCTGATGACTTCAGGCCCAAGGAGGGCCTGAAGTCTGATGACTTCAGATCCTCCATCATTAAATATATAAAAATATAAAAAACTTTTTTATAAAAAGGTATATCAGTAGACAGGGTTAGAGAAATTTGTTGAAGTGAGAGTGGTTGCCAAGATAATATTAATCATTTAGACCTACCATATTTGGAATTCTGAAAACTCTATATCAGTAGATAGGGTTGAGCTAGGAGATAAGATTTTGGTTGCCGAAACCTCTAATCTTGCTGTATCACCAATGCTATAGGAGTAGTTTAGGTATTTCAGTGAGTTTTGAGCAAAACTCATTATGGACCTACCATATTTGGAATTCCAAAAACTCTATATCAGTAGACAGGGTTGAGCTAGGAGATGAGATTTTGAGTGCCGAAACCTCTAATCTTGCTGAATCACCAATGCTATAGGAGTGGTTTAGGTATATCAGTGAGTTTTGAGCAAAATTCACTGATAGACCTACCATATTTGGAATTATGAAAACTCTATATCATTAGACAGGATTGAGCTAGGAGGTGAGATTTTGGGTGCCGAAACCTCTAATCTTGATGTATCACCAATGTCATAGGAGTGGTTTAGGTATATCAGTGAGTTTTGAGCAAAACTCACTGATGGACCTACCATATTTGGAATTCTGAAAACTCTATATCAGTAGACAGGGTTGAGCTAGGAGATGAGATTTTGGGTGCCGATGAGATTTTGGGTGCCGAAACCTCTAATCTTGTTGTATCACTAATGCTATAGGAGTGGTTTAGGTATATCAGTGAGTTTTGAGCAAAACTCACTGATGGACCTACCATATTTGGAATTCTGAAAACGTTATATCAGTAGACAGGGTTGAGCTAGGAGATGAGATTTTGGGTGCCGAAACCTCTAATCTTGCTGTATCACCAATGCTATAGGAGTGGTTTAGGTATATCAGTGAGTTTTGAGCAAAACTCACTGATGGACCTACCATATTTGGAATTCTGAAAACCCTATATCAGTAGACAGGGTTGAGCTAGAAGATGAGATTTTGGGTGCTGAAACCTCTAATCTTGCTGTATCACCAATGCTATAGGAGTGGTTTAGGTATATCAGCGAGTTTTGCAAAACTCGCTGATATACCTAAACCATCCTATAGCATTGGTTGTTGGTGCCCCGGTTAGTTTTGATGTGATCCACCAAGTTAGTTGGGTCATGTTGGTTTACTGATCCCTCTGCTAAGTGTGCAGGAGCTTAGGTACGGAGGAAGTCGAGCGTAAGACGTGGCGGACGAGAAGGATTACGCGGGAAAGCGAGCCGAAGGGCTCGGTGCAATCCGAGGGACGCGGAAGCTGCGGAAGAGTACGCCGGTGGAACGAGAAGGACGTGCGCGGTGTCCAAGGGACAAGAAGCCGGGAGGAAGGACGCTCGAGGGGCGAAAGGCTAGAGTCAGGTTCGGGTAAGCCTAATTCCAGTTGGTCAGAAATCACCTAGAAGATCTACTTACGAACGTCTTTTATAAAAGCTTTTAATCTTTTAATTAAAACTTTTAATTAAAAACCGATTATAGTTTTTATTAAAGCTTTTAATTAAAAGCTGATTATAACTTTTATTAAAACGTTTTAAAGCTTTTAATTAAAGCTAGTTAAAGCTTTTAATTAAATGTCGATTAGAGTTTTTTTTAAAAGCTGATTATAGCTTTTATTAAAATGTTTTAAAACTTTTAATTAAAGCTTGTTAAAGCTTTTAATTAAAAGTCGATTAGAGTTTTTTTTAAAAGCTTTTAATCAAAGCTTGTTAAAGCTTCACACGTGATCAAAAGTCAAAATTTATCTTCAGAATAATCGAAACGTTGAAGAGCCGATTAAAAGAGATAAATGTTTCTCTTTTAATTAGAGTTCAAAATTTGGTTGAGATAATCTTAGATCTACGATCAAGATCCAACTAAATCTTGTATCAACGATCAAGATCATATCACTCAACCTATAAATAGGCCTAGAGATTTAGATTCAAATTCATTCCTTCTGTAATTTCTTTAAGTCTAAGTGTGCTTCAGTTGTAAGGCTTCTCCGCCACAAGGAGATTTTCTGATTGAGCGTTAACCGTCTTGGAAGCAACGACCAAGTTGCAACCAAGTTTTTCTTAAAAGACGAGTGCCCTCTTGTTTTATTTCTTAACCGTCTATTCACCCCCTCTAGCCGGACCAACCCGATCCTACAAGTGGTATCAGAGTCAGGTTACCGCAGAAGGACTAACCGCCAACTGCAGCAAATCTCAAGAAGATGGTTGGACTAGTGATATACCCGCCTAAGTTTGAGGGGGAGTTCACGGCATGGAAACGGAAGATGCAGGTATTTTTTGTTACTGATTATGAGTTATTAATTATTATGAAAAATGGCTATGCAGCTCCAAAAGATAATGAAGGAAAGATCAAGGATCCTGACTCCTGGAATAAGAAGGAGCAAGTAGACGCAGTTGCTAACGGAAAGGCAGAATTCCATCTGCTGACCGTCCTCCCAGAGCAAGATGTCAACCGGATCGGTAAGTACGAATCGGCGAAGGAACTTTGGGAAAAATTTCTCGAACTGCACGAAGGCACCTCAAAGGCAAAGCTGGCGCGACGAGATGTTCTTCGAAACCGACTAACAAATCTCCGGATAGACAATGGAGAATCTGTTGCGAGATTGCATGCTAAGGTAAAAGAACTAATCACAAGCCTCGAAAATCTCGGAGAAACGGTGACCAACCGCGATGCACAAAGGTATGCGCTAAACGCATTTCCGAGAACCCCGGAATGGACCTCGATAATCGACGCATATTATATTTCAAAAGATTTAGAGATAAGTACGTTAGAACAGTTATTTTCTATTCTAGAACTTCATGAATCTCGTTTTGTAGAAAAGAACAGAAAAGCAGACAACGTCGCACTGAACACAAGGAAAATCCAACTCGACGAAGAATCTTCAGCAGACGATGAAGAAACAGCACTAACGGTAAGAAAGTTGTATAAATTCATTAATACTAATCGCTCTAAAAAGGTGCAGAGAAAGAAGAAATGCACGATCCGATGTTACAACTGCAACGAGGAGGGACACCTGAAAGATCAGTGCCCCAAACTCAAGAACCAGCCAAAGAAGAAAAAGGCACTAAAAGCTACCTGGGACGAGACTTCGTCAGATGAATCGGAAGTCGAAGAATTCGTTGGACTTGCACTAATGGCAAGTCACCAAGATGAAAATGAAGAAAGTACCTCGGAAGAAAGTAGCAACGAAGGGGAAATCCCTAACTTCGAAACTGACCCGGTAAGTGAGGTATGCCTACTTCCACCTGCTCGAATTTACTCTATACTAAAATCTATGTTAAAGTCGATGAATAAATTAGAAATAGCAAACTCTGAATTAAAAGAAAAATTAGTCACTCCATGCTCATCTGATCTATCTGACCAACTGAAAATAGAGAATGAAAATTTAAAAAATTTAGTAGAAAAATTAGAAAATGATATTGCATGTTTAAGAACTAAAAAGAATTTTTATCCTGAAAATCTGAATTGGTATGTTAAAAATCACAGGGGTCAACTTAGAAAAGTGACCAAGAACTATATTCCTCCTAGATTTTTAATTAACCCTGTAGATAGGAACTTATTTTGGGTTCCAAAGTCTATTTTAAGTTGATTATTTTTCTTTCTATTATATATGCGCTTAATTATCTGACATTTTTTTTATATTAGGAAATTTAGTTTGATTAATTGTTACTAAATAAAAATTGTATCTCTAACTTTTCCAAATGCATAATCTTGTTATCTATATACGAAGAATTTTTTTTCAGATTTTTTTTACACGTTTCGAATTTTCATGATTTTATGTTCAAAATTCGAATCTTAAATATTAAAAATAGAAAACAAAGTTATTTTCTTAGATCTGATTTTTCCATGATTTAGATATAATTAAAAGAATTTAATAAAATTTTTATTCGAATATTTGAAGCAATTTTGAATTTTTAAATATTTTTTCTTCAAAAATTCTATTCTGTTGGGTTTTAATTTATTTTTAGACTTGTTGATCGAATTTAAGATTAAAAATTTTTTTACAACCCCATATACCTATCACCGTTGTATACAAAATATTTCAGATTTTTTAATTGATATTTCAATTTTCTATAAATATTTTACTAAAATCAGATTTTTATTTAAAAAAAATCGATAGAAGGATATTTTGACCAGATCCAAATTTTTAGAATCTTTACATCAGATGTTGAGTCTGTCAAATGTTTTTTTTTAATTTTATAAGTCAATTTTAGAATTTTAAAAATTAAATTTCGAATTACTAAATCAAAAGGTGTTTGATATTAATACTTTTTCTTTCCCTAGTTTCTTTCCCTATTTTTGCTGTGATCAAAGGGGGAGAGTAGCCTGAAGTTCAGGGGGAGATGATAGTTTTGCATGTCAAAATTTTTTCCCATGCTTAACTGCTTAATTTAGTTTTACTAAATTCCTTATTTTTTGGTTTAACCCTAATTGAACTTGGATTGATACACATCAAAAAAGGGGAGATTGTTGGTGCCCCGGTTAGTTTTGATGTGATCCACCAAGTTAGTTGGGTCCTGTTGGTTTACTGATCCCTCTGCTAAGTGTGCAGGAGCTTAGGTACGAAGGAAGTCGAGCGTAAGACGTGGCGGACGAGAAGGATTGCGCGGGAAAGCGAGCCGACGGGCTCGGTGCAATCCGAGGGACGCGGAAGCTGCGGAAGAGTACGCCGGTGGAACGAGAAGGACGTGCGCAGTGTCCGAGGGACGAGAAGCCGGGAGGAAGGATGCTCGAGGGGCGAAAGGCTGTAGTCGGGTTCGGGTGAGCCTAATTCCAGTTGGTCAGAAATCACCTAGAAGATCTACTTACGAACGTCTTTTATAAAAGCTTTTAATCTTTTAATTAAAGCTTTTAATTAAAAGCCGATTATAGCTTTTATTAAAGCTTTTAATTAAAAGCTGATTATAGCTTTTATTAAAACGTTTTAAAGCTTTTAATTAAAGCTAGTTAAAGCTTTTAATTAAAAGCCGATTAGAATTTTTTTTAAAAGCTGATTATAGCTTTTATTAAAACGTTTTAAAGCTTTTAATTAAAGCTTGTTAAAGCTTTTAATTAAAAGCCGATTAGAGTTTTTTTTTAAAAGCTTTTAATCAAAGCTTGTTAAAGCTTCACACGTGATCAAAAGTCAAAACTTATCTTCAGAATAATCGAAACGTTGAAGAGCCGATTAAAAGAGATAAATGTTTCTCTTGTAATTAGAGTTCAAAATTTGGTTGAGATAATCTTAGATCTACGATCAAGATCTAACTCAATCTTGTATCAACGATCAAGATCATATCACTCAACCTATAAATAGGCTTAGAGATTTAGATTCAAATTCATTCCTTCTGTAATTTCTTTAAGTCTAAGTGTACTTCAGTTGTAAGGCTTCTCCGCCACAAGGAGATTTTCTGATTGAGCGTTAACCGTCTTGGAAGCAACGACCAAGTTGCAACCAAGTTTTTCTTAAAAGACAAGTGCCCTCTTGTTTTATTTCTTAACCGTCTATTCACCCCCCTCTAGCTGGACCAACCCGATCCTACATTGGTGATACAGCAAGATTAGAGGTTTCGGCACTCAAAATCTCATCTCCTAGCTCAACCCTGTCTACTGATATAGGGTTTTCAGAATTCCAAATATGGTAGGTCCATCAGTGAGTTTTGCTCAAAACTCACTAATATACCTAAACCACTCCTATAGCATTGGTGATACAGCAAGATTAGAGGTTTCAGCACCCTAAATCTCATCTCCTAGCTCAACCCTGTCTACTGATATAGCATTTTCAGAATTCCAAATATGGTAGGTTCATCAGTGAGTTTTGCTCAAAACTCACTGATATACCTAATCACTCCTATAGCATTGGTGATATAGCAAGATTAGAGGTTTCGGCACCCAAAATCTCATCTCCTAGCTCAACCCTGTCTACTGATATAGAGTTTTCAGAATTCCAAATATGGTAGGTCCATCAGTGAGTTTTGATCAAAACTCACTGATATACCTAAACCACTCCTATAGCATTGGTGATACAGCAAGATTAGAGGTTTCGGCAACCAAAATATCATCTCCTAGCTCAACCCTGTCTACTGATATAGGGTTTTTTAAATTCCAAATATGGTAGGTCCATCAGTGAGTTTTGCTCAAAACTCACTGATATACCTAAACTACTCCTATAGCATTGGTGATACAGCAAGATTAGAGGTTTCGGCACCCAAAATCTCATCTCCTAGCTCAACTCTGTCTACTGATATAGGGTTTTCAGAATTCCAAATATGGTAGGTCCATCAGTGAGTTTTGCTCAAGACTCACTGATATAGCTAAACCACTCCTATAGCATTGGTGATACAGTAAGATTAGAGGTTTCGGCACCCAAAATCTCATCTCCTAGCTCAACCCTGTCTACTGATATAGAGTTTTCAGAATTCTAAATATGGTAGGTCTATAAGTGAGTTTTGATCAAAACTCACTGATATACCTAAACCACTCCTATAGCATTGGTGATACAGCAAGATTAGAGGTTTCGGTACCCAAAATCTCATCTCCTAGCTCAACCCTGTCTACTGATATAGAGTTTTCAGAATTCCAAATATGGTAGGTCCATCAGTGAGTTTTGCTCAAAACTCACTGATATACCTAAACCACTCATATAGCATTTTATTATTATGTAATTATATATTATACCTTTTTTATAAAAATTATAAATAATATGTAATTATATATTATACTTTTTTTAATAATATTTTTATATATTTAATAATAGAGGGCCTGAAGTCATCAGAGTTCAGGCCCTCCTTGGGCCTGAAGTCATCAGACTTCAGGCCCTCCTTAGGCCTGAAGTCGGATGACTTCAGGCCCAAGGGCACTAAAATTTTTTAATTTTAAAAATATTTTTTATATTTAATTATTATTTATTAAATTAATTATTTATAGGATCTGATGTTATTTGACTTCAGACCCTCCTGGGATGACTTCAGGCTCTGCGTTTGAATCCGAAATTAAATGTTATGATAGGTTTTTTTATATATTACACTTTTTGACATGTCATTTGTTATTACACTTTTTGATTGTATTAAGTAGATATTTGTGATATATTTATTCAATTTTGATGTTAAAAATATTTTATTAAATTAAAATTGTGTTATAGTAAAATGTGATTAATTACTTTTACATTATAAATAAATAGTAGAATAATATAATAAAAAACTTTGAAAAATTTAAATAGTGACACACTTAAAAAAAAATTTACTTCATCGTAATACGGAATTATAAAATTATATAAATAATTTACTTCGTCAATTAATGTAATATGCGAAATATATGATTAGTTACTTTGATATTTTCACATAACTAAAACTACTGAATTAAAAGAGTTTTTTAATTTTGAAATCAATTCAATTTCGAATTGATTACGCAATTTTTAGATCGGTGAACAACTTTGAGATTTTTATGATTAAATAATAAATTGATTTTTTTATTTTATATCTTTATATTTCAATAATTACCTACATATTACTTAAATATCAAAAGTTTTTATTAATCAAATTCTACCAGATAAACTCAGCCTTCTCATTCTACTCATCCAATCTCGGTGACTCAATCGGCTTACTCGAAGCATTAACTTTTTAGGAAAAATGAGTTAAGAAAACAATTTCTATTATTTATGTAAGAAAGTCAGTTTTATTTTTAAAAAATATCTATATATTTTTATTAATTAATTTTCCAGTGATTATAAATTTTTATTATGATTTAAATTAAGGTTTTGCTTCATCCTTAGATCACACTATATTTAGATAAGATACCTTTCATCACATATATGTAGACATTAGTTAGCAAGTAGAATAATAAACGACAATTTATCAAAAGGTGTATGTAACAATACGAAATTACCAAAGGGCGTCCCATGGTTTCTATTTTACCAAAGGGCGCAGCCCTTTAAGTGAACTTCCTATTATACCCTTGCCGCCACAATAGACCTTTTCCATTCCCATTTTCGAGACATCCGAACCACTTTTGCAGTAAAATAAGAATATGTGGTTCGGATGGCAAGGTAGTGGAAATATTCTCAGCCTATATATATAATACTAACTTGCAAAAGTCGAATCATCACAAGGGTACGTATATATTTCGACTTTGCACAACTCAATTGATCAAGGCAGCTGAGGAAGATAGGTGTTGAAGGAGAAAAAGCAAGCAACAGATTGGTAACAAATACAAATAGTAATGTACGTATGATTGTCATCTTTGATATTGTATCAGACCTGGTTTTATACTTATCAACTCTTGCTACAATTTGTATGTTTGGAGGAGTCTAAGGGTGATATGATTACATAATAAGGCTCTGTGAAATTTGTTAAAATGAAGATAAAAAAATGCTTGAATTCGACCTAGGGATGATATATTACCATATCAGGCCCTAGAAGGGCCAGAAATTAAAGGAGTTAAATCCCTAGGAGTGCATGATATCATTAGATTTCAGACCCTAGGAGTGAATCAAATATGTTGTTTTCAGGCATTGGCAGGGGCTGAAAAAAATGAATTCAGGTCCACCTAGGGCCTGAAAAAAAAGGAATTCAGGTCCTCCCAGAGCCTGAAATGAAAAGATTTCAGGTCCTTACAGGTGCTGAAATCATTGGATTTGAGGGCCTGAGAGGGCATGAATCAATATAATTCAGGCCCTGTGATTTCAGGCCCTGGGAGGCACAAGGGGGTGGGCCTGAAATAAAATGATTTCAGGCCCACCGTGGGCCTGAAATAAATCATTTCAGGCCCAATGGAGGGCCTGAAATAAAAAATTGGCAGGGCCAGGGTGGGCCTGAAAGCACTTCAATTCAGGCCCAGTTTGGGCCTGAATACCTCCATTTCAGGCCGAGGGTGGGCCTCAAGTGGGAAAATTTCCGGGTTTTTCAGCAAGGTTAGAGGTTTGGGCCTTCCTAGGTCCTTGATTATGTTTTTCAAAGTTTGCTAAATGTAATTGTAATTTATTTTTCAGGAATGATAATGATGTTGACGAAATTATCTCCGAAATATGGAATACTCTTGATGATAATGCTGTCACGGGGAATGGATCAGAAATTACAAGAAATTTGACAATTGATCTAAATGAAGAAGCAACTAATATAGAAGGTGAGGGTTTGAATTCTTCTTCAAGAGTTGTTGAATTCTTTGAGGCAACTTAGAGTGGGGAGGAAGGAATTGAAATCCGGAATGCAAATGAATTAGAACCCATTACAAGTGTACTAGAATTCCAAGCCGATGATATGCAGATTGAGGAATATGATTTCCCCCCAGATGAGTACAGTGACTTAGAGGAGGAGTTTCCATTAGCTGAAGATCCTTATATTTTAAATTCTTGATTGCTTGCTGGGCCAATTGGAGAGTTACAGGTAAGAGATGGGCATGAATTTTTTGTGGGGCAGATATTCCCATCTAGAGAAGAATTCAAGAATGCACTTGTCAAATATGCCATGATTAAGCATATGAGATATAACCCAGTTGACACCCGAAAAAATAGAGTTAAAGCAGTGTGCTTCAACCAACCATGTACATGGAGAGTAGTAGCAAGGGGGGAAGTAGAGTTCACTGTTACAAAATATATAAAGGAACACCAATGCGGAACTGTTAGGGAAAGTGCTGATCATCATGCATACTCTTCATCATTTGTTGCTTCTTTTGTTGAAGAGCAATTTCTTCATAATGAACAATACAAACCAAGTATGATTATATCAGATATTAAAGCTAGATTTGGAGTGACCATATCATACAGAAAAGCAAACATAGCTAGGGAGAAAGCATTGAAAAAGGTTGTTGGAGATTATGATGAGGCTTACAGAGATCTTCCACAATATCTGCGTGAGTTAAGAGCTAGAGATCCTGAAACGTATGTGGCACTATACACGAATGGTGACAATCAGTTCCAGCGGTATTTTTGGGGTTTTGGTGCTTGCCGAAGGGTTTTCAGGTCTTATTTGCGTAGACTTATCGGAATTGATGCCACACACCTAAGAGGAAAGTTTCCGGGAGTAATGTTGATTGCAACGACGATTGATAGTAATGACAATGTTCTTCCAGTTGCCTTCGCAATAGCTGAAGTTGAATGTGGGTCTGCATGGGAGTGGTTTTTGGAGCATACAAAGAGGTTCTTTGGTGTCGATGATCACTCAATCACCATAGTATCAGATAGACATCGGGGCATTATATCAGCAGTTAGAAAAGTCTACTCAAACGCGCATCATGCCTTTTGTTGCCACCACATGTGTTGTAATATGGTAACTGATACTGGAAGTAGTGCTGCTGTAGGTTTGTTTTGGGCAGCAGCACGAGCCAACACAACACTCCAATATGATATGATAATGCAGACAATGCTTGAAAAACATCCAGTTGCCCATAAGTGGCTTCACAACATTGACCCTAAAAGGTGGGCAAATGCACACTTTACAGGGAGAAGGTACAGAATGCTTACCACGAATTGTGTGGAGAGCTTAAATGCTTTGTTCAAGTCTACACGTGAGCTTCCCATAAACAGGTTAATTGATAATACAAGAAGAAAAGTTGCTCAATGGTTCTATAACCGTAGAGAGCAAGTCTCTAAATGGCAGCTTGCTTTGACACCTTATGCTACAAAAGAAATGGATTCAAGGAGAGAGAAAGCAAGAGCTTATAAGGTTCACCCTTACTCTCAATCAGAAATGGAAGTAGAAACATGGGGCACTTCATACATTATTGATTTGGAAAAAAAAGTTTTGTCATTGTGGGGAGTTTCAAATTTCAGGACTTCCTTGCTCACATGTTATTGCCGTAATCATTCACAGGAACATGGATACACTTCCTTATTGTGAGCATTTTTTTTATTCTGAAACTTGGAAGTGGGTTTACATGGATCGTATTTTCCCTTGTAGAAGCAAGCAGTTTTGGCCTACTGGAGTAAACGACATTACAGTTCTATGTCCCCGTAGCCTTGTGCAGCCTGGTAGACGAAAGAAGGCACGGATAGAGTCCAGACACAATGGCAAGGTCAAACTAAAATGCAGCCGGTGCAAACAACTTGATCATAATAAAAGGACATGTAGAATGCCGCCAGCCCCAAGGTCTTGAGTTAATTGGTATATGTAGTGACCCAATATTCTGAGTGAAGTGTATATTTTGTATGGAGGATAACTGAATGTAAAGATTTCGTATATTTTACAGCTATAGTATTGTCAAAAAACTAGTTGTTGTTAATGTTGTGACTTGAAGAAGTATTTCAATATTATGATACATTTCTTCTTGTGTAAAGTGATGTAAGCAGAATTGAGCAGTTGTGAAGTTTTCGGATTTTGAAACCCACCAAAATGTAATTTCTGGTCTTGAAGTCCTGAAGTCCTATGGTTTGTGAATATATGTCATTTAAGACCCTTTGTTTGTTTGTTTGCTTTGTTGAATCATTGTTCTGTGCCAACTGATACTGTATTAACACGTAATTGATAATCATTAGGACTATGTTTGGAGACCAAAAATATCATCTCCTAGCTATCTAAACTTTAACTACTGGTAATGAGCTTTGAGAATTCAAAATATCATAGGTCCATAAAACAAACCTCCTGCTGTGCCAAATTCTGAAAAAATGAGGTAATGATGTGGATGGAATTAAATTGTGGTATGCAATGTCTATGTAGGTACTCTCTTTTTTGTTTAATATTAAAAATAATCTCACAACATGTATATTTATATAAAATATTTAATCATTCTAATATTGAATTATTTGAAATCTGAAATGAGATTATTTGAATTCTGAACATTATTGTGTCAGGCCCAACCTGGGCCTGAAATGGAATTATTCAGGCCCAGCGTGGGCCTGAATGAGATTATTTCAGGCCCAGCGTGGGCTGTGATTTAAAATTAGGGTAGAGGAAAAGTAAGGTTCAATATTGCTTATAGTATCGACAAGAGGACAGATTATAGATTACAGTTTTAGACAATAACAAGGATCGAAAGCAATGCTCCAGTGGAGTATCAAAATGGTTTACATACATTTTAACTACAAACATATATTGTTTGTCATTAAACTTACATTATACAACTGAATCATTTTGTTTCAGGCACTGACTGGGTTTCCTAAAATGCTTTTGTTTCAGGCCCAATGTGGTCCTCATTTCAAATGATTCTAGCAAAAACAAGGTTCAATATTACTGAAAAAATTCGACAACATTTACAGATTACAGATCATATATGAGACAAAAACAATGATCCGAAGCAAAGTTTCATTGATTTGAGAAGGAGTACATGGATTGTATAATTACAAATACAATGTTTGTGCTGACAATTACATATGCATAGTATGAACAAAAACTCTAGTTACAGATTTAGCTTCCAACACTTGTCTCTCATTATTTTATAGCCCACTTGAAATCGATAATTTTTCATATCCTTTTGGCTAAAATCTGTAGATCTTTGGAAAACTAGACTTTCTGCATACCGCATCATGAAAAAGGCACAATCCGACCTGAAAAACCAATATTGACATTGTTGTCATCTTATAAAATCAACTATGAAATGCATTGTTATTTTTAACAAAAATAAACATCCTCTTACGATCTGGATTGGGTGGGTCCTTGTACAACAATTTTAGTAAACTCTGTCCCAGATATGGCAGGCAATCCTTTATTCCATGTCTTGTAATAAGACCAGGTCATATTTTTGAAAAACGCCACCTACACAGATATGACATTAGTAACAATTATATTGGTATGAACCTTTTTGTTGAGGTATATCTATGAAGTAGAAAACTTACAGTTTTTTCAAATTTAGCAGTGTACCCTTCTGTGGCGCCGAGAGAATTATAATGATGGATACAACCTTCCACGAGGTCAATAACCATTAGATGCCAATGATCGTCTGCATTATTTAGAGGACATATGATATATCTAATCGGCTTATCCGTATCAGTAGCAATAGTTTGTTCAAAAGCCTGAGCGTGAATCGCCTCAAAAAGATCCTATGGTTATTAAAAAGTAAGTGTCAGTGGACTAAATATAGAAAAAAATAATAATGATTTAGTAGCTAATTAACTTACATCAAACCCCACCCCACAAATATGGAGGGCTGGTATGGTGAGTTACACGCTTTTGCTTCTTTTCCAAGAATAGTCCAGTATGCATTGATGCAATCCCCGGTGGTGTAGTCATTCCAATCAAATATTGTCAAAAAAGATAGCATATCTAATGTAAAGGTCCCATTGGACCATACTGGATTAACTGATACCTACATGCAAATAAGATAAGCAACTTAATGAAATTTTGAAGATTCAATTTTATTAATGAATGTCAATAATCATCATTGTTTTACAATATTTTTCCAAATGCAATAGCAACTAACTCACTTTAATTTACTAAGCTTTAATAATGTTTCAGCAATCTCTGCATCTTTAGGCTTCTTCTTAAAAATTGCCCTGGAATTCCTCAAGATTTTGCTTTTGACCTTTTGAAATTCTTTAGCTTTAGCTGCGTGATGTTCAGATATGTTTGTTTGGGGGAGGTCTCAGATTTATTTGTTTGCGTTGTAGTATCTGAGATTGATGGGGCAGGAGCCGCGTCATCTTCATCATCATCTTCATCTCATCCTCATCCTCATCCTCATCCTGAACAACTTGTTTGCCCTTGCCTTTGGGCTGGTAGTCTTGTGTGACCTGAGTTATTTTTAATTTTTTGGCAAGTGGCTCATCTTCATCTGACCCTTTGCTTTGCAATTGTTCATACAGCTTCTTGATTCTTTGGTTAGACTGAAGTATGATCTTCTCTCTTGCAGCTAGTCTTTTTTCATTACGCTCCTCTTGTACTTTAAGCTGCGAAACTTTGTCACCAATTATTATATCCTTTTCAACAATGATGTCATCCTTTTGTTTAAGTTGCGACTCCTTCTCTGCAATGATTGTTTCTTTCTGAGCAATAATTTGATCCTTGGCACTGATGGCTGTTGCTGTCTCACTTGTGGCTTCCTCCAAACTTTTAAGTGCTATATTTAAATCGTGCTGTAAGGTCTCAATTTGTTCTTGTTTTTGTATACATATATTGCAGGCTTCCGTTTGTAAGGCCTGTTGCCTTCCTTGTGGTGCCTGGCTTCCTTCTGGTGCCTGCTGTAATTCCTCAGAGTGTACCTCAAGTGGTTGAGTTGGAGGATAGTAGTCAGGTACCAAATCATGCTCTATATCAAACGGAATTAAATCAACAATAATTGAATCTGTGGCCACACGGTCTATCATCCTCTTGATACTCTCAACGTGGGCTTTAGGCCAAGTCCAGCGAAGTATTCTTGGCAATTTATGAGGATGTTGAGGAGCAGCAATACTAATATGTTCAGTAACCCATACCTGCAACATCATTATAATCAGTAAATTATATCCATCATCAAATTATATCAGCAGGTATAAGTAACTATAACTTACAGCCAAAATATTTGGAAATCCCTTGAGCAAGGGAGCCTTGGCCGGTTGGGTTGAATCACCTACATGTCTTCTATGCCTCAATGTCACCTCCTTTCCAATGGCTCCCAACTGAGGAGCCATGAAATTGTACACGGCATTGCACCAATTATAGTTTCGTAGATTGTCAAAATCATCTACACAATCAATAAGTGACACGGCAGGAATGACAAGTATGCTGCTAGTACCACAAAATAGCACTGTACTGAAAAAATAGAGTATATACAACTGACAGTACAGCTTGTCATTGGATGTAGACTTTATTAGCAGTTTCTCCAAATGTCGGGCAGAACAACTGGAATCTTCAAAATACTCCTTGTACAGTGGCGTGGAGGCCTCATTTAAATCAAGTTGGACTATCTCTCCATGGTCAGGTAGCCCTAGAATAAGTGATATATCAACCTTTGTGAAATTCAGATTTTTCCCATGGATTACAAAGCTCTGTTCTTCTTCATCCCAATTATCAAACATGTTCTGAACTTGGGGTCTTACACAAGAACTAGTAGGAAGGTCGAGGACCCAAGAAAAGGGTGTGTCTCGAAGCAACTGTTCTTGTGCTGGTGTGGGTGGAACAGAATCAATAAAATTTTTGAAATGGGATAGGCTACTTTTCCAGTTCATTCGTTTGCTTCGACCTCTGTTGGCAAAACTTGAATACTGGGTAGGCAATTTGATTTTTCGTTTTGGCAGCTGTTTTTTCTCATGACTTCCCCCAGAGACTTGCTGTTTCTTAGATTTGGTGGGAGCAGCTTTCTTTGAAGCTGATCTTTTTTGACCCATACCGAACTTTGCAACCATCAAACAAAAAATTATTTGACACAAACAAAAATGACACTTAGAATTCGTTCATAAAAGGGCCTCCTCAAATTCAGTCTTTTACTGAAAACTATCGCTAACCCTAGGTGAAAGCAAGAACTGAAATGACAAACTAAAAATTAGGGTACGTACAAGTCGACTAGTGCGATGACGATGATGTCGCCCACAACTTCTCCAATCAAGACAAGCCCGCAACCTTCAAATCGCAACAAATCTGGAGCTAAACAAATCAGTGACTGCTATACAAATGAGTGACTGCTGGGCCTGATATAAAGGTTTCAGGCCTAGGAGGCGCTTTTTATATGTATTATAAATATAATTTAGGTTATATCTATTTTTATTTATAAAAATAAAACTAAATTTGGAATATATCATATATATTTCAGATTTTGGATTTGCATTTTATTGATTATGTATTTATATTTACTTTTCAAGGCTCTAAAATTCAGATATATTTAATTTTATTGATTATGTTTTTAATTTTATTGAACGAAGCTGGGCCTGAAATAAGATATATTCAGGCCCAAGTTGGGCCTGAAATAAAATTATTTCAGGCCCACCGTGGGCCTGAAATAAAATTATTCAGGCCCAACGTGGGCCTGAAATAAAATTCTTTCAGGCCCACCGTGGGCCTGAAACAAAATTATTCAGGCCCACCTTGGGCCTGAAATACAATTATTTCAGGCCCACCGTGGGCCTGAAATAAAATTATTTCAGGCCCACCGTGGGCCTGAAATAAAATTATTCAGGACCACCTTGGGCCTGAAATAAAATTATTTCTGGCCCAACTTGGGCCTGAAAGAAAAATATTTGGAATTCTGAAAAACCTAGATCAGTGAGTTTTAGGTCTATCAGTGAGTTTTGAGCAAAACTCACTGATGGACCTCCCATATCTGGAATTCTGAAAAACCTAGATCAGTAGTTAGGGTTGAGATAGGAGATGAGGTTTTGGGTGCCCAACCCTCTAATCTTGCTGTATCACCAAGGCTAGATCAGTGATTTATCTATNTGGCATGTTGACATGGATACGGGTTCGTAATTTTAAAATATTACGTGCAGCGGAAGAATTAGCATAAATAATTTCTCAAATTATTTTAACCACGTATCTAGCATGCAACCTTATGATGTGTGGACATGATCATAAATTAAAATTTTGCAGAAAAGTAAACTAATTTACTTTGTACCTCGCGTAACTCGAAGTAAGGGACGAGATCCAACCGTAGCGTCCCTTGGAAGCTCCGCCTCTATTCGCGTCCACGCCGAGTTCTCTTCGGGATGACTTCGCAAAGCCACGAGTTTTGTGCCGACGAGAACTACTAGATTCTCCAAAGGCACAACTAGAATAACAAGAGAGAAGATGGAAACTAACCACCAAGTAACGGAATCAAAATTCCGGGAAAGGAAGGAAGGAGTCGCGATCCGCTTCTTCTTCTTCTTCGGCACCTTCTTGGTGGAGGAAGCCTCACGGCCACCTAGGTTTATGCGCCGGCCCTAGGGGAGGAGAGAGAGCCGGCTCTAGAGAGAGAAAGGGGCGCTGGCCCTAGAGAGAGAGAGAATTAGAGAGAGAGAGAGGGAGAGCTTAATCTCTTGATTACTCATTGAGGAATTCAAGCTTGCCTTGGTTCCTTTATATAGTAGCCTCTCCATTGCCAAGTCTCCCTTTTAACGGAATTTTTCATAAGAAATTTATCCTATAAATTTTCTTATGAATTATTCCATTTATGCCAAGTTTTATTATAACTAACTTTATAATAAAACAAATACATCTCTCCTTTTATTATGGAATAAAATTTACAAGAAATTTATAAAATTTTCTTATCATGGGAAAAATCAATTCATAATTGATTTTATAAAATTAAAATAAACCGATCCATGGTTCATTTTAATTTCCATAAAAAGGAATAAATTTCTATAAATTTCTTTATATAAATTTCTTTATATAAATTTCTTTATATAGATTTATTTATCCATAATTTTATAAAACAAATCGCGCTTGATTTATTTTATAAAATAAACCAAATAAATTGGTTTTCTCTCCTTGTAGTGGCCGGCCAAACCAAAGAGGGTGGGCACCCTCTTTGGCCGGCCACACCAAGCCAAACCCATTGCGAATTAAACTCATTTAATTCGTCCAATAAGCCTTCAAAAGACTTAGCCATTTTAAGCTTCCCGTGCGCCTCTGATAAATTCAGATTCGACTTATTTCTCTTGATCGGAAAATCCAATTTTCAACTCGTTTTAAATCCCTCAGATTACTCGTTGTGCGTGTGACTAAATAGGCTTTCGATTTATGTTGGCCGTCTATAATTAACCAATTATAGAACGATCATGAGTGACACCTAGTAGTACATCATGACCCCCAATTAATTGAAAGATCAATGGTTGACCTCAGAAAGAATTCTGAAACCCTTCAGCAGCTATAATGGGTCGTGCCTCATTCCCTTCACCATCCTATACCCACTTGGTTCAGGACACGGTCTATGTGTGTCAGTCCCCACTAGGCTGACTACGTCACACCTAGCCCAAGTAATGTCTTTCTCGTCCAACGGATTCTAATTACTCTCATGTTTCCTAGAGATTCATACTCGGAACATGTTATGCTCTGGCCAGAGGCTTAGAGTAACAATCCGACGATAGACCTTGGGTATACATCTCCTTGCAAGGAGTGGTGAATCCTTTGTAGGTTGTTCAAACATCTTCGGGCACTTCGGCTTATACCCAACCATCCTAGGTCCACACCTCCTCAGAGATGCTTGCTTAAGATGTCAAAGTATAAGTCTCCATGACCAAGATGACTTGAACACCGCAAGTCAAAGGAACATCGCACTTAAGCTGCAGTAAGAACTTTCATTGACATATCTATAAGTAGATTACCATATGAAGTTTTACAGCTAGTCACTCCAATGAACTAGTTCCCTTAACTAGCATCCATGTTTATCTCCGGACATCCCAATGTCACCAGCCAGTGAGAATCAGCTGATTAGAGAATAACCCATGCTAGTCTCAACAGAATTAATAGTGTCCGTGTTTATCAATTCATCGACTAGGGATAATTTCAATACTTCACAATTGCACATGTAGAGATAATCACTAGTTGTGAATTCATCACAAATTCTCTCATGCTGTGAATTGTATTGCGGACATTCAGTAAATAAGTTCAAGATCTCAATCAAATACATGAACATGTACACTCAAATAGTGAATATTCATTTATTAAAGTAAATGATTACAATCATAAGGCGATTGTCTTAGGACACCTCTCTCATATTACTAACAAACTCCCACTTGGCCTAATGTCAATCGCTACGGTATCCAATACCACAGGCTCTAACATGACCCTCAAACTTGCTTTGAGGCAAGGCCTTAGTTAAAGGATCCGCTAAATTCCTTTTAGTGGGAATTTTCTCAATTTGTATATCATTCCTACTTATAATCTCTCTGATCAGATGATAGCGGCGAAGCACATGTTTGGATCGCTGATGAGACCTTGGTTCCTTTTCTTATGCAATAGCTCCATTGTTGTCGCAATAAACCGGTATTGCTTCATCAATTGTTGGAACCTCACCAAGTTTCAAGACAAACTTCTTGATCCAGACTTCTTCCGTGGTAGAATCCGCTACGATGTCTTGTTTGGAACTCTTCCAACTTATTGCGCTTCCATTCAAAGTAAATACGAATCCAGACTGAGATTTGGAGTCATCCTTATCTGTCTGGAAACTGGCATCTGTATACCCACGTATTACCATATCTCCTTCTCCATATATTAGGAACACATCCTTAGTTCTTCTTAAGTACTTGAGGATTGTCTTAACAGCCGCCCAATGATCCATTCCTGGATTAGACTGGCATCTGCTCGTGACACTCAGAGCATACGATACATCGGGCCTAGTACATAACATAGCATACATGATAGATCCTATCGTGGATGCATAAGGAATCTTATTCATACAAATCCTCTCGTCTTCTGTGTGCTGACACATAGACTTTGAAAGGTTGATCCCATGCCTGATGGGAAGGGAACCTTTCTTGGATTCCGACATGCTAAACCCTTTTAGCATTCGGTCTATATATGTAGACTGCGAAAGACCAAGCAACCGTTTTGATCTATCTCTATAGATTCTAATCCCAAGGATATAGGTTGCTTCTCCCAGGTCTTTCATGGAGAAAGTTTTGGACAACCAAATTCTATTTAACCGACTGTAAGACTGATATATTGTTTCCTATAAGTAGTATGTCATCGACATATAATACTAGGAATACGACTGCACTCCCACTAACCTTCTTGTACACACAAGGTTCGTCAGGATTTTGTGAGAAATCAAACTCTTTGATTGTCTCATCAAAACGGATGTTTCAGCTCCTGGATGCTTGCTTCAGTCCATATATGGATCGCCGAAGCTTGCATATTTTGGTTTTGTCAACCGACGTGAAACCTTCAGGTTGTATTACGTATACATCCTCAAGCAGGTTTCCATTAAAGAAAGTTGTTTTCACATCTATTTGCCATATCTCATAATCATAATGAGCTGCTATGGCCAGGAGCATCCGAATGGACTTACCTTCCATGTCGGTTTTCTTCTTGAAAACCCACTTGCACCCTATGGGGTTAATCCCTTCAGGTGGGTTAACCAAGTCCCATACTTGATTTTCGTACATGGAATCCATTTCCGACTTCATGACTTCAAGCCATTTTTCCCTTTCTGAACTTTTCAAAACATCTTCATAACTGATAGGTTCATCATTGCTTATGAGTAACACGTCATTCGATTCACTTACGAGAAATCCGTATCTCTCTGGAATATTGCGTGTCCTATCAGACCTATGAAGAGGTGGTGTTGTTTTAGGTTCAACTGATAGCTCATCACTATGAGTTATCGGTTGTGGGTCTAGACTAGGTGTCTCTGTAATGTCTATTGGAGTTTCTTGAACTTCATCAAGTTCAATGCTACTCCCACTGTTTTCTTATAAAAGAAATTCTTTTTCCAGAAATACAGCATGCCTTGAAACAAACACCTTTTGCTCCAAGGGATGATAGAATTGGTAACCCTTCGTTTCCTTAGGGTATCCAATAAATAGACATTTATCAGACTTAGCATCCAATTTGTCTGATACAGTCCGCTTCACATAAGTAGGACAACCCCATATCTTAAGGTGAGTTAAGTGAGGTTTCTTACTATTCCATATCTCATATGGAGTAGTAGAGACTACCTTGTCGGGACTTTGTTTAGCAAGTAAACAGCTGTCTTAAGTGCATAGCCCCAAAAGGATTTTGGAAGAGTTGCATGGTTCATCATGGATCTAACCATGTCCATCAAGGTTCGGTTACGCCTCTCAGATACACCATTATGCTGTGGTGTATACGGCGGAGTCCATTGAGACAATATCCCATTGTCCCTAAGATAATCTTGAAACTCTTGACTCAAGTATTCACCACCCCGATGGGATCGAAGTATCTTAATACTTTTGTCAAGCTGTTTCTCTACTTCATTTCTGAACTCTTTGAATTTCTTAAAAGCTTCAGATTTGTGTTTCATCAAGAGCACATACCCGAATCATGAGTGATCATCGATAAAGGTGATGAAGTAGCTATAGCCTCCTTGTGCAAGAGTTGACATTGGTCCACATACATTAGTATGTATTAGACCAACCAATTCTCCCACTGGATTACCTTTTCCGGAAAAGGGTAATTTGGTCATCTTGCCTTTTAAGCATGATTCGCATGTATCAAATGAATCGGGTTCAAATGATTCCAGAATTCCACATCGGTGTAATTCGGTCATGCGTTTCTTACTTATATGGCCAAGACGACAATGCCATGTGTAGGAGTCTATTCGATTATCTATTCGTGCACACTTGATGCTTATTTCGATATTGAAAATGTCACCGGATAAATCTAACGTGTAGATACCATTGCATGAAGTTCCAGTCCCATAAAGAACACCATTTAAAGTTATGTAACAACAATTGTTACTAAAAGTTAAATGGTAACCCTTTTCATTCAAACATGAAATAGATACAATGTTCTTTATTAACGAAGGAACAAAATAACAAAATAGAGTGACATTCAATAACGAAGATACCTGAAGAGGATGGGGCATCGGATGCCTTCTTCTTCAAGGACTCAAGATAAACCTTGCAGTTTCTTCGCCAGTGACCCTCTTTGTCACAGTGATGGCAAGTGCCTTTTTGGGTCTTTTCAGTCTTTTTGGCCTTTTTCTTCCAACGCCAATACGCTCTTCTTCTCAAGCGCTCTACTCTGGAAACCTCCCGACTCAAGATACAAGCGCCGACGACGTCCCTCCGCTCCGAGATACATTCCACACCGGACGTCGGTAACGAAGACCTGTTCTTTTAAGTTTACTATAATACAATTGTTATACAATTCTTGTAAGCCTTTTGCGCTCATATAGAATTGCCCGCAGTAAACGGTCAACGACCGTGGGCCTTGGAGTAGGTGCCGACAGCGACTCCGAACCAAGTAAAATCTTGGTGTTTGCATATTGTTTAGTTTTAATTTCCGCTGTGTATTCTCTATCTTACAATCCGAAGCGTTTAACGATATTCACCCCCCTCTATCGTTTTCTCTCGATCCAACAAGTGGTATCAGAGCGGGGAAGCTCAAAATTGGTGCAACCACCAATTTGAGAATTTTTTAGATTTTTTTTAATCTTCTTAATTCTTTTTCCGTTCGAATTTTTTTTCGTTAATCGAGGTTGGTGCAACACCCCTCGATAAATATTTTTTTTCTTCCCCCACTACTAATCCAAGACCAAGTCTTGAGATATTTTTTTTCTTTTGTTTATTATTATTTCAGATAAATTCTTAAATGACCATGCAAGAAGGCTTCAGTACCGCAAGATCGCCGCTCTTCAGTGGGGAGGACTTCTCCTACTGGAAGAGCAGAATGGAGGTCCACCTGAAAACTCAGGTGGACATGTGGATAATCATCCAGTCCGGACAGGAAATACCAAGGAATGCTGACGGAATACAATAAACTTACACTGAATGGGACGCTGCACTCAAAAAGAAAATTGAAGCCGATGCCAAAGCGACCCAGACACTTCAGTGCGGCCTGACCAAGGAAGAGTTGAATCGGGTAGGACCATTCAACAGTGCCAAGGAGCTGTGGGGTAAGCTGATAGAGCTGCACGAAGGAACTTCAGATACTCGAATCAGCAAGAGAGATCTCCTCCTGAACAAACTGTACACGATCAAAATGACCGACAATGAAACAGCAGCTCAACTCCATGCCAGAATTCAGGAGTTAATGAACAGACTACACACCATCGATCACAAGGTAGAAAACTGTGACCTAATAAGGTACACTCTTAATGCTTTCTCGAGAAACACCTTGTGGGCATCTATGGTAGATGTATACAAGGTTTCAAGGGACCTTTCAAAAATTAAATTAGATGAACTATTTTCAGAACTTGAGTTACATAAGCAGACTAACTGCACCCTGGCCGAGAAAGGCATTGCCTTTATTGCAGGTAAAGCTGGAAAGATATCCAAGAAGAAACCTCAACCTGCACCTGAATCTGATTCATACCAAGACTCAGAAGACGATGAAGGAGATCGACCTAAGCTGGTCCGACTGACCCGAAACTACTACAAAGAGTTGAAGAATCAATCCAACAGAAGAAAGGCCAGCCGAAAGAAGGAAGATCAAGCTAAATCAACTAAGAACAAATCAAGTGTGACTTGCTTCGAGTGCAACAAAAAGGGACATTTCAAATCCGAATGCCCTAACCTAAAAGAAGCGAAGAAAGCTAGAAGAAAGAAAGCACTCCAGGCAACGTGGGACGAGTCCTCCTCCGAGGAAGAAGAAGAGGCCCCACAGTCTAGCCTGCTTGCACTAACCACCTCAGAAGAAATCAAGACTGAGTCAAAATCGGAGCCGGATGACGGCAAACTTACTTTTTCAGAAAATGGCGAAATAACTGTAAATGGTTTTTCTAGAGTTCAACTATGTAAATTAATTTCTTATCTTTCTCGAGATTTGACAAAAACCAAGATCCGAGTCGAGTCTCTCAGACAGGAAGTGAAACTCCTGAAAGAGAGAGCAGACTCTGAACCCTTAACTGAGAAGGTTCAAGAAGGAACCTCTGCTCAAGTTGAAAAACTTGAAACAGAGAACTCTTTCTTGAAAACTCAAGTTAAGGATCTTAGAGCTACGTTAGAACGATTCACTTCTGGTTCCAAGGGTCTTGGCATGATTCTTGGAAAACAGAAGTCGATTCTAAATCGATCCGGACTAGGCTATAGAACCAAATCTAGACAAAAATCCTACTATGTTGTACTGAACCAATCCAGACCTAAAGTTCAGGCATGGGTACCCAAACTGTGCTTGAACAAACCAACTGGATCAAATCAATATTGGATCCCCAAGGACAAGATTCACATCTTGCCGAACCATTACCGCGGCTTTAGTCCAGGGGGAGCCAAATTGAAAACAATATTCATAGTTAAAGAAATCTCTATTCTTGTTTTAAATTGCATATTTGCTTGTTTATTTAGTTTCTACAATTTATCATGCTTAGACTTAAGAATGATTAGTTTAAGGACTGAACCAACTTAGCTGAAATTTGAACAACATAGTATTGGGTGGAGGTGAGATGATAGTACGTTAGGGAAGCCAACTCTAATAAGGTCAAGTATACTCTACTTGGTCTCTTTAGACTGGTGAAAGTGAAACTAGCCGAAGCTACCGATCCAAGACTCAAACTAGTTAGACCAGAATTTTTCAAAAACTAGTTTTGAAAATGAAATTTCATTAAAAGGCTTTGTCAAGGAAAGAGTTGATCATCCAATAAGGCTATGGCCAAAGAAGGCCTAGTGCCTCGCCAAGACCTGGAAGCCAATTTTTGAAATTCAAATTCAAATTATTCTTTGTCAAATTCAAATCTTACACAAATTTTCAGTTAATTGTAGATTCAATTTTTTTAATAAACTCAAAATCAACTATTTTCAAAATTAATTCAATTCTTTTATATAATCTTTTCAAAATAATTCCTTCTAACAAAACCTGTCTCACAAAACCTATAAGGCTAACGTGATTGATAACCCTAGATTTGAGTGAGACGGTAAAATTTAACTTAATCGAAATTTATTTAATACCTGCATTGTTGTTTAAATACAAACACTTCGATCAGAACGACATTGAACTAATACCAGTCAAACCATGGTCAAAACAGTCAAACCATGGTCAAAACAGTCAAACTATAGTCAAAGCAGTCAAATCATGGTCAAACCATGGTCAAAACAGTCAAACCAGAGTCAAATCATGGTCAAATGGTTAACAAGACAACAAAGTTTTCAATTCAAACCTAACCCGGGCGCCCGTGACTCCTCGGGCGCCCCGAACAAAACTTTCACATATCTCAAGGCAAAAACCTGCCTTTAACACTTAACCGGGGCGCCCGGGTCCTCACGGGCGCCCCCATGTAACCTGTCAAAAGCTGAAAGCTGCCAAAAGGCAGCTGCAGCCCTGCGGGGGGTGCCCTCACACTCCCGGGCGCCCTCCTATACCAGGGCGCCCGCGAATACCCTATAAAAAGGGTTCATGCCCCCATTCTTCTCTCCACACACACAAACTTCTTCTTCTCTCCAACCCCTTTCCTTCCAAGTGACCTTGCAACCTTCTCAAGCTCTCATCCTCGACAATGCCTCCCCGAGCTGCAACTCGGTATAATCTTAGTTGCATTTAAATTAATCTTAATTCTTCCTTAATGCAATTCCTTCAGAATTAATTTTAATTTTTCCTTAATGCAATTCCTTCATAATGTTAGAAAACGCCGAGCAAACTAAGCAAACCCCGGTACCGAACCTAGTCCCGATCCTAGGTTCCCAACTTTAGAACTTTGTAATAAGTTTGCTCGAATGACATACAAGCCTATAAAAATGAGCTACTTAAATAGATAATTCTTTACCCAATCCTGTCCCTTGGCAATGAATGTTATAAACTTCTACCAACTCGACAATCTCGTATTCTGCACTCATCCAATTAACACATCCTTATGTGCAGAATTCTATAACAACATAATTAGACAGGATGGTCTTATGTTCGTCACCACCGTCCAAGGGATTCCCCTGACTATCACACCTACACTACTCAACCGATTTCTTGGACTACGACCCTCACAGTCCACCTTTTGTTGTTACCCGCCTAGGGAGCCTCCCTTTGATGCTCCTTACTCTCACATTACCCTAGATACTCTACACTCCTACTTCTATACGCATGTTAGAAATCCCCTGGCCAGACGATTTCAGTCTATTGACCTTCAAGTCCAGGACTACGCTCTATATAGAGTTATAGTTCGATGCATTCTGCCGTTATCCACTAGAGACGTCGCTACCATGCGACCATTTCACGCCTTCCTCCTATACGCACTGACTCATCAGCTTGATATCGACATTGGACTACACATGTTCCATGCGATCCTACATGCATCCAGTGTTACCACGCAGGGGCGGGTACGCACTCCCTATTGCCACATCATCACTTCCATTCTGTATAACCACGGTCGTAACATTACCGAGGGAGAGATGGCCGCATTAACCGACTTCGATGAGATAGACTATAGGAACTTATCCCTAGCTGGTATAGAGGTTTCGGGTACCGGGGTCTTGTCCTGGAGACGTCAGAGAGCCGAACCC
This sequence comes from Boesenbergia rotunda, assembly GCA_024364735.1. NCBI lineage: Eukaryota > Viridiplantae > Streptophyta > Magnoliopsida > Zingiberales > Zingiberaceae > Boesenbergia > Boesenbergia rotunda. The sequence continues at coordinate 530,391 of JAGFNQ010003122.1, forward strand.
CAGATCGACTCAGATGAGGAGGTTGACGTCGATGTGGCTGATCTGGCAGCCGAGGTTCGTGAGCACATAGACGAGCCACCACCGCTGACCATCGACCAACGCTTCACTCAGATGCAAACGGAGCTCCACAGCCTCCGAGAGGAGGTCGAGGCTTACCACTTCGAGCAGATGGACGCTCGAAGAGCCGATCGAGAAGTAGATGACGCTCGATACACTGAGATGATGTCACTACTCAGAGCATGGCAGCCCAGCTCTTCTGACCATCCTGGTCCCTCCTCCTAGATTTGATTAGCATTGTACTAGTGACTACTTGACTGCCCCTACTCAGCATGGTTGACTTATGCTTGACCTGTATGACTGTGCTAGTTCTCTCTTTTACCAGCTAACTTATTGAGTCAGATCATTTGCTCTTCTTAATTATCTGATCATTGTTAGGATTATGCCTGGTAGAATAGGTTTACACTACTTTTGGTTTTCTTTCTGCTTTATTTAATTTGAAAAATCAGTTTTTGATTAAAATCGCCTTACGTGATTTCAAAATCATCTTTTACTTAATTTAAAAAATTTTCTTCGTCTTAGTTTTTATGTTAAAACTATCCCCTTCAAAACTAGGGCTTTTTCGCAAATGGACTTAGCCTAGGCCCTAATCCTAGAACTGCATGCACCTATAGATCTAGAAGCCAGCATCTTACAAGCACCTTAGGGTACTGTTGATTGATAACCTAGAATGAGTTGAGATGCTTAGGTCTTTGCCTTAATTCAAGATGCTTTAAGTCAGTGCATCTGCAGTAATTGAGGCACTAAATACAACTTAAACAGTAATCAAGTTAAGTGTCATGTTTAGATAATCTAACTTGAATAGAACACTTAACTCGACTAACCCTTGCGAAAACTACTGTTTATAACAGTTAGTAAGTAACTAATTGGGTTAGACAGGACCCTACAAGGATAATTTAAATTGATTTGATTCAGTCTATCTTGCATTGGTTCAGTACAGCACATTATTTTGTTATATCCTTATGCAATTTATTTTCATTTGCTATATTGGTTTGTTTTTGATATATGGCAAAGGGGGAGAGATAGGAAAGGAGAGAAGCCTTAAATTTTTTTTCAAAATATTATCCTTTCTTCAAAAAGTACTTACTCTAAGCTGTTTCAAAAATGTTTAAAAGTACTTACTCTGAGATTTTTTTCAAAAATGTTTCAAAGTACTTTTCTTCAAAAGTGTTTCAAAAAGTACTTGATCTAAATTGCTTTCAAAATTTTACTAGACTTAAGCTGTAAACTTAAGCTGTTTTCAAAAGTCTTTCTAAACCAAGCTAATTTATTTTGGTACTTAAAACTCAAGCTATATTCAAAATTTATTTAAGTACTTATCTTAAATAAAAAGGGTTCAAAAGTGAATCAAAACCATCTTAACTTTAGAAAATTCTTCTACCAAGTTATTGACTTGGAAAATTTTCCAAATAACACCAAAACTTTTCTAAAAACCACCTTTGAAAAATATTCTAAGTTTTGAAAAATTAATTCCATTATTTTGACTTAGAAATTTTTCAAACCCCACGAACCTTTGAAAAATCTAGGGAGAGATTCCTTCCAGGGGGAGGAAACTGAAACTTTTACATCACCTGCTTTTGAGTAACTTAACTTTTTGAACCAGGTTGCCATAAATCAAAAAGGGGGAGATTGTTGGTGCAGACAGCACCCAAGTCGAACCTGTGTTTTGATCATGGCAAAAGGGTTCAAAAGTTAAGATATTATGTTGATCTAACATGTTCACTAAGTATACAGGAAAAGAAGTCGTAGGTACACTGGGCACGAAGTCCTGGTCAAGGACTGGGCACGAAGACCTGCTCGGAAGGTGGGCATGAAGTCCTGGTCGAGGACTGGGCACGAAGACCTGCTCGGAAGGTGGGCACGAAGACCTGCTAGGAAGGTGGGCACGAAGACCTGGTCAGGTGCATCGGGCAAAAGTCCAACCGGAGGAGCCGGTTGGCAAAAGGTAAATTCTCCTGAGAGGAGTAGGTGAGGACGTGTTCCCCGTTGAGGGAACAGTAGGCGTCGGTTCGACCTAGGGCTCCATTTTGGAGACCCAAAGTCAGAACCAAGACAGCTAAGGCTGTATAACCCTAATATATTATTGCTTTATGTTGTCTTGGACTAACCTTGGATGCAGGACCGAAGGAATGTGTGTCTGCAGCTCAGAATGCCCCAAAGGAGAGGGGCAAGAAGCTGGGCAGGGCGCCCTCAGTGTCCCGGGCGCCCCCAAGGTCAAGGCAAAACAAGTTAAGCAAGAAACCGCTTCGGAAGTTCACTGGGGGGGCGCCCCCTGGTCCCGGGCGCCCCCATGCTCCCGGGCGCCCCTGTGCTCCCGGGCGCCCCGCACTCAAGCCAACGAAGTGGATAACATTTATCCAGCCGAGAAGCTCGCTGAAAGGGTCAACCAGGGCGCCCCCACAGTCAACTCTCAGCCCTATTCGAGTGGGATAAGGGCTGACCGAGACTTGCTCGGATCGGGTGACACGTGGGGGGGGGGGGGGGGGCGCCCCGGGAGGCTATAAAAAGCCCCCTCGACCCCAAGGCTTGTACAATCACTTCTTCCAACGCCAATACGCTCTTCTACTCAAGCGCTCTGCTCCGTAAACCTCCCGACTCGAGATACAAGCACCGACGACGTCCCTCCACTCTGAGATACATTCCACACCGGACGTCGGTAACGAAGAGCTGTTCTTTTAAGTTTACTGTAATACAATTCTTGTAAACCTTTTGCGCTCATATAGAATTGCCCGCAGTAAACGGTCAACGACCGTGGGCCTTGGAGTAGGAGTCGACCGCGACTCCAAACCAAGTAAAATCTTGGTGTTTGCGTATTATTTAGTTTTAATTTCCGTTGTGCATTCTCTATCTTACAATCCGAAGCATTTAACGATATTCACCTCCCCCTCTATCGTTTTCTCTCGATCCAACACTACCTTATGGTGCTATGGATGCCCGAGGTGAGTAGGCCTAGTTGTGGTGATGAGGATGCTCAACCGGGAGCTGCCAAAACCCTACTACCTTGTGGTGCTACGGATACCCGAGGTGAGTAGGCCTGGTCGTAGTGCTACGGATGCCCGAGGTGAGTAGGCCTGGTCGAGGTGCTGCGGATGCCATACCAGGAGCTGCAAAAACCTACTACCTCATGGCGCTGCGGATGCCCGAGGTGAGTAGTGTTGGGGCAATCAACCCAAGTATGATCGGAAGGATCATGAGTTTTGATGTGTGTGTCAATATGATTAAGTTAGAGTTTCATGTTGATCTAATATGTGTATGTGAGTGTGCAGGTTTGCAGGATACACATAGACTTGGTTGGGTGTCTTCGGGTACGGTGAAGGGTGGTATAGAGGTAAGCCGTGGGCTTGTGTGCGTATCCGAGGGACCATGGACAAAGCAAGGACAATGAGCCGAGGGAAGCGGACTTCGAGGCGTATGTGAAGGATGACATGGAGGCAAGCGGAGGACTTGTGTGCGCATCTGAGGGACGAGGGCCAAAGTCGAAGAAGGCTTGAAGGCAACAGGTCGAGGCTGCTGGAGTAGGAACGATGAGCTGAGGGAAGCGGACTTCGAGACATGTGTGAAGGATGGCATGGAGATAAGCCGAGGGCTTATGTGCACATATGAGGGACGGGAGCCAAAGTCGAAGAGGGCTTGAAGGCAATAGATCGAGGCTACTGGATGAAGAGTCAACCAGGTCGTGAGGTTTCGAGTGCTAAGGGAACTGTACTTGGGGGCTAAGTTGTGAGGGTTCGAGTGCTGAGAGAAATGTACTCGGGAAGGTAACCCTAGACTTAGGAAGTGGACCAGTCGACTGGTGAGGGACCATTCGACTGATAGGGTCCATAAAAAGATTAGTCGACTGGTCAAGGACCAGTCAACTGATGGTGACCAGAATTCGAAACGATAGATGGTGAAATTCGAATTCAGAGTGGATCAGTCGATTGGTCTTAGACCAGTTGACTGGTAACGGTCATATCAGCCTTGAGCTCTATTTAAGGGAGCTTGTTTATGGCTGTTTCTTCTTGGTGAAACTAGCTTGGTTAGAGCTTGTTAGTAGCCTAGTAGTGCTCAAGGATTGTCCAAGGTTTGTGGCGAGGTTTCTCCACCCACAAGGAGAGACAAGAGCTTGCCGGAGGTGCTCCGGGGAATCATCCACCGAAGGATCAGGATCGTCCACCTTACGGACAGTCGTGGAGTAGGAGTTTCATCTCCGATCCACGTAAATCAGTGTGTCGTTCTTGTTTGTTAGTTTTAGTTTTTATTATTCCGCTTGCGAACTAACCTTTGTAGGAAGAACGATCGAAAAATTTCTATTCACCCCCTCTAGCAAACGGTAAAATCCTAACAAGTGGTATCAGAGTAAGGCTCGCTCATCTACGGACTAACCACTGAGAGAGCAAAATGCTAGAGGAGATGACGATTGAAGAAAAATTGGGTGATGACATCAACGTTCGACCTCCCTATGATCACGAGGATTTTGACTATTGGAGAATGCGGATGAAGACATGGTTTGGCATGTATTGGGATTGCGTGATGGTACTAGAACAACCATTCGAAACTCCAAGAGATAAACACTGAAAAAGACTCCGACCAAGATATTGGACCAAGGAGCAACAAACACAATCGAGGGCAAATGAGAAAGGTAATTGGAATATTACTTAATATTTTACCTAATGATGTATTAAGTGGTGTAGGTGAGTACAAAAATGCACATGAGTTATGGAACAAAATGGGAGTATTTCATGAAAACCCTACACAAGCTCAAATAATGGAAGAGCCAAAGGAAATAAGTTCAATGGCCTAAGAAGAGAAAGAAGAAAGTGAAAATTCATCCATATCATCAAGTGAAGTGACACAAGAAAGTGTGAGATCATCCACTTCATCAAGGGAAGAAGAGGAGATCTCCACTTCAAGAATTGAGGGGGAAGAGAGACCCTCTTCAATACCGGAGCAAGAAGAAGCTTCAACCTCCACCAAAGCAAGGACAAAAGACCACATCATTTGCTTTGAATGTAACAAGAGGGGACACTACAAGGATATGTGTCCATTAGATAAAAAGGAGGTAAACCCTAAACCCAAGTCAATTCCTTTGAAATCTAATATGGGTTGTAGGGAAAAGGAAGGGAAAAAGTGCATTAGATGCTTCACATGTGGATAGCTAGGGCATTATCACACCAAATGTCCAAGAAAAGGAGAGCTCAAGAAATTGGAGCATTTCAGAAAGTAAGAAAAAGAAGAAAAAAAAGAAAAGCTCACATCAAGGGGGAGCTACAAGGGTAAGGGAGATAATCCCTAACTTTAAGAATGTTTCAAATTTCTCTATGTGTGCTAGAAATAATGAAAATTGCCTGCCTATGCATAATTTTGGTTTCAAGCATCATGATAAAAATAAAGTTAATATTACGTGCCAAAATTCTAAGAAATCCATGTATCATGATCAATCTAGAACTTTTAGACTTAAGGACCAAGGCATTAACCTTAAGAAAGGGAGACACATGCTTAAACAAATGGGTAGATTTAGGAATGCCCAAAATGGACATGATGATGCTAAGGTTAGGAGCCTAAAAAGAGAAATCAAGTTTTGAGGGCAAAGCTTGATAAATTAGAGAAAAACCTAAATAGACTCATTATGAGATCCAAGGGGTTAGGCATTGTGCCGGATGGTCAAAGCATTAACAATGATATATTGGGTTTAGGATATCAATCTAGGAGATCAAATGATAGTGAAAAATCATATGCAACGATGTCATATGATTATAGCAAAGGAAAGACCAAAAATGGCAAGGAAAAGTGAATTAAAGGAAAGAAGAAGGATTTAGTCAAGGAAAATGTATATAAAGTCAAGAAGGTTAGAGTTGTAGGTCAAGAAACACCGGAGGTACACCGGTGTGATCTTGCCATTGTGGATGAGTCACCTAGGGAGATGACTAAGGCTAAATGATCAAGGGAGAGCTCTAGAGGTCAAGATGGGATCCATGGTCAATGGATCTCAGTAGGATTTCTCCAAGAGGACTAGATGTACTATGAAATGTTTCAAAGGATTTAGAGGACTAGTGTGAGTTTTAATCCTAGGGGTTTGGCACATAAAAAGGGAGTTTTATGAATGAAAAGATGAAAATGAGACTATTTTGCTTGGAAATTAATTTTTAATGTCTAGATGTCATATAAATAAATGCTAGGGGTGCATTGGGGTTGAGGATGAGAAGATACATCAAGAAGAGATTAAAACTAAGACTTTAAGCCAATGATGAATTGAACAAATTAGATAGTGTTGGATTTCGTGTCAAACTTAGGATTGGGAATAGATTTACTTGTAAACATATTTTTCCCAAGTAGACATAGATGCCACAAATCTCTCCACGAAATTTTAGATTTTTTGGAGATTTATGGAATTAGTTATACGTTTCTGAAATTAGGACAGAAAGGCTGAAATTAGAATACCAGTCGACTGATTCTGTCCAGTTCAATTCAAAAACTAGGCTTTCTAAGGCATCAATCGACTGATCTTTCTGTATGGTTTATCAGTCGACTGATCAAGGGGCAATCGACTGATCTGCGATTTATTTAAAAGAAATAGCCGCGCCGGGGTGGCCAACCTAGGGTTTCAGCGCCACCCCTTGCGAGGTTTCCTCTCCCTCAATCTCCCCTTCTGCTCCAAAGCTTTCCCAAGCCCCTAAAATCACATTCCTAGTCTTCCTCCAACTCAGATCTAAGTCTAGGGCAAGAAGGGCATCTTTCTTGAGTCAATCACGATCATTTTTCACCATGCAACGAGCAGGGAAAAGGTAACGAGTTGTTTGCCTCACTTCTCGCAATTAATTCATGATTCATGGCTAACTCTCTCCTTTTTGCATGTTTTCCTTGTTTTTACTCTCCATTTGGGTCATTTTTTATGCATGCATGAGTAAATTGCATTTTAAGTTGTCCAAAAGAGAAGAATGGGTGAGGGACCATCTGAGGCACCTCGATTCCGTTCTGAGGAATACCGACAGAGATTTGCAAGTACTAAATTTGTATTAATGAACTATAGGTATCTTAACCGGTCATATTTCCAAGAGAAACCCTCCCACATTGCTGAAATGATCACCTATTTTGCTTTAGAGCAGCTAGTCTATTGTCAGCACTTTGTCAACATTGACCTGTGCAAGGAATTCTATGCAAACCTTACATGCATTAGTCCTGATAATGAGACTTATGAGTCCATGGTAGCGGGAGTTACCATTCTCTTTACACATGCAGTATTAGGATCAATTTTAGAGAGTAGGGCTTCCAATTATGCCTTTAAATGTTTTCCTAAAGTCATTGAGCCTTTGACCTTGCCAAATGTTACTGTTGATCAAGTTCATCATTATTATTTCAATAATCCTCGCCCTCTTCTAGATCGTATCTTTGAAGCCAAGCGCATGAGTCCAGTCAGTAACGTACTGTATAAAGTTGTTCGAGATTGTATTTTACCTATTATCACCAAGGGAAAGGTGAAGATTCAACTGTCTCACTTGGTAATGATTTATGCATTAGAAAGGAGGTTATATATTGATATCAGCTTGCATGTATTTGCATCCATTGTCCATTTTTCGTATAGTGTCAATTCGAAGATCTACATGCTTTTTGGTCATGTTTTGATCGAATTCTTTGAGTCTAAAGGTATTTGCACTACTATAGGTCAGGTGCATCATCTGTCCAAGGACTACGATCAGATCGATTCACGACAGCTATCCTTGGCGGGGATTGAGTGCTAGCAGAGGGTGATGGTCTGGAGACGTCGTTCTGGTTCTTCCAGTTCAGGTGATAATGATAAGGCTACGCCTGGTGCTGCTGCTACTGGGGTTACACAAGAGCAGTTCTCCCTCCTACAGTCAGAGGTGCATGGTCTTAGGGAGGACTTTCAGACATTTCAGCAGTGGTTGGTTGACATTTAGCTGGCGCAGGTTGATATTCAGGGGGCAGTTCATGGCCTCAAGGGGCAGTTTCAGGGGTTCCAGCAGCTGCTAGGGGTTTGGCACATAAAAAGGGAGTTTTATGAATGAAAAGATGAAAATGAGACTATATTACTTGGAATTTGATTTTCAATGTCTAGATGCCATATAAATAAATGTTAGGGCTGCATTGGGGTTGAGGATGAGAAGATACATCAAGAAGAGATTAAAACTAAGACTTTAAGCCAAGGATGAATTGAACAAATTAGATAGTGTTGGATTTCGTGTCAAACTTGGGATTGGGAATAGATTTACTTGTAAACGTATTTTTCTCAAGTAGACATAGATGCCACAAATCTCTCCACGAAATTTTAGATTTTTTAGAGATTTGTGAAATTAGTTACACGTTTCTGAAATTAGGACAAAAAGGCTGAAATTAGAATACCAGTCGACTGATTCAGAATCAGTCGACTGGTCCAGTTCAATTCAAAAACTAGGCTTTCTAAGGCATTAGTCGACTGACCCCAGATCAGTCGACTGATCTTTCTGTATGGTTTATCAGTCGACTGATCCAGGGGCAGTTGACTGATCTGCGATTTATTTAAAAGAAATAGCCGCGCGGGGGTGACCAACCTAAGGTTTCAGCGCCACCCCTTGCGAGGTTTCCTCTCCCTCAATCTCCCTTTCTGCTCTAAAGCTTTCCCAAGCCCCTAAAATCACATTCCTAGTCTTCCTCCAACTAAGATCTAAGTCTAGGGCAAGAAGGGCATCTTCCTTGAGTTAATCACGATCATTTTCACCATGCAACAAGCAAGGAAAAGGTCGAGTTGTTTGCCTCACTTCTCGCAATTAATTCATGATTCATGGCTAACTCTCTCCTTTTTGCATGTTTTCCTTATTTTTACTCTCCATTTGGGTCATTTTTGATGCATGCTTGAGTAAATTGCATTTTAAGTTGTCCAAAAGAGAAGAATAGATGAGGGACCATCTGAGGCACCTCGGTTCCGTTCCGAGGAATGCCGACAGAGATTTGCAAGTACTGAATTTGTATTAATGAACTGTAGGTATCTTAATACCTTACATGCATTAGTCCTGATGATGGGACTTATGAGTCCATGGTAGCGGGAGTTACTATTCCCTTTACACCTGCAGTATTAGGATTATTTTTAGAGTGTAGGGCTTCTAATTATGCCTTTACATGTTTTCCTAAAGTCATTGAGCCTTTGACCTTGCCAAATGTTACTGTTGATCAAGTTCATCATTATTATTTCAATAATCCTCGCCCTCTTCTAGATCGTATCTTCGAAGCCAAGCGCATGAGTCCAGTCAGTAACGTACTGTATAAAGTTGTTCGAGATTGTATTTTACCTATTGTCACCAAGGGAAGGGCGAAGATTTGACTGCCTCACTTGGTAATGATGTATGCATTAGAGAGGAGGTTAGATATTGATATCACCTTGCATGTATTTGTATCCATTGTCCAGTTCTCACATAGTGTCAATTCGAAGATCTACATGCCTTTCGGTCATGTTTTGATCAAATTCTTTGTGTCTAGAGGTATTTGCACTACTAGAGGTCAGGTGCATCGTCTGTCCAAGGACTACGATCAGATCGGTTCACGACAGCTATCCTTGGCGGGGATTGAGTGCCAACAGGGGGTGATGGTCTGGAGACATCGTTCTGGTTCCTCTAGTTCATATGATGATGAGGAGGTTGCGCCTGGTGCTACTGGGGTTACACAGGAGCAGTTCTCCCTCCTACAGTCAGAGGTGCATGGTCTTAGGGAGGACTTTCAGACGTTTTACCAGTGGCAGGTTGTCATTCAGCAAGCGCAGGTTGATATTCAGGGGCAGTTCATGGTCTCACGGGGCAGTTTCAGGGGTTCCAGCAGCGCCAGGATGAGATGTACGAGATGTTGCTGCACTGAAACCTTATGTGTCAGGCCCCTCCTCCTCCTCCTCTAGGCGATGACATGTAGTGCAGATTGATTTGGTGGTGTTAGTGTTGAGAGTGTGTAGCTTGAGTTTTTATATTTTATCTCTCAAACACTTAATTTGGTATTGTAATATTTGAAAACTTCGGGTCTATGACCCTTGTGACATTGTTTATCCTTTAGTATGGCTTTATATGACACTTCTATTTATGCTTTCTTATTATTTATATGAGTTTTCAATTCATATGGAATGTTTTTATCTTGCTATTATGGGCATAAGGAAATTTTCATATACATGTATATGTCTAGAGTTAAGGGATGAAAAGGGGGAGGTTTCATCATGCGTTTTATCTTGGAAAATTATATGAAAAGAATGGGGAGATTTGAAAATAATTCTATGTTTTAAATAGTATAGGATAGGCTTGGCAAACACATAGATTCAAAGTTAGGATAGAAGGTTGATACAAAATGTTATATTTTCAAAGAATTGGAGTTTTTATCAAAAGTCTAGCATATTTGATATTTTTCACGAAACTATATTTTTCTAGGGTAGAATATATCTTAAAAAATATGCTTGCAAAATTTCAAAATTTTTTGAATTTTGTGAAATTTTCTAGGGTTTCTGAAATTCACCTGAAAAATTCAGTTTACACTGTATCAGTCGACTGCCCTTGGGGCAATCGACTGATCTTTCTGTGGGTTTGCGAATTGCAGGGACCAGTCGACTGATGCAGAGGCAGTCGACTGATCTTGCTGTTTTCTGATTTCTGAGGGTTTTTCAGAAATAGAAAGGTGTTCTCATTGACACTAGGATTAGAATTGCTTGGGGCAATCTTTTTGATAGTGTCAAAGGGGGAGAACTTGTGGTTTTAAGTTAGGTTTAACTTAATTTGGTGTTGTGAAAAATTAAAAATTATGTGAAGGACATAGGTTAAGGGGAAGGGCATGTTTATGTCTCTTAATGTGCTATGTTTTTAATTTTCAATTATTATTGTTATTTTTGCACCTAACTTAAACATATTTTCACACATCAAAAAGGGGGAGATTGTTGGGGTAATCGGCCCAAGTATGATCGGGACGATCATAGGTTTTGATGTGTGTGTCAATATGATTAAGTTAGAGTTTCATGTTGATCTAATATGTGTATGTGAGTGTGCAGGTTTGCAGAATACACATAGACTTGGTTGGATGTCTTCGGGTACGGTGAAGGGTGGCATGGAGGCAAGCCATGGGCTTGTGTGCGCATCCGAGGGATCATGGACAAAGCAGGGACGATGAGCCGATGGAAGCGGACTTCGAGGCGTACGTGAAGGATGACATGGAGGCAAGCGGAGGGCTTGTGTGCGCATCTGAGGGACGAGGACCAAAGTCAAAGAAGGCTTGAAGGCAACAGATGAGGCTGCTAGAGCAGGAACGATGAGCTGAGGGAAGCGGACTTCGAGGCATGCGTGAAGGATGGCATGGAGGCAAGCCGAGGGCTTGTGTGCGCATCTGAGGGACGGGAGCCAAAGTCGAAGAGAGCTTGAAGGCAATAGATCGAGGCTGCTGGATGAAGAGTCAACCAGGTCGTGAGGTTTCGAGAGCTAAGGGAACTGTATTCGGGGGCTAAGTCATGAGGTTCGAGTGCTGAGAGAAATGTACTCGGGAAGGGTAACCCTAGACTTAGGGAGTGGACCAGCCGATTGGTGAGGGACCAATCAACTGATAGGGCTGATGGTGATCAGAATTCGAAATGATAGACGGTGAAATTCGAATTCAGAGTGGATCAGCCAGTAGGCTGGTAACGACTATATCAGTCTCGAGCTCTATTTAAGGGAGCTCGTTTATGGTTGTTTGTTCTTGGCGAAACTAGCTTGGTTAGAGCTTGTTAGTAGCCTAGTAGTGCTCTGGGATTATCCAAGGTTTGTGGTGAGGTTTCTCCACCCACAAGGAGCGACAAGAGCTAGCCGGAGGTGCTCCGGGGAATCATCCACCGAAGGATCGGGATCGTCCACCTTACGGACAGCCGTGGAGTAGGAGTTTTATCTCCGAACCACATAAATCGGTATCCCGTTCTTGTTTGTTAGTTTTAATTTTTGTTATTCTACTTGCGCACTAACCTTTGTAGGAAGAACGATCGAAAAATTATTATTCACCCCCTCTAGCAAATGGTAAGATCCTAACAAGTAGGCCTGGTCGTGGTGCTGCGGATGCCCGAGGTGAGTAAGCCTGGTCGTGGTGTTACGGATGCCCGACCGGGAGCTGCTAAAACCCTACTACCTTGTGGTGCTATGGATACCCGACTAGTAGCTGGCAAAACCCTACTACCTCGTGGTACTGTGGATGCCCGAGGTGAGTAGGCCTGGTGGTGGTGTCGCAGATGCCCGACCAGGAGAAGCATGAAACTCGTATCATCTCGAGGAGCTGGGGATGCCCTGGTGATTAGCCATGGTCGTTGGGCCGAGAATACCCGATCAGAGGTTACTTAGCTTAAGCCAGGCATTGAGGAAGGGCTGCCGATGTCAGAGACAGATTGGCCTCGGCGATCTATTGAACAAATAATGCTTGACCCTTTCCCACACAGATGATTAGTCATATGCTAAATTCATAGAAGGGAAGGGCATCTTATTTATTCCTCAGGGTTATATTCGACATCCCTCCCATCAAACAGATAAGAAAAATATAAGATGGAAGTATTGAGAAAGAAGAACCAGAATACACGGGCAATAAGGTATATTTCATTTATGAATAAAGATTACACCGAAAATTACCTTCATAGAAAATACAATAAACAATAAGAAGTACAGTCTTTCAAGAAAAGGTATAGAGGAGAAATGCATATTCATATATCGGGACACTAACTAAAGAAAGCTCAACATTGCCAGGGATATGGAACTCAATCCTTTCCTCCGCCTGAGCTCTCTTACATTGTTGGCACTCTCCCTAGCCCCATCTCCTTCTGGTAGTCGTCGAGTTAGCATCACCTCCTAATAGTTGCGGTCGCTCGTCCCTTCACTGATAAGGACTATTTGACAAAGGCTACAGGAGACTGGTCAGAGACCACCAGAGATAACACAACGCGAGCTTGAAATACAGAAAAGACAAAATACTTCATTCAAGATTGGGGAATACATCCGAGATACAGTTGAAAGCAAAAAAGAAAGGCAAGGAAAGTATATATATACATCCAAAAAGTTAGCGCAGGTTTGGGAAGAACTCCTATAATTCTTTGTCCTTAGCGGGGAGCTCATCCCAAAGCTGGCCAACACTCATAAAACTCAGGTATACGTCCAGCTTTAGCACCTTGGTCTTTTGGAGCTTCTGGATGACACCATTAAAGCCCTATTTTAGGCGCTTCAGGACCTATCCAGCTAAAATGTAGCCAAATTTGTCAGACTGTAAAAACCTGGCCTTGATCTCTGCTTCGACCCTCGCCTATTTGGATGCTTCGTCCACCTTGTGTTGTTGCAGTTCAGCCACAGCTTCATCCTTAGCAACCTTTAGTTTGGCCACCTCAGAGGACATCTGGTCTTGATCTTCCAGTGCTTCCTTGAGTCGCTCTAAGGTGGCCAAAAGCTCTGAGTTAGCCCGGGTGACGTCGTCCTGTAGGTCGGACATATGGGCGGCAGCCGCCACTATCACTGCCTCTTTCTTGGACAGCTGATGTGCCTGCTCCCGTATCCGACTGTTGAGAACCTCCGCAAAGGACTCTAGGAGTTGAACATCCTAGGATAACTTCTTCTCCTTGGCCTGGAGTTGCTCCTGCTCCTGCTCCTGGGCCAAGAGGCGCACGTCATCCGAGAGGGCAGTGGCCCTCTCTGACAATAAGCACTCCCAGCGGTGAGTGCTCAGGAGGGACGCTTCTGAGGTCTGCAAGGCGCCCAGGTAGTGGTCTACCTTAGCACGAGATCCCTGTTGACCTCGAGTTGCATCCGCCCCCCCCCCCCCCCCCCCTCTTGAGCTTGGAAGACCTCGGCTTCCAGCTGAGCCACCCGCTGGCACAAGGGCTTGGCTTCTGGCTCAGAGGACACTAGCCGGCCTAGGACGAGACACTCGGACGTAGCCTGACGTAAGAAAAATAAGTGTTAGAAAGCAAGGCGATAAACTAAAGCGAGGATACTAAGGGATTTACTTGAAGGAGAGTCTTGTATAAGTTGCCGAGGACCCCAACTGAGGGTGCCCCTCCAAAAGATGTAGCTTGCTCCTCTGGACTCCTCAACACAAGGTCCCTGCTTTGAGGACATGACATGCCCAGAGTGGACCCGGAGTTGTGAGGAAGCTGGGGCAGGACACGCGGTGGAGAAGTTGGTACACTGGAGGGGTCAGGCGCTTCATCATCAGTGCTGGAAGACACATCTTCGGTCGAGCCTTTTCCCTTTGGCTGTTCCTTGAATTGAATGGCTGGCGGCCTACGGTCGCCGCCTTCTCAGCCGCCGCCACCTTGCGGCGTAGACGGGCGCTGGTGAGCAGGGGCTCGCTCGGTTTCACTCCCTTGCCTTTGAGGCTTCTAGAGGCCTCGGAGATGCTGAGGCAGACCTTTGCCTCACCAGCTAGCGCCATAGTAGCAGGTGACACTCCCGGGTAGTGCGTGGAGAGAGGAACAGAGTCCTCATCATCCGTCGCCACCCTAGCCGGGCAGGTTCTTTTTCATGGATGCACTGGGGAGGACGGAGGCTTCCGTCGTCGGTCTTCGGGCGTGTTCTCCTCCTCCACCCCCTCCTCAGCTGGCAAGATGAGGCACGACCGCTTGAAAGGCGGTCGGCTGGCTTTCCCTGTGGGTTGTCGGCTTGCCTTCTCCGTAGGCTGGGGCACCACAACCGGAGCAGAGGTTGGTAGGGCCTTGTCACCTCCTTCCTCCGCAGTAGGAATGGGAGATGACACCACCTCCTTAATGCTGAAAGGCTTGGCGGTAGTTTGCTCCTCGGGGGCAACTTTCTCAAAGCCTTTAGAGGACTCTGCTACGGAGGAAGGAGTAGAGGGGGGAGGCGCCAGGGCCTGATCGTTGGCCAACTCCCACTTGAGGAGCTTGTTCATAGCTCGAGACAATATGATGTCCTTTGCAACATAAAAACAACAAGATATCAGTTAGAATCGACAAGCATGTAAAGAAAAAAAATGGACTTACCGAGGCTACGGCCAATGCTGGTGATTTTGGGATTGATCCCAGCCCAGTATAGGAAACCAGGTTGGGTTCATGGAACTCCATCCCAGCCAAAATACTTCTGGCTCGCTGGTATCCGGAATCTTGTTGGAAATCGCCTAGGTCAGGCGGCGAAGGTAGATGCTTGCGCCAGCAGATTGGGCAATATGGGCGCTCAGTGAGTTGAATGAAGAAGAAACACTCTTTCCATCCCTTGTGGGAGGAAGGGAGGCTGACAATGAATTTATGGCTCGAACGGGCGGTGAAGCTAAAAGCCCCCTTAGAGGCTAAGCTTGGGAGAAAGAAATAATGGAAATAATGGGGGGTCAAGGGGATGCCAAACAATGTGAAGATGACGAATGCCCCGCTCATCTGAGTGAAGACATTCGGGGCTATCTAATGCAAAGACACATCAAAATACTTGGAGATGACCATGAAGAACCGAGGGATTGGGAAATAAAGGCCGAACTCTACCTGCCCTAAGAAAAAGTGAAGAAGCCTATGGGAGGCTCGACAAGAGATTGTCCAAGGTTGGGAGCCCTAACTTCTAGGTCCGCCGGAATGCCGTAGGCCTCACATGCGGCACTCAACGTAGCGGACTTGAGCTTCGACGAACTAACCTCATACCAGTCAAGGTGATAAGCCCTCTTCCCTTCGAGCTTTCCCTTCTTCTCTTGGTCTCTTTTCCCTTTTCCCTCCTTACCCATGTCTTCGAATGAAGGAAGGAGAAGAAGATGGAAGGTGAATAGGACTTACTGTTGGATATTATTATTATTCCTATTAGGTGGGTTTATTTGTAAGTTGCACATGTAAATACAATCTGAGTCTTTAAAGTGATCTAACTTATGTTTATTAGGTTTTAGATTATTGGATGCGGGTTCAATGTATAGAACCCTTTAGACCAATCTGTTATTATCTATGGGCCGACAACAGATTGGATTTCTATATAAAGGGGAGGTCCCCAAGGGTTTAGGGATTATCTTGACCTAATTTCTTGTTCCCCATTGACAAGAAACTTTACGACGCCGTCAACCCTAAGCCCCTTGGAAGATTCTCCTTCTCTCCGCTGCATTTTCTTCCATAGGGATCAAGTCGAAGACGCCACGACAAAGACAATGGCTAATCAATTAAGTTCTTTGTCTTTCGGTTTATGCATTTTATTTATGTTATGTCATGATTCGATGAAACAATAGATCCATGCTTATATATATTATGTTTTCTCTTCGAGTTCTTATTTGATTTTCTAGAATTCATGCGGTTAGGAGAAAATACAATGTTCTATCACTTACACGTTAAAACCTTAGCGAAGGAAGAAGTTGGTAGACGGCGGCAGGATGCGAGAGCTCTGATATTCGAGAATGCAGGAAGACAGGAGGACGCTTTCATCTCCTCTTTTATAGGGAAGAAGCCGCCCTTATGTGAGCAATCGAGGCATGACACATGAACGGTGATGTCCACCCATCTCGAGGCGTCGTCCCCCTTTATGGTCGTCGGTTGGTATGACCCTACGGTGTGTGTCAGATGAAGATTACGAAGAAAAGATACGTCCACGTGGTAATGCCATACTCGCGGAAATATCTCCTCGCTATTAAGAGACCCCATGCATTTTTAATGAAGGATAGACAGCTATCATTGCCTCGGGAGAACATACCGGGCATCAGGCTCCCGAGATCACCTCGAGAGAGTAGATCAAAGGCTCGAGGTCAGACCGAGGGTCGGGCTCCCGAGACCACCTCAGCTGAACAAATAAAGTCCCCCGAGGTCAGACCTGAGGTCGGGTCCCAAGCCCCTCTCGGCAAAACGAACAAAGGCCTCAATGTCAGCTCGGGAGACGAGACCCCGAGACCTACTCGGGAGAGTGGAACCCAATGATCAATGCGTCAGACAACCCGACTTCAAGTAGTTGTTCCTCTTTTCAGAACAGGAAAATCATTGGATAATTATTGTTCGCTACACTCGGTAATTAAGGCCTTAATGATCATAACAGCTGTTATCAAAAGCTATCAAGTAACCGATAATTATGGAATGTGGAGGAGAACATGGGACACGTGCGACCGAAACCTCAGGTATATAAGGTGCTCCGACATCCAGGTAAAGGGGGTATGCTTTCCGAACTTGCACAAATTTGGATTCCTCGTTGTCCTCCTGAAATGATTCTAATTCCTGACTTGAGCGTTAGAGTGGGCTCCACCGGAAAATCTTCCGGTGCGTTCCCATTAACGCTCGTGTTAATCTCGCAGGGCGTGATCGTCTTCTCCCTGTCATCGTCCTCGTGGGTTGCCGTTGGCGACTCACCATCCACGTCGATTCCTTCCGGAACATCAATGTTTTGCTCGAACGGATCGAGTAACTAATAAAAATTGATTCCCCATTCATGGTTCACAGCAATATACTTGCGAAATAAATTGTCCATCTAAATTCATTAGTTACAAAAATCACTTTCCAAGGAATATTATCCATTCGGGCAATTGACAGCGTATTTTTCCATCGTTGTGGTCGTAGAAAGTTGGGCGAAGTTTGTTTTTGTATTCCAGATGGGAAACATGTAAAAAGAACATGATCAAAGGTCGTCCCAGTATATCAACTGAGTCAGACGTCACATTTGTATCTTCTGTGGAAATTTAGAAGATTTTTTACTAAATTCAACTGGTTTTCTTTTATGTTCCTCGTCACTTGGTTTTTAGCTTCCTCTCCATAATATGCTGTGATGTTTGCTGACTAATATGGGTAGCACATCGTCAAACTGCATGATGGATCGGCTCTCGGTCTCCCCTGCCTCACGCGACCGAGTGGCCTCCCCTGCCTCACGCGAACCTATCCCTCGGATCGGCTCTCGATTTGACGCATGATGGATCAGGCTGCCTAGGAAACCACCAGGCGAGTAGCCTTCCTCTGGCCCTACGCGAGCCCTTCCCTCGAGCTCTTCAAACAGGAAGCCTCAAGCTCCTCGGGTTGCAGCCCCGAAGTAGCCCCTAAGTCAAGGAGGTAGGGCCTCCACCCGACGCACCAACGCCTCCCCTCTCAAAAAAAGGCGGTCGGTCTCACCATCGCCCTAACAGCCATTAAGTGAACGCAAAGAAAAAAGGAAAGGACACTGAAAAGGGGGGAAAAAGCAACATCCATAGCTAGCCGTTTGGACCATCGCCTACATCAGACAACAAAAGGGGGCATACCTACAATTATGGAGGAGGCGTCGAAGGTGGCGACGAGGCTACCCTTGACGCTTCGCCGTGCCTATCGCGAGTCGCCTGTGCCTGAGCTTGCTGGGCCTCAGGGCGTCCGCACACCCGCAAGAGATCGTTTTGGCAAGCCTCCAATTCTTCCTCCTTGACCTTCAAGGCTGCAAGCAGCGTGGCGGCTGATTGATTGGCCTCCAGAAGATCTGTCTGGGCCTTGGCCAACTCGGAGCCCGCCCGAAGTTCCCGAGTCCGAGCTTGATGCTCACTTTGCTCCAAAAAAGCTAGTTGTTGACGCAGTTGAGCCTTAGAGGCTCGGGCTGTACTCAGCTCTGTCAAAAGAGCTCGAAGCTGCGCCTCAGCACGAGAAACCTGTCCTCGCAGAGCCGCGTTCTCGGAGCGCAGCGTACCCCAGGCCTCATCATCTGGAGGGGGCCTAGCGCAACAAAGCTGAGTTTCCAGTGCCTCCCTACGGGACTCTAATTGCCGAAAGGATCGGTCCTGGGCGGTGAAGGAAACGCCCATGGCATACAAGGCCCCGGTCAACTGCAAAAGAAGCTCAGGGTTGATTAGGAAGAAATTGACCAAGCAAGAGCCATCAAAGAAGCATACCCGGCAGGCATCTGCGACTAAGCCGTCAATACGGGTGATAGGATCTTGATGGTCGAAGGAGCGAAGGTCTCGGTGGACGTGGTCGCTTAGGGGAGCATGCAAGTAAACCACCCTAGCCGAGCCCAATGGGTCAGGATCCGAGAACTCAAAAGCAGATGAGGGGTCCGCTCGCGAGGGAAGGACAAGATGTACCGGGCGAAGGTCTGGGGTCCGACCAGGAGTAGAAGAAGAAGGGGCGACAGACACTCCGGCGAACAAGCCAACGGAGACCAGGGGAATGGAAGAAGGACCAAGCCCCAAGTCGGAGGAAATCGGAGCACACGAGGAAGTAGGAGCCCCTGGTGGAAGGGTAGCGGAGGATTGGCCCGGCGACTCGATAGGTGGGGCAAGTTGAGGCGAAGAGGGCGCTAGTAGGACACCTGGAGTCTCAGGGGATGCCAAGGTAATCGGCGTCGTCACTAGCAGAGAAGACGGGCTCGCCGCAACAGGAGGAGAAGGGGTCTCCTGAGGCAAGGCGGGGGCAGCGCCGGGGGGAGATGAGCCGGTGTGAAAATGATCCAGGGGAAGCTCGGGCCCCTTGACGCAAGGATCTGAAGACAATATCTCGATGTCGGAGTCTGGTGTTTCCTCCTCTAACGCCTCGCGCTTGTCTGCAGAGGAAGCGGCGGTAGGGTTTAGCGCCGAAGCAGGAGCGCCCTTGTCTTTAGGTTCCAAACTTGATATTAAATTAGTGATTGTGATACTAAATTTTTGAAATGACTTGTATAGTCTCAAAGTTAGACATTTATCTCTTTTTTAGTCCCAAATTTTAAAAGTAATAATTTTAATACCGTGTAATGGGAGACATATTAAGTCCTTTTTCTTAAAAAAAAAAACTTGTGATTGAACACTATAACTCAATTGGGAAGGTGAACCCTAGGAGTTTCAATTTTAAATTTTTTTTAGCTTGAACACTATAACCCAATTGAAAAGGTGAACCCTAGACTAAAATAAAAATAAAGTGTTAACGTTGAGACTAAATTAAAAAAATTTGATATCAAAATGACTAATTTAATATTAAGTTTGGCATTCAAAATGTATTTTCTCTTTCTTTTACTATTGAAATTATTTAGTTCAAAACCATAAAATAATAACTATATAGGAAGGTGGGGGTAAGCCTATATCCGATTTCAATTAATACTTATAAAATAAATTACAATCATGAATTACCGTTGCAAAATTACATGACATTAAGACTTGATCCTGTCGACAAGTGAAGATGATCCTTGCTCGGATGACTCGGTCTGATCAAGATGACTCGGTTTGCAATAGCGCGGGGGTCAGGGTCGAGCTTGAGTGCTAATAGGACACAAGTGGTTCGGGTCGGACCAAAAACAAGAACACAATGTGGAGGCAAGATTTCAAATGGCAGGAACCTCTTCTTTAGAGCCCCAAGAGGGGTTTATATAGAGGAGGGGAAACCCTCTGCCCTGTCAGAGCTGTCCTGTCTCATTAAGAGCTGGTCAGTTGGCAGACTGGACAAATGACAGCTTTAGAGTCTCTATGAGACTGTCACAGCCGCCTGACAACCTGCCCTAATTGTCTCCTTCTGACCCTCATTAATGTTTTGCGGCTCTATCAGGTCATGATTGTGTCAAAAATCCCTTCCTCATAATGGGGAGTTTTAGAGAATCTTTTTGCTGGTGGAGCCGCTCGGTTACTCAGGATCTTCCAATCGGGCGAGTACGAGCTTACTGAATCCTTGCTGGGCGGGCGAAGAGAGTCAGTCAGATAAACCCAACCTCTCTACTGCTCGCTTGCTCAGAACAGGCTCGAAGTGCCCACTCCCGGATGCCCGACAGAGGACACCCGATCGGGTGCTCCTGACCGGGAATTACCCGATCGGGAGGGCTCGACTGGGAGAACCTGACCAAGAGGTTCATTCTGTGCTGAGTGCCTCCCTGACCAGGGGCCCGACAGGTGCTTCTAACATTGCCCGACTAAAATTGCCCGACCTGGAACATCCGACTGGGTGTCGTTGCTCGACCTAAAATTGACCTGACTTGCCGCACCCGACCAAGACTTGACACGATTGGAGACTGAATCCGACCAACTTCATATGACCAGGACCTGATCCAACCGGGCCCCCGGTCAACTCAAAAAACCTACCCAACCGGATCACAAGCATCCCCTTCAAGTCAAGTCGAAGTAGGCGTCGAGTCCGACTGACTAGGCTATTCGCCCGGTCGGATAAACCCGACTTTGTACCCCGAGCCCTCATTATGGCCTTGAGATCTCCTTCTTTAAATGCCAAATTCCATGTCAAATTAGCCTTTAATGCGTCTGCTACGTGTCACTCCCCGACTGGAATCTTCTGGCACCGATGCGTCACTTGTCAGATTCGTGCGGTGGCAGGAGATGGGTTTCGAAGCCTCGGGAAAGAGCGGGAAACCGACGGTTAGGATCGGATCCCGCCTTTTCCCCTCCATGCATCCAACGACTCCTCTCATCCTCTGCGCAGTATAAATAGACTTCTCCTCTCATTTTAACCCTTGCTGTTTCACCTTTTGCTTTTACTTCCTCTCTTGTCCAACCTCCGCCGCCCGACCCCCGTGAGCTCCGGCGATCAGCGATTTTCGGTGACCCCGACCTCTAGGTACTCCTTTCCCTTTCTGCGTTTCTCTTGTTAATTCCTGGCCTCGACCCAATAGCTGAGTCGACCTCCTCAGTTGGGCTATGATATAATACTACTCTCTCAACCCTTAGCCTAGGTCACCTTGAGACCCTTCACATAGATTATCATATTCTCGAGGACCACCTTTTGACCCTTCCTGCTCGTCGCGACCGACCCCATCAGCCTCCCCTGGGTTACTTTACTGCCTTTAACGACAACCTGTTAGCTGGCCTGAGGTTCCCTTTACTCCCATTCATCGCAGAAGTCTGTAAATATTTCCAAGTACCTCTTTCTCAATTCACCCCCATCTCTATTCGGATTTTATGTGGCACAGTAGTCATCTTCGTTACCTACCAAGTCCCCCTCGACCCTCGAGTCTTCCACTTTTTCTTTTATCTCAAAAAAAAAAAAAGAACCGGGCAACTTTTTCTTCCAAGCTCGGGCCAAGTTAGCCTTCCTAGATAAGGTTCCCTCCTCCAATAAGGGATGGAAGTCCCATTTCTTCTACTTGCGCTCAGCCCCACCCCCGACCTGGCCAATCGAGTGGGGGTCGAGGACTGCCTATCCATCCCCCTATGCCAAAGAACTATCGTTCAGACCTCGGCTACCAGCTGGCCTTCTCCAAGATCAGGGGATTATGCTTCCACACCGGCAAGTTGCTGAGTGAAGCTGTCTTGTACATCTTTCGACTGAGCCACACTCCCACATCTTTGCCCGGCACCTTTGGTAAGTTCTTTCTTCTCCTTCATACTTTTAGCTCTAACTAAAGCCTTCTCTGTATTGCAGCCGAGACCATGTTGGGCGCTCTCCTCTTCGAAGAACTGGGCCTGGATGAAGAGGCATGGAATGCCTGGGCTGCTGAATAGTTGGCCAACCGAGAGGTGCCCCATTAGCTATTGTTCCGGTTCCTGAGCACTCGGGGGATGCTGAAGATGACCTAGAGATTGAGCTGCTAGCAGAGGATCTCGAGGCAGAGCCTCAAGTAGTAGATGTGGAGGCCGAGACACCCGCAACAGCCACAGCACAGCCGTCCTCGGGAGAACCAACAAGAAAACACATCCGGGTGAGTATCTCCCCGAGCTCATCTTTAGCCCAGGTTCGGACTGGGGAGACGCATGACCCGGCAGCCCCTTCATCCAGCCGCGCTCCCACTCGAGCCCCGACTTCTGGCTCAGTGATTCTTCACTCGAGGCTCTCCACTTTAGGCTCAGGGCCATCTCGCCCCGGGCCTTCTACTTCTGGCTCGGGACCATCTGGCCCTACGGCCTCAAGTCCCCGCCAGGAGCCTCATCACTCAGCAACTTCGGTCGATCCCTCGGGGGATGATGTCGTGGCTGCTCTTTTGTCCATGCACTCCATTCCCCAACAGCCGGTGGATGTGCAGCTCCCCTCGGCAACCAGTCTGACCCGAATCCTCGAACGTCAGCCAATCAACTTACATGGTCAGCTGGTTCCCAGCTGGGATCAAGGCATGGCGATGATCAGGAGAGGAGCCCACTGAGTCTGGCCGACAATTTCTTCATGGACGCCACTCAGGTAAATTTCTTCTTCTCTAGGTTATTCATACTTATGTCCCTAACCTTTGCTCTTACACAGTTTTGGGTCGCCTGCCAAGCCGTGACCCAGTCCCTAGTCGCCAACACCAGGGCACGTCGGGCAGAGGATCTGAGGATCAGGGAGCTGGAGGCCCAGCTAAGTGATTGCACCCTTCCTTCTAGCGAGGCGGGTCAGGAACGTCTCCGTGCTGAGATAACTGCTCTGAGGATGCAGTTAGTGGAGGCTGATGCTCAGGCAGAGGAGGAGCACCAAGTGCTAGCCGCTGCCACCTAGGAAATAGACCGGCTGTCCAACCGACTGTAGGCGGCGGAGGCCGTAAAGAAGATTGCCCTTACCCGCTAGGCCCGAGCCCGCTCCGACCTGGATAAGAAAACAGCTGAAGCCAAAGGGTCTACAACAACAGTTGAAGGAGTCGGTCGCCACACATAACCAGACTCAGTTAGCCTTGATGAACAAGGAGACGGAGCTGGCGGCTCAGAAAGAAGCTTTCAGGGCCCTAGAAGCACAGCTAGTGGACAAGGAAACAGGGATAGCGGCTCAGGATGCTAAGATTTTGGAACAAGAGGCTGAGATCGCCCGGCTAAAGAAAGAAATGGAGGACTATAAGTCAGGCGAGCCAGCTCGACTAGAAGAGCATCGATCGGCTTATCTTTAGTCGGTTCAGTTCAATCTCTAAGTGGCCCGCCGCACCGCCAACATGTTCAAGTACGGTATAGAGGGCACCTTGAACCAACTCACGGAGGTCAGGCTCCTTCCACCAGATTTGCCCCCGAACACTGTGAAGCATACCTTGATCCAGGTGCTCCTCGCCGAAGACGCTCTTGCTCCTTTCACTTAGCCTGTAGTTTATTTTCTTTTTAGCTTCAGTCAGTCAGTTTTGCCTTGTAATGAATCCAGCATCCCTGGACTTTTGCTCAATGACAATTTTCCTTAGAATTTTCTTGTTTTAATGTGTCTCTGTTCAGCCGTGTCTGCTTTACTTAGCGAAATCGCTCATTGTTTTGGTCGGTCGTTCATTCCTTAATGTGCTTCTCTTCCAACGACATCCATCAGCTAAGGACTGGTTGATCGGCTGCGTCGCTCAGTCGGTCATCTGTACCTCGAGGCATTCGCTCGGCCTGTTCATCAGCAGGCTATCGAAGACTAGCTTGTTCAAGGCTAGGGCTTATCGATTATCACAAATAGAAGTTTCCTGCACCTTAGGCCACGAATTCAGTTGGGATCGATTACATGGACTAATTGTTATTCTTTTACTCGGGGTTGACCACTTAGTCAGGCTAAGACCTTGACTCAGGATCGGTCACTCGGGCTTAATGAAAATCTTTTTTCTCCGGAACGTGTTGTTGGATCGAAGAAAACGATAGAGGGGGGGTGAATATCGTTAATAAAATTTTTCGGACAGTTAAAGAATATACGCAGCGAAAAGAAATAAAGAACACAAGAACACAAGTCGATTTTTTACTTGGTTCGGAGTCATGCTCGGCTCCTACTCCAAGGCCCACGATCCTTAACCGTTTACTTTGGGCAATTCTATATTTGGAATGATTTTTATAGATTGATAGCACAGATATAGAATTTGAAAACTTAATCACAACACTTTCGTAAATTAAAAATTTATCGACGCCTGAGATGGATCGAATTTCGGAGCAGAGGGTCGTCGTCGGCGTTGAAATCTCGAAATGGAACTTTGCCTAAGTGCAGCTCGAGAGCGAAAGTGTTTGGAGCTTTGGAAAGAATGGATGTTGAAGCCTTGGGGGTGAGCCCCCTTTTATAGTGCTCAAACGGGCGCCTGTGACGTTGGGGGCGCCTGACACGTGCCCTTCCTTGCGCGAATCCTTATCCACGGGCTTGGTTAGCGCTTATCCGCCTCCTCCTGGGCGCCTGAGCTGATGGGGGCGCCCGTGACCTCACGGGCGCGTGATCTGGTTTGGTCCAGAGGCTTCGCAGCTATGTTTTGGGTTTTTCCTTCACTCTTGGGCGCCCGTATCCATACGGGCGCCTGAGCCTATTCGGGCGCTTGTCTCCATTCGGGCGCCTAGGCCCAGTGAAGTACCTTCACTTGCAGACGACCAATCCTTCGACCCTGCAACTCAGGTTAGTCCCAAAACATAATGAACATTAGTTACAGCTGTAGCTGTCTTGGTTCTGACTTCGGGTCTCCCAAATGGAACCTAGGTCGAACCGACGGCTACTGTTCCCTCGACGGGGAACGCGTCCTCACCTACTCCTCTCAGGAGAGTTTACCTTTTGCCAACCGGCTCCTCCGGTTCGACTTTTGCCCGATCCACCTGACCAGGTCTTCGTGCCCAACTTTCGGTCAGGTCTTCTTGCCTAACTTCCAGTCAGGTCTTCTTTGTCTTTCGGTTTATGCATTTTATTTATTATGTCATGATTCGATGAAACAATAGATCCATGCTTATATAAATTATGTTTTCTCTTCGAGTTCTTATTTGGTTTTCTAGAATTCATGTGGTTAGGAGAAAACACAATGTTCTATCACTTACACGTTAAAACCCTAGCGAAGGAAGAAGTTGGTAGACGGCGGCAGGATGCGTGAGCTCTGATATTCGAGAATGCAGGAAGACAGGAGGACGCTTTCATCTCCTCTTTTATAGGGAAGAAGCCGCCCTTATGTGAGCAATCGAGGCATGACACATGGATGGTGATGTCCACCCATCTCGAGGCGTCATCCCCCTTTATGGCCGTCGGTTGCTATGGCCCTACGGTGTGTGTCAGATGAAGATTACGAAGAAAAGATACGTCCACGTGGTAATGCCTTACTTGCGGAAATGTCTCCTCGTTATTAAGAGACCCCATGCGTTTTTAATGAGGGATAGACTGCTATCATTGCCTCGGGAGAACATACCGGGCATCAGGCTCCCAAGATCATCTCGAGAGAGTAGATCAAAGGCTCGAGGTCAGACCGAGGGTCGGGCTCCCGAGACCACCTCAGCTGAACAAATAAAGTCCCCCGAGGTCAAACTGGAGGTCGGGTCCCAAGCCCCTCTCGGCAAAACGAACAAATGCCTCGATGTCAGCTCGGGAGATGAGAACCCGAGACCTACTCGGGAGAGTGGAGCCCAATGATCAATGCGTCAGACAACCCGACTTCAAGTAGTTGTTCCTCTTTTCAGAACAGAAAAATCATTGGATAATTATTGTCCGCTACACGCGATAATTAAGGCCTTAATAATCGTAGTAGCTGTTATCAAAAGCTATCAAGTAACCGATAATTATGGAACGTGGAGGAGAACATGGGACACGTGCGACCGAAACCTCAGGTATATAAGGTGCTCCGACATCCAGGTAAAGGGGGTATGCTTTCCGAACTTGCACAAATTTGGATTCCTCGTTGTCCTCCTGAAATAATTCTAATTCCTGACTTGAGCGTTAGAGTGGGCTCCACCGGAAAATCTTCCGGTGCGTTCCCATTAACGCTCGTGTTAATTTCGCAGGGCGTGATCGTCTTCTCCCTGTCATCGTCCTCGTGGGTTGCCGTTGGCGACTCACCATCCACGTTGATTCCTTCCGGAACATCAATATTTTGCTCGAACGGATCGAGTAACTAATAAACATTGATTCCCCATTCATGGTTCACAGCAATATACTTGCGAAATAAATTGTCCATCTAAATTCATTAGTTACAAAAATCACTTTCAAATGAATATTATCCATTCGGGCAATTGACAGCGTATTTTTCCATCGTTGTGGTCGTAGAAAGTTGGGCGAAGTTTGTTTTTGTAATCCAGATGAGAAACATGTAAAAAGAACATGATCAAAGGTCGTCCCAGTATATCAACTGAGTCAGACGTCACATTTGTATCTTCTGTGGAAATTTGGATGATTTTTTACTAAATTCAACTGGTTTTCTTTTATGTTCCTCGTCACTTGGTTTTTAGCTTCCTCTCCATAATATGCTGTGATGTTTGCTGACTACTATGGGTAGCACATCGTCAAACTGCATTGCGATCCATTATCAAATACAATTAGTTTCAGCCCAAGGCCCATGGTTTTTATTTATTCATCATTATATTGTTATAATTTTTTGTATCTTATTTAACCATACAACTTGAGCAATTAATAATTAAAATAAGTTATTGACATTAATAACACTACAGGACTAATTTTATTTCCACTTGGCTTTCATAAACTGATTTTGATAGTATGCCGTAGACTTTCTAAGTCTATATTGTTTATACGATGAGTGCCGTAGATGTTTTTGCATTCATGTCATTGGCACAGCTGTGCCATCCTCTATCATATGGTGTATAAATAAATAGGTGAGTTCCTTAAAGGATTGGTATAATTATATGATTGATTATTCCAATCGATATTGAGATTAATATTTAATAGATACAGAATACTCATCTTGAACTAATGTTGATAAGGTCAGATTACTTACTAAATTGATTGATGACTTTCTATTAAAAAGGCTGCATACGAGTATTAACTTAAAATGGCGAAGGTTTGCATGAAAAAGGAGGAACAATTATCAATTTTGTTATAAAATAATTCCTACGCAACATCTTAATCGAATATATGAGCATTCAAGCTTAAGGTGCAACGGCATAGATGTAAGCTTTGAGCTGGTGTGATTGTTGAACTGAACTTGATAAAGTCAGATTAGTAATTACATTGATTTGATATATCTTTATTCAAATAAGATAGATATATAAAAATTTATGAGAAAGATTATAAGAATAGCTCATTTGTTATAAATAAACCTCGATCATAAATGTAAACAATGAACTAAGTCGGTCGGGGCTACAATTGTTAAAGTGAGCTTGATAAAAGTCAAATTAATTATTTGATCAGTTTTAAATTAAAAAAGTTATAGATAAAGATGGTAAAAAATGATTCGTTCGTCCCAACACCTTCGCAAATCTATTTAAGATTAATATGGAGAAGATAAATTATGAGGATTACTAGTCCGCATACTATCGTTCATACGTGAGAGGAGAGCGAGTATATTGATTTTTTCAGATTTTAACTCTCAAATCTCAAGATGACAACAATTCATCTTGTGAGAAAAAAAATAAAGATGTATGAGAAAGAGGAATAATTCATATAAATAAATGCAATATCTTAATGGAACAAAATTAAATTCAATTTAACGTGCAAGTTATTTTAACAAAAAAGTTATTAAATTCATCTCAAATGTTGATTATAGTTCGTTTTAAAATTATGTGAAATGAGATAAATTATATAATCAGTTTATAGTTGGTTGCTCAAGTGATTAGAAGATGAGAGAGATTTTTTTCCCAGAGGGCATATATTCTTCGAAAATTAATCTTTTGCCCTATTATAATAAAATCTATACCATCTAGCCAACTGGGCATTGACTTATTAACGTGTGTAAATCATAATTCTAAGGAATTGGGTGTAATTATTGAGATGAGCTTAATCAAATCAAATAACTATTAAATTGAATAGATAAGTCAGATCTCTATTTAAATATAAAGATGTAGATGAGAAGAACAAATAATTCATTTGCTATATAAATAATCAAGGCAATATCCTATTCAAATTGAACAAGCTAAGTGCAGTATATCTTAATGGAACTTGAGATGCAAGTCAACAATGTAAGCTATGGATTAGATCTAGTGCAATTATAAAGTGAGCTTGATTAAGTCAGATTAATTAGTTATTAAATTGATTTGATCAATCTCCATTTTTTTTTAAGTTGCGTATAAAGATGCATGAGAAAGAATAATAATTCATTATTATAAATAATTTCTACGAGAATCTTAGTGGAACAGCGTGCATCGAATTTTCAAAAGTCATAAATATAAAGAGATATTAGATCTAGCTAGTGTAATTATTTAATTGAGCTTGATATAAAAATGAATGAGAAAACGGAATAATTCAATTGTTCTAAGTAATTTCAATATAACATCTTAATGAAAAATATACTCATCCTAACTTAAGTTGCAAGTCATAAACGGAAACAATGGATATTGGTCTACTATATATTGTTAAAATGAGTTTGATTGAATAAATTAATTATTAAATTAACTGAACTGGTCTCTATTTGAAAAAAAAAACCTATATTGGCTCAAAATGATGAAAGAGCTCTAATACACTCAGTTAAAAAATTTAATAAAACGCTCAGTGAATAACGTGACATCTTACATATGCACATGTTCAATTATCGCTCAGACATTATTGGCGGCCTTCGGCTGCCGTCCCGAATCAAACTATATCCTGAGGGGTATAGTGAACTCGTCAACGATCGCTGCATGCAAACTGTCACGTCATTTACTGAGTTTTTTTTTGAAATTTTTCACTGAGGATATCATTTTTAATGATGAAATATGCTTTAAAAAAAGAATATCATTTGTTATAAATAACTTCAAGGTATTATCTCTTCATGGAACATATACATTTAATCAACGGCAATTTACCAAAGGGCGTACGTAACAATACGAAATTACCAAAGGGCGTCCCATGGTTTCTATTTTACCAAAGGGCGCAGCCCTTTAAGTGAACTTCCTATTCTACCCTTGGCGCCACAATACACCTTTTCCATTACCATTTTCGAGACATCCGAACCACTTTTGCAGTAAAATAAAAATATGTGGTTCGGATGGCAAGGTAGTGGAAATATTCTCAGCCTATATATATAATACTAACTTGCAAAAGTCGAATCATCACGAGGGTACGTATATATTTCGACTTTGCACAACTCAATTGATCAAGGCAGCTGAGGAAGATAGGTGTTGAAGGAGAAAAAGCAAGCAACAGATTGGTAACAAATACAAATAGTAATGTACGTATGATTGTCATCTTTGATATTGTATCAGACCTGGTTTTATACTTATCAACTCTTACTAGAATTTGTATGTTTGGAGGAGTCTAAGGGTGATATGATTACATAATAAGGCTCTGTGAAATTTGTTAAAATGAAGATAAAAAAATGCTTGAATTCGACCTAGGGATGATATATTACCATATCAGGCCCTAGAAGGGCCAGAAATTAAAGGAGTTAAATCCCTAGGAGTGCATGATATCATTAGATTTCAGGCCCTAGGAGTGAATCAAATATGTTGTTTTCAGGCATTGGCAGGGGCTAAAAAAATGAATTCAGGTCCACCTAGGGCCTGAAAAAAAAGAAATTCAGGTCCTCCCAGGGCCTGAAATGAAAAGATTTCAGGTCCTTACAGGTGCTGAAATCATTGGATTTGAGGGCCTGGGAGGGCCTGAATCAATATAATTCAGGCCCTGTGATTTCAGGCCCTGGGAGGCACAAGGGGGTGGGCCTGAAATAAAATGATTTCAGGCCCACGGTGGGCCTGAAATAAATCATTTCAGGCCCACGGTGGGCCTGAAATCATTTTATTTCAGGCCCACCGTGGGCCTGAAATAAATCATTTCAGGCCCACCGTGGGCCTGAAATAAAATGATTTCAGGCCCACCGTGGGCCTGAAATGATTTATTTCAGGCCCACCGTGGGCCTGAAATAAAAACATTTCAGGCCCAATGGAGGGCCTGAAATAAAAAATTGGCAGGGCTAGGGTGGGCCTGAAATCACTTCAATTCAGGCCCAGTTTGGGCCTGAATATCTCCATTTCAGGCCGAGGATGAGCCTCAAGTGGGAAAATTTTCGGGTTTTTCAGCAAGGTTAGAGGTTTGGGCCTTCCTAGGTCCTTGATTATGTTTTTCAAAGTTTGCTAAATGTAATTTTAATTTATTTTTCAGGGATGATAATGATGTTGACGAAATTATCTCCGAAATATGGAATACTCTTGATGATAATGCTGTCACGGGGAATGGATCAGAAATTACAAGGAATTTGGCAATTGATCTAAATGAAGAAGCAACTAATATAGAAGGTGAGGGTTTGAATTCTTCTTCAAGAGTTGTTGAATTCTTTGAGGCAACTTGGAGTGGGGAGGAAGGAATTGAAATCCGGAATGCAAATGAATTAGAACCCATTACAAGTGTACTAGAATTCCAAGCCGATGATATGCAGATTGAGGAATATGATTTCCCCCCAGATGAGTACAGTGACTTAGAGGAGGAGTTTCCATTAGCTGAAGATCCTTATATTTTAAATTCTCGATTGCTTGCTGGGCCAATTGGAGAGTTAGAGGCAAGAGATGGGCATGAATTTTTTGTGGGGCAGATATTCCCATCTAGAGAAGAATTCAAGAATGCACTTGTCAAACATGCCATGATTAAGCATATGAGATATAACCCAGTTGACACCCGAAAAAATAGAGTTAAAGCAGTGTGCTTCAACCAACCATGTACATGGAGAGTAGTAGCAAGGGGGGAAGTAGAGTTCACTGTTACAAAATATATAAAGGAGCACCAATGCGGAACTGTTAGGGAAAGTGCTGATCATCATGCATGCTCTTCATCATTTGTTGCTTCTTTTGTTGAAGAGCAATTTCTTCATAATGAACAATACAAACCAAGTATGATTATATCAGATATTAAAGCTAGATTTGGAGTGACCATATCATACAGAAAAGCATACATAGCTAGGGAGAAAGCATTGAAAAAGGTTGTTGGAGATTATGATGAGGCTTATAGAGATCTTCCACAATATCTGCGTGAGTTAAGAGCTAGAGATCCTGAAACGTATGTGGCACTATGCAGGAATGGTGACAATCAGTTCTAGCGGTGTTTTTGGGGTTTTGGTGCTTGCCGAAGGGTTTTCAGGTCTTATTTGCGTAGACTTATCGGAATTGATGCCACACACCTAAGAGGAAAGTTTCCGGGAGTAATGTTGATTGCAACGACGATTGATGGTAATGACAATGTTCTTCCAGTTGTCTTCGCAATAGCTGAAGTTGAATGTGGGTCTGCATGGGAGTGGTTTTTGGAGCATACAAAGAGGTTCTTTGGTGTCGATGATCACTCAATCACCATAGTATCAGATAGACATCGGGGCATTATATCAGCAGTTAGAAAAGTCTACCCAAACGCGCATCATGCCTTTTGTTGCCACCACATGTGTTGTAATTTGGTAACTGATACTGGGAGTAGAGCTGCTGTAGGTTTGTTTTGGGCAGCAGCACGAGCCAACACAACACTCCAATATGATATGATAATGCAGACAATGCTTGAAAAACATCCAGTTGCCCATAAGTGGCTTCACAACATTGACCCTAAAAGGTGGGCAAATGCACACTTTACAGGGAGAAGGTACAAATGCTTACCACGAATTGTGTGGAGAGCTTAAATGCTTTGTTCAAGTCTACACGTGAGCTTCCCATAAACAGATTAATTGATAATACAAGAAGAAAAGTTGCTCAATGGTTCTATAACCGTAGAGAGCAAGTCTCCAAATGGCAGCTTGCTTTGACACCTAATGCTACAAAAGAAATGGATTCAAGGAGAGAGAAAGCAAGAGCTTATAAGGTTCACCCTTACTCTCAATCAGAAATGGAAGTAGAAACATGGGGCACTTCATACATTGTTGATTTGGAAAAAAAGGTTTGTCAATGTGGGGAGTTTCAAATTTCAGGACTTCCTTGCTCACATGCTATTGCCGTAATCATTTACAGGAACATGGATACACTTCCTTATTGTGAGCATTTTTTTTATTCTGAAACTTGGAAGTGGGTTTACATGGATCGTATTTTCCTTGTAGAAGCAAGCAGTTTTGGCCTACTGGAGTAAACGACATTACAGTTCTATGTCCCCGTAGCCTTGTGCAGCCTGGTAGACGAAAGAAGGCACGGATAGAGTCCAGACACAATGGCAAGGTCAAACTAAAATGCAGCCGGTGCAAACAACTTGGTCATAATAAAAGGACATGTAGAATGCCGCCAGCCCCAAGGTCTTGAGTTAATTGGTATATGAAGTGACCCAATATTCTGAGTGAAGTGTATATTTTGTATGGAGGATAACTGAATGTAAAGATTTTGTATATTTTACAGCTATAGTATTGTCAAAAAACTAGTTGTTGTTAATGTTGTGACTTGAAGAAGTATTTGAATATTATGATACATTTCTTCTTGTGTTAAGTGATGTAAGCAGAATTGAGCAGTTGTGAAGTTTTCGGATTTTGAAACCCACCAAAATGTAATTTCTGGTCTTGAAGTCCTGAAGTCCTATGGTTTGTGAATATATGTCATTTGAGACCCTTTGTTTGTTTGTTTGCTTTGTTGAATCATTGTTCTGTGCCAACTGATACTGTATTAACACGTAATTGATAATCATTAGGACTATGTTTGGAGACCAAAAATACCATCTCCTAGCTATCTAAACTTTAACTACTGGTAATGAGCTTTGAGAATTCAAAATATCATAGGTCCATGAAACAAACCTCCTGCTGTGCCAAATTCTGAAAAAATGAGGTAATGATGTGGATGGAATTAAATTGTGGTATGCAATGTCTATGTAGGTACTCTTTTTTTTGTTTAATATTAAAAATAATTTCACAACATGTATATTTATATAAAATATTTAATCATTCTAATATTGAATTATTTGAAATCTGAAATGAGATTATTTGAATTCTGAACATTATTGTGTCAGGCCCAGCTTGGGCCTGAAATGGAATTATTTCAGGCCCAGAGTGGGCCTGAAATGAGATGATTTCAGGCCCACTCTGGGCCTGAAATAATATCATTTCAGGCCCAGCTTGGGCCTGAATGAGATGATTTCAGGCCCACGCTGGGCCTGAAATGATATTATTTCAGGCCCAGCGTGGGCCTGAAATCATCTCATTTCAGGCCCAGCGTGGGCTGTGATTTAAAAATAGGGTAGAGGAAAAGTAAGGTTCAATATTGCTTATAGTATCGACAAGAGGACAGATTATAGATTACAGTTTTAGACAATAACAAGGATCCAAAGCAATGCTCCATTGGTTTATCAAAATGGTTTACATACATTTTAACTACAAACATATATTGTTTGTCATTAAACTTACATTATACAACTGAATCATTTTGTTTCAGGCACTGACTGGGTTTCCTAAAATGCTTTTGTATCAGGCCCAATGTGGTCCTCATTTCAAATGATTCTAGCAAAAACAAGGTTCAATATTACTGAAAAAATTCGACAACATTTACAGATTACAGATCATATATGAGACAAACCCAATAATTCGAAGCAAAGTTTCATTGATTTGAGAAGGAGTACATGGATTGTATAATTACAAATACAATGTTTGTGCTGACAATTACATATGCATAGTATGAACAAAAACTCTAGTTACAGATTTAGCTTCCAACACTTGTCTCTCATTATTTTATAGCCCACTTGAAATCGATAATTTTTCATATCCTTTTGGCTAAAATCTGTAGATCT
Source organism: Boesenbergia rotunda (assembly GCA_024364735.1). Taxonomy (NCBI): domain Eukaryota; kingdom Viridiplantae; phylum Streptophyta; class Magnoliopsida; order Zingiberales; family Zingiberaceae; genus Boesenbergia; species Boesenbergia rotunda. Next base: position 564,658 of record JAGFNQ010003122.1, read on the forward strand.
TTGGAAAACTAGACTTTCTGCATACCGCATCATGAAAAAGGCACAATCCGACCTGAAAAACCAATATTGACATTGTTGTCATCTTATAAGATCAACTATGAAATGCATTGTTATTTTTAACAAAAATAAACATCCTCTTACGATCTGGATTGGGTGGGTCCTTGTACAACAATTTTAGTAAACTCTGTCCCAGATATGGCAGGCAATCCTTTATGCCATGTCTTGTAATAATCCCAGGTCATATTTTTGAAAAACGCCACCTACACAGATATGACATTAGTAACAATTATATTGGTATGAACCTTTTTGTTGAGGTATATCTATGAAGTAGAAAACTTACAGTTTTTTCAAATTTAGCAGTGTACCCTTCTGTGGCGCCGAGAGAATTATAATGATGGATACAACCTTCCACGAGGTCAATAACCATTAGATGCCAATGATCGTCTGCATTATTTAGAGGACATATGATATATCTAATCGGCTTATCCGTATCAGTAGCAATAGTTTGTTCAAAAGCGTGAGCGTGAATCGCCTCAAAAAGATCCTATGGTTATTAAAAAGTAAGTGTCAGTGGACTAAATCATAGAAAAAAATAATAATGATTAAGTAGGTAATTCACTTACATCAAACCCCACCCCACACAATATGGAGGGCTGGTATGGTGAGTTACACGCTTTTGCTTCATTTCCAAGAATAGTCCAGTATGCATTGATGCAATCCCCGGTAGTGTAGTCATTCCAATCAAATATTGTCAAAAAAGATAGTATATCTAATGTAAAGGTCCCATTGGACCATACTGGGTTCAACTCATACCTACATGCAAATAAGATAAGCAACTTAATGAAATGCTTGAAGATTCAATTTTATTAATGAATGTCAATAATCATCATTGTTTTACAATATTTTTCCAAATGCAATAGCAACTAACTCACTTTAATTTACTAAGCTTTAATAATGTTTCAGCAATCTCTGAATCTTTAGGCTTCTTCTTAAAAATTGCCCTGGAATTCCTCAAGATTTTGCTTTTGACCTTTTGAAATTCTTTAGCTTTAGCTGCGTGATGTTCAGATATGTTTGTTTGTGTGGAGGTCTCAGATTTATTTGTTTGCGTTGTAGTATCTGAGATTGATGGGGCAGGAGCCGCGTCATGTTCATCATCATCTTCATCTTCATCCTCATCCTCATCCTCATCCTGAACAACTTGTTTGCCCTTGCCTTTGGGCTGGTAGTCTTGTGTGAACTGAGTTTTTTTTAATTTTTTGGCAAGTGGCTCATCTTCATCTGTCCCTTTGCTTTGCAATTGTTCATACAGCTTCTTGATTCTTTGGTTACACTGAAGTATGATCTTCTCTCTTGCAGCTAGTTTTTTTTCATTACGCTCCTCTTGTACTTTAAGCTGCGAAACTTTGTCACCAATTATTATATCCTTTTCAACAATGATGTCATCCTTTTGTTTAAGTTGCGACTCCTTCTCTGCAATGATTGTTTCTTTCTGAGCAATAATTTGATCCTTGGCACTGATTTCTGTTGCTGTCTCACTTGTGGCTTCCTCCAAACTTTTAAGTGCTATATTTAAATCGTGCTGTAAGGTCTCAATTTGTTCTTGTTTTTGTATACATATATTGCAGGCTTCCGTTTGTAAGGCATGCTGCCTTCCTTGTGGTGTCTGGCTTCCTTCTGGTGCCTGCTGTAATTCCTCAGAGTGTACCTCAAGTGGTTGAGTTGGAGGATAGTAGTCAGGTACCAAATCATGCTCTATATCAAACGGAATTAAATCAACAATAATTGAATCTGTGGCCACACGGTCTATCATCCTCTTGATACTCTCAACGTGGGCTTTAGGCCAAGTCCAGCGAAGTATTCTTGGCAATTTATGAGGATGTTGAGGAGCAGCAATTCTAATATGTTCAGTAACCCATACCTGCAACATCATTATAATCAGTAAATTATATCCATCATCAAATTATATCAGCAGGTATAAGTAACTATAACTTACAGCCAAAATATTTGGAAATCCCTTGAGCAAGGGAGCCTTGGCCGGTTGGGTTGAATCACCTACATGTCTTCTATGCCTCAATGTCACCTCCTTTCCAATGGCTCCCAACTGCGGAGCCATGAAATTGTACACGGCATTGCACCAATTATAGTTTCGTAGATTGTCAAAATCATCTACACAATCAATAAGTGACACGGCAGGAATGGCAAGTATGCTGCTAGTACCACAAAATAGCACTGTACTGAAAAAATAGAGTATATACAACTGACAGTACAGCTTGTCATTGGATGTAGACTTTATTAGCAGTTTCTCCAAATGTCGGGCAGAACAACTGGAATCTTCAAAATACTCCTTGTACAGTGGCGTGGAGGCCTCATTTAAATCAAGTTGGACTATCTCTCCATGGTCAGGTAGCCCTAGAATAAGTGATATATCAACCTTTGTGAAATTCAGATTTTTCCCATGGATTACAAAGCTCTGTTCTTCTTCATCCCAATTATCAAACATGTTCTGAACTTGGGGTCTTACACAAGAACTAGTAGGAAGGTCGAGGACCCAAGAAAAGGGTGTGTCTCGAAGCAACTGTTCTTGTGCTGGTGTGGGTGGAACAGAATCAATAAAATTTTTGAAATGGGATAGGCTACTTTTCCAGTTCATTCGTTTGCTTCGACCTCTGTTGGCAAAACTTGAATACTGGGTAGGCAATTTGATTTTTCGTTTTGGCAGCTGTTTTTTCTCATGACTTCCCCCAGAGACTTGCTGTTTCTTAGATTTGGTGGGAGCAGCTTTCTTTGAAGCTGATCTTTTTTGACCCATACCGAACTTTGCAACCATCAAAATTTATTTGACACAAACAAAAATGACACTTAGTATTCGTTCATAAAAGGGCCTCCTCAAATTCAGTATTTTACTGAAAACTATCGCTAACCCTAGGTGAAAGCAAGAACTGAAATGACAAACTAAAAATTAGGGTACGTACAAGTCGACTAGTGCGATGACGATGATGTCGCCCACACTTCTCCAATCAAGACAAGCCCGCAACCTTCAAATCGCAACAAATCTGGAGCTAAACAAATCAGTGACTGCTATACAAATGAGTGACTGCTGGGCCTGATATAAAGGGTTTCAGGCCCTAGGAGGCGCTTTTTATATGTATTATAAATATAATTTAGGTTATATCTATTTTTATTTATAAAAATAAAACTAAATTTGGAATATGTCATATATATTTCAGATTTTGGATTTGCTTTTTATTAAGGCTGTAAAATTCAGATATATTTAATTTTATTGATTATGTTTTTAATTTTATTGAACGAAGCTGGGCCTGAAATAAGATATATTCAGGCCCTAGTTGGGCCTGAAATAAAATTATTTCAGGCCCACCTTGGGCCTGAAATAAAATTATTCAGGCCCAACCTGGGCCTGAAGTCAAATTCTTTCAGGCCCACCGTGGGCCTGAAACAAAATTATTCAGGCCCACCTAGGGCCTGAAATAAAATTCTTTCAGGCCCACCTAGGGCCTGAAACAAAATTATTCAGGCCCACCTTGGGCCTGAATAATTTATTTCAGGCCCACCTTGGGCCTGAAACAAAATTATTCAGGCCCACCTTGGGCCTGAATAATTTATTTCAGGCCCACCTTGGGCCTGAAATAAAATCATTTCAGGCCCAACTTGGGCCTGAAATAAAATTATTTCAGGCCCACCGTGGGCCTGAAATAAAATTATTCAGGACCACCTTGGGCCTGAAATATTTTTATTCAGGGACCACCTTGGGCCTGAAATAAAATTATTTCTGGCCCAACTTGGGCCTGAAAGAAAAATATTTGGAATTCTGAAAAACCTAGATCAGTAGTTAGGGTTGAGATAGGAGATGAGATTTTGGGTGCCCAATCCTCTGATCTTGCTGTATCACCAAGGCTAGATCAGTGATTTAGGTCTATCAGTGAGTTTTGAGCAAAACTCACTGATGGACCTCCCATATCTGGAATTCTGAAAAACCTAGATCAGTAGTTAGGGTTGAGATAGGAGATGAGATTTTGGGTGCCCAATCCTCTGATCTTGCTGTATCACCAAGGCTAGATCAGTGATTTAGGTCTATCAGTGAGTTTTGAGCAAAACTCACTGATGGACCTCCCATATCTGGAATTCTGAAAAACCTAGATCAGTAGTTAGGGTTGAGATAGGAGATGAGATTTTGGGTGCCCAATCCTCTGATCTTGCTGTATCACCAAGGCTAGATCAGTGGATTTTTATGTGCACACTAAGTACCAATATTTATCAGTTATCTTCTAAAAACGTCTTACACCTATACAACTACAAATTTATTATCCACCAACTTAAATCAGAAGTATTTAATGTTTAACAGAGACCCTGAAATGACTTGATTTCAGGCCCACCCTGGGCCTGAAATGGATCTATTCAGATATATTTAATTTTATTGATTATGTTTTTAATTTTATTGAACGAAGCTGGGCCTGAAATAAGATATATTCAGGCCCTAGTTGGGCCTGAAATAAAATTATTTCAGGCCCACCTTGGGCCTGAAATAAAATTATTCAGGCCCAACCTGGGCCTGAAGTCAAATTCTTTCAGGCCCACCGTGGGCCTGAAACAAAATTATTCAGGCCCACCTAGGGCCTGAATAAAATTCTT